>SKCR01036767.1:0-344332 GCA_019454045.1 Zanthoxylum bungeanum
TCATATCATAATGAGTGGTTGTAGTTGTGGATTTAAGAAACCCCAGGATATGGAAAACTGTGAGTAAGACCTATTATGTGTTGTGTGTGTAAGATATTAAATGTTAAGAAAAGTAAAAATAAAAAATAAAAATGTGTTGCATGATTTTAGGGTTTTGTGAAAGACTGAAAGGAGCACCCTATCATAGGTTTCAGTTAAAAGAATTCTAAAGAAGATTGTGCTTGGTTTAGAAAGGTAAGTGTATGAGTTGTTGAGGGGAAAAAAAATACACCCCTCAAAAGTTTTTTTGCACAAAAATCTTGCCTCTCCTTTCTCTCTCTCTTAAATTAGAAAATCTACGATACAACGGACCTAACACGTCATCTATGTAACAATCCAATAATTCATTATCACCTGTGTTAAAATATTAAAAAAATAAATAAAAAATAGATATTAAATCATACATGTCATTTACTAATTTGTTGGTGATATCACATCACTCATGCATCCGTTGCACCAAAAAATTACTCATTTTAAATCATACTATATGTACTCAACTCCTTAAGTATCGAAATTTATCTCCAAGTATTAAATTTGTTTAATTCTATCATTAAATAACAAGAATTTGAATTTAGTGTTGATATTTTTTGTGTCCAGTTTTTTATAATTTTTTTTTATATTTACACGTATAGTATTGGACAAATAAGATTCAATTACTTATAAATTTTTATCTAATAACTCAACTTAACATCCAATTCAAATTTTTAAAAAAACATGAGTGCAAAAAGAGTAGTGTAAAAAAATGGAATAAAAAACAAACTCCTAAACTTAATTACTTTTGCTTTGTTTTTACCTTTTTTTCATCTTGTTCACCCTCCTAATACCCTAATTACCCCACCCCACATCCAAAAAAAAAAAAAAAAAAAGAAACCCAAAAACTTTCTTCTATTTTTAATATTTCTCTCTCTCTCTCTCTTTCTTAATTCTCATTCTCTCTCTATTTTCTTTCTTATTAGCCTTCTTCAAGTGTCATTTTCTTACATATACTTCACACAAAAGAAAAAAACAACCATTCACTTCTTACCTTGTCATTTCTTCTCTCTCACATCCCTTCTCTCTCTCTCTCTCAATCTCAAATCTTAACAACAACTTCCCTCAAATTTGATCAAACCCCATCTCAAGAAAATCTCACCTCAAAATTTCAAAAACCCTTTTTTTTTTTTCCTTTTAGTTTGTTTATACCAAGCGCATATATATTAATTTCAAAAGCTAAAGAAAGTTTGAAGTCCTTGTAAGTAATTAATTTGGGTTGTGTTAATTAAAAACATGGAGCTATTTCCAGCACAACCTGATTTGTCTTTACAAATCAGCCCACCAAACAGCAAACCCTCATCAACAACATGGAGAGGTACTGCAGCTGAAGAAGAAATGGATTTCGGATTTTGGAATAGAGCTTTAAACTCTAATATATCTTCTTCATTGCCGGCCAAACCCTCCTCCGATACAGCCACCGCCGCCGCCGCGGCAGCCTTTGAACTCTCCTTATCAAACCCAGCAAGAGTTTCATCTAATAATAACAACTCAAGTCAGTTTCAGTTCCCCACACAGCATCTCCAAAACCTCTACAATAACAACAATCCAGTACTACATCATCATTATCAACAGCAACAAGGGCTGAGTCAAGAGCTTGGTTTCTTGAGACCCATAAGAGGAATCCCTGTCTATCAAAACCCTAATCACCACCACCATCCAAATTCTCATCCTTTTCCATTTGTTCATCATCAACAACAACAACAACAGCCGTTGGATTATTCTTTAAGATCATCAAGATTCATGTCAAGGTTTCCTTCAAAACGAAGCATGAGAGCTCCAAGGATGAGATGGACTACAACTCTTCATGCTCGCTTTGTTCATGCTGTTGAGTTATTGGGTGGCCATGAAAGTATATATGCTTCACTTTCTTTCACTTTCCTTTTCTTTTTTTCCTCTTTTCTCTCTTTTTTTTTTCCTTTTCTTTACACAGAGAATATTTTTTCAAAAAAAAACTCACATGATGATTCTTTCTTGGTTTGATATTATTGAGTATAGGAGCTACTCCAAAATCAGTTCTTGAGCTAATGGATGTGAAAGATCTCACCTTGGCACATGTTAAATCTCACTTACAGGTAAAATATCAAAACTTGTCATTAATTATCAATTAATTTTCTCCTATTAAGGGTTTCTTTAATTTAAATTAATTTAATTTAATTAGAGCTTTTAGTAAGCTACTACATTACTGAAATGGTGTTAATAGAGAGCATTGTTAAGAGATTACCAATATCAATGTTAATTTCTTTTCTTTTCTTTTCTTTCTTTCTATGCAGAGAGAGAGTCTCTCAATAATCCTTAGGACCTTTTTTTCCCCTACTAGATCTGATGCTTCTGCTTGCTAATTAACAGCTTTTTTGCTTGGAAAAATGAACCCAAAATTCAATAACACAGAGGGAGAAATTTAAAATAAAAATTAAAAATATATATACACACAGAGAGAGAATATCATCGATTTCAGGAAACAAGACAAAGACCAAGACATTTTTTAAAAAATGAATTAGTATCCGATATTGAATTGAGTTTGTGCTGAGTTCTGTTTCAATATTTAGAAGATAAGTGGAATACATAAAAGGTACATATCATATAAATCTTGACAATTGATTCATGTATAAATTTAGATTCAACACTGAATCTTAATTCTTAAAAATAATAAGTCATATAGACTAGACAATGTGATTATTTCTTTATTTTTTTTTCTTTTTTCTTCCGTCTCTTAAGAAAATAAGTACAAAAACACCATCATTTCTCAATGATATGATATCTTCAGAAGAAGAAGAATCAGATTATTGGGGTATTTTAACCACACTTGCTTAACCATGGTAAAGAAAAATTATGTGCATGCATTTATAAGAGCATGAATGCTCTTCTTTGTGTGGTTAAGTTACTTATTATTTATTACTCGACTTTTTTTATTTTACAGCTTGTAATTGTCCTTACTGTGCACTGTTTCAGACCCATGTCCCAATATTTCTTGTTTGCTTCTGCATCTTTTCTACACTATACGTTCGGTTTTGTTGTTATTTATTTTTACCTCAGTACTGTGTATTTATTTTGAATTAAAATTATTAATTAACACTTAATTTGCAGATGTATCGAACAGTCAAGACCACTGATAGAGCCGCAGCTTCCTCAGGTTTATAATACATATATGATTTATATAATGAACTAGTTAAGGTTTGAGCCACGTATTGGAATCTGTATTATTTTTATATTTTAATTTGGTCATTATTTTAATCAAATGAGAGATCCCTTTTGATAACACTGTATTGAAATCTGTATTTGAAAAACTAGTCATATATGTTTTTAATGCAGGACAATCAGATGCTTTTGAAAATGGATCATCTGGGGATACTTCTGAAGATATGATATTTGGGATTCAACAACAAGGAAGAGCAAATATTCATCAAGAAAAAAACTATGATGGTCTTTGGAGCAACTCTTCAAGGTGAAACTTTTTGTGTGTGTGTGAATAGACACTTATTCTGCTCATGTCTTTCTGCTAGCTAGCTTATTCTTTGGTTGTTCCCTAAGAATATATATATATATAAGCTCTTAAAAATAAAAAATAAAAAAAAAATAAAAAACCACCTCATTTTCATGAAGTTCCATTGTGTTTTTTTCTTCTCCTTTTAGTTTGGTTTCTTCAAAACCTAACAAAGAATAGCATTTTTTTTTTTATATAAATGTCCCCATTGATGGGCGAATCATCAAAGCTACTCTGGTTGACACCTAAAGACTTGCCTAATCATGCATGTTTGATCTTTTTTATTCTCTTCTCTTGAACTATAACCATTAAGTAAGACATTTACTCATGACTTCTAAATATTGAAATAAGTCATTTCTCAATGGAAGTAGTTCTCAGTCGATGTGGGATTATCTCCTTAACAGAGTTTTCATATTGATGAACATTTTGTAACTCGTATTTTTTCTTTGTTAATTTATATATTTGAGTGTTGATAAGAAATCTCATGTATAATCAGAATTATAAAGATAAAATGCTTAGCTAGCTAATGTTACTCACTTATGAGAAAAAAATGATTCAGTGGTTTTTGTTCTGTTCCTCCAAGACCATAATCATGATGGAGTAATTATATAAATATAAATACTCATCATCATAAATTTTTTTAGTGGGTGAAAAGGAAGCAATTAATAGAAGAAAGAAACCTCAAATATTTTTTCTACTAGCTTTTAAGGGAATCCTTTCTTTGACAAATCCACCTAAAAATGGAGGTATCTCTTTATATTTTTGATTTTGTGGGCTCATATTTTTAATGTTACTTGCAATGAAAACTTAGTTTGAAAGCTTAAATCTTGTGTGATCTATGGACCCATTATTGGAAATCTTGATATTAAAGCTACATATATACTCTTTGAAACTTCCTTTGTGTTGTTATGGAGAAATGGGATATCACATGGGGTGAGTTCTTGTTACTTTATTTCAATCAGCAGATTATGTAAAGTTAGTGAAGATTATAAATAAGACAATAAAAGACAGCCTTTTCTTTTCTTTCCCTTTTCTTTCTTCTGCCTTTCTCTTTGTTTCAGTAATTCTTTTTTTTTTTTTTTTTCTTTGCTTTCTTTTCTGCATGGCTTTCACTGATTAGAATATTCTTTCTTTGTGTTTTGATTTGTTGCAGGGAAGCTTGGTTGCATGGCAAAACAAAGGATTCTTCTATAAACATACCATCTCTCGAGGTACATTTTCATTTCTAACCTCTAATTTTCAAAATGTTTTTTTTTTTTAAGTTAGTGTAGTAATAACTTACATAATATATATATATATATGGGTGCCGACTAGTTAAGTTGATAAAATCTCATGTTGAAAAATAAGAGGTCTGAGATTCGAATCCTACTCTTATGAGTGGGGAGGGGATTGAGTTGCTATTAGACTAAATATATATGAAGAAATGAGAACAGGCAAAGAGTCTTGCAAAGGCTGATTTTATTTTTTTAACTCACATTCAAGGGGACAATTTTGTCATTTCCTTTTAGCCCTAAAAGAACTACTACTACTCCTTATAGTAAATTTAGTTCAAAGTTCAAACCTAATCCCTTGACTCATCAATCTTTTCAGATCAATAATGCAGTAGTGTCATAAAATAATTCTCATATGGGAATAATTTAAGGGAAAAAGAAAAACTGTAGCAGGCTTTTATTTTCATGTACTATATAATTGATTAATATTCTTCTTAAGAGTCAAAATATCCTTTTGTTTCCAATCATCTCACACTTGTCTTGTGTTGTGTGTTACTATTTTATTTGCTGATAATAAAATAATTAATTATTATTTTTATTGGAATTTATTATTAAGCAGGAAATTGATCCAAAATGCTTGAGCTATGAAGGAATGTCAGATGTAAGCTCACCAAACATATCAAGGACAAGCCCCAATAAGAAGCCAAATCTTGAGTTTACATTGGGCAGGCCACATTGATTTGTCCTAATTACTACACACAACACTAATACTACAACTACTCATTTTGAAATCATTATCTTTCTTTGCTTTCTTTCCTTCTCATAAAAGAGAACCAGGTACATGCTGCTGAGATTAAATTAGAGAAAAAAGAAAGGCTAGAAAAAGAAAAAGAGAGAGAGAGAGAGAGAGCAAAAGCAAGACAATGAGACAAGAAATACAGAAAGCAACAAAAGGGGAAAAAAAGAAGAAGTAAAAAGTTTTTAAAAAAAAAATAAAATTGCATCATGACCTTGGTTCTTATTATCAAGCTCTGAGTTCCAACTCAGACGTTCTCAACTTAATAAGGTAGAACATCATTAAAAGATAAGAAAATACATATTTCAATATATTAAAGACAGACAAACACTATATTGAAATCTATGTGTTTCTCTGTTTTTTAGTAAAGTTCTTAACTTATTAAGTTGAAAACATCCTTATAATAACCTTACTCTATATATATATATATATTCCTATGTAAATATGAAATCTAATTGATTTTGTATGTTACTCAAGAGGAGAATGAAGAAGTGAGAACTTTTGATAGAGTGTGACCTTTAACTTTTGATATATGTATATGTATATATATGTATGTATATTTTAATTTTTCGTCTTCAAGGTTTTTGTGGCTTTATGCTTTAAGATCAACAAAGGCAAAGAGAATGTTGAGTGAAGGAAAGAATTGAGAAGTAAAGACATATGCTTGAATGCGTGATAAAATTGTTAAAAACAAAAACAAATAGAAAAGATGAGATATTGGAAAGTGTAATTCTTTTACGCCTTTTTTTTAAAAAAAAGAAATGTTCATGGGTTTGATTCATCATGATAGCATAAATGAATAAAAAAAAAACTCATGTAACTATTAATATTAGGGAAATGTATTACAATTAAATAAAAGTATATGAAATAGACATCATAATTATCCACTTGTCAATAAGTACTCGCTTAAGCTTACTAGGTCAAGATACTCCTACTACATAAAGTAAGTTTTGAATTCAGTTCATCATTACTACATAAAAATATGTTTTGAATCTGATTCATCGGTGAATAAAAAACTTATATAATTATTAATTTTCATGACTTGTTCTATTAGCCCATAGGCTCTTGTTCTCGCAACCTTCGAATATAGTTCTATTATTTTTCGGATTTTTTCTCATCTTCTTCAAGACCTAATCAATGATGATCTGCAAAGTGAAATCTAATATCTATAAATATGAAATAGATATTCTGATTCTCTTTTTATTTTCCTTTTTCTTTTTTCTTTTTAAATAAAAATTTATTTTAACATACTTTCAAAATTTTGAAATCATCATTTTTTTTTATATAAAATAAGAGATTTTATTAAAAATAGACAATAAAACCCAACAGTTCACAAAAAGTGAAACTGTGAACAAAACATGAGAGACAAAACTACAAGAATATCACCCACAAACACTCCAACAACAAATCCATTCCTATGAGAACTAGAGGGAATCACCCGAAGTCAAGAAATCTTCATAACTTAAAGATATCCAACTACAAGAGAGAGATAAGATCTTCATATAGGTTTGAGATAGAGATGAACATGAACTGTTGAATGATCTTTGATTGATTTCCAACTACAGTCATCAACAAATCGCTATGAATAGACCTTCCAATAAATCGATTAATCTACCATTTTTTTAAAATGCATAATCAATATTATTAAAAATTGAGATGAGCGGAAAGCCAAAATCCCCCCTTACAGGCACTCGTCTATGGTGAAGAAACATAAATCACAAAATATTGGTGACAAACAAAAAAAACATAACCACCTCTTGCTACCATTTCATTTTACCCTAAAACCAAAACTATCCAAGCACAAAACAACCAGACACAAAACATACATCACACCCCACAAAGATCTCACAGCACTTCAGTGTCCTCATCATTGTTACACAAAAATCACCGAGATGAAATAAACTCATTGGGACAGTCGGGAGACACCCAAGACACCCCCACCATTTGAAGAACCAGTATTACACTTTTCAAGAAAAAGAACAAGAAAAAAAAGTGATTTAATGTTTCAATATCAATATCGCAGAGAGAGTAGGTAAGCTGAGTACCATCAATGATACTTCTGCGAAAAATGAAATTTTTTGTACGAATTCTCTTCGGGAAAATAAGTCATCAGAAGACTTAAATTTTTCTAGGAGCAATATTCTTCCAAATAAATTTAAAACGCCATGGTTGAAAATTATAAGAGCTTGAAGATAAAATGACTGAGTATTTCCTAACTGAGAATTTACCATCATATAATTTTTAAAATGGTTGAAAATAAAATGGTTGATTATTTTCTGACTGAGAACTTATCATCATATATATTTTAAAATGGTTTGGAAATTATAAGAGCTTGAAATCGTCATAAATATCCCAAAATTTATTGGATATGTACCTAATTGAGGTTTCACGAAAGTCATTAGAGGGATTTCAACTATTTATCCTATCATAATGGAGAGAAATAATTTTTTAAAAAATATATTTTCTAGAAAGTTCTGTTTTTGTTTTAAAGTACTATTGTCATAACTCCATGGAAAATAATGTGGACTTAGATGTGGCTACGAAGACAATTCATATAGGAAGTTGACCGTAATTTTAAAATTTGGCTCGAGAGTAGGATCCTGAATTTAAGATCAATTGCTTTTTGTTGTTTGTTTTAACCTAAAAATTTATCGATAGGAATCACACTTTAGGCCCCAATCAAGGACGCCATGTGTGGATTTAGGCAATTTCAAGAACCCCACAGCAATCCATATGAGCAGAAAATTTTAAGAGAATGATTTAGAAAAAGCTATGGAAAAGTCTAAATAATAAGGAAAAAAAGAAAAATGAAGTGTTTCTGTAGAGTGGAGATGAATTCCTATTAAAATTTTGTTTTTTTTTTAATAAAAAGTATTCATCTATTAGGATGAAACTATATCAATCTGAATAGGATATATATTTGATTTAATAATTAAAGCATTATTATATAATACTTATTATTATATCAAATATATATCCTATTCATATTGATATAGTTTCATCCTAATAGATGAATACTTATTATTATATCAGTGAATACATCAAATGTCACATACCAATTTTATATATGGTATGAAGTGACTTTGTGTAATGGGGATTATTTTTTATTAAAATTTTATTTCTAATAAGATGATCTCATCTAGTAGGATAAAACAATACATTAAAAAAAATTAAATATTTTTGGCCTAATAATGCCATAAATATAAAGTCGTGATATAAAGTATGTATCTCAATTTATGTATTGTCAATCAACGCTACTATTAATAAGATAATTATTATATCATTCAATAATACGTCAAATGTCACATGCTAACTTTATATATATGTGGGGTATTATTACTCTCTATTGTATAAGAATTGGAATCCAAAAATTATGATGTGCTGAACTTGTAAAGATCTTATGGCACATGTGCATTTATAACGATGTTTAATTAATATTTAATTACTAATATATTAGTGTCCTAAATCACCAATAACAACCTTGTATATTTTGCCTAGAGATGGCAACAATACCCGGACCCGGCCCGGGTCCGTATGGACCCGAACGACCCCGGTCCGGGAAGACCCGGGTCCGGTATCAAAAAATCCGGACCCGGGTCTTTAATATTAAGACCCGGGTGATTCCGGGTCCGGACCCAGGATCACGCGGGTCCGGACCGGGTATACCCGGGTCCGGAAAAACATAAAAAAAAATAAAAAAAATAAAAAAATAAATTAGATTATAATAAAAAATATAAAATATTATACATATATATATATAATAGAATATAATAAAAAATTAAAAGAATTGAAATAAAACTAATAAAATTGACAACATATAAATATAAATATAAAATAATATAATTAAAATTTAAAAAAAAAAATCCGGGTTCCCGGATCCGGACCGGGTACCGGGTAGACCCGGGTCCGGACCCGGGAATATTTACCTGGGAACCGAACCCGGGGTAACACATCCTCTTCCGAATCCGGACCCGGATCCGGATTTTGCCATCCCTAATTTTGCCCAACACAAACTTAGATCATCTTAGAATCCAAGTGCATGTTAGAAAGTCTATTGCAATAATTAGATAATAGCCTTAATTACAATTACCAATAGTTAATTAAAATTACCAAACTATAGTAATTAATACCAAGAATATTGACAAATCAATTAAACAAAATGAAATTAACCTACTATATGTGGCCTCCCACTTTTCAGAATCCTAAAACTAACAACCTCACAAGACTAGCTAGCAATTTCTTAAAATATACATTTATGCATAATTTTGGTAAAGTTATTTACGTACGTCCACAAATTCTAATATGGCCCAAAAGCTTTTAATTGTACAAATAATGACATAATTTTGCTTTCAACCATTATTCCTTTCTAAAATGGACACTCATGCATGGGAAATTTGTATGCCCAATTTTATTTTACTTTCATATATAGAAATTTTTGCTAAAATAAACAGGATTAGTGGAGAAGCATATGTTATTATATATAATTAATCGAAACAGAGATGACTTAGGGACAATCGACACATGCAACGAGTTGGGTATAGTGCCTTAAAATTTGACCCACAAATCTTTAAAAAAAAAATCAAATTTTAAATATATAATATGATTTTTATATTTTTATTATTTATCGTGCCTCATTTTAAAAACTTATATAAAATATCCAAAATTTAAGATAATTAAAAACCGCGGTACATCAAAACTATTAGTGGGGAGCTTGTACTCTTGTAACCTTTAGATGAGGTTTTTTTTTTTTTTTTTTTCACTGCAAAAGCTAGAACCTTTTGTGAGGGGTTGCATTATAACTTCCCTTAAGGAGGCAAAAGAAAGAGGGGGAAAAAGGACGTGGTGTTAAAATCCATGAAGGAAAAAAAAAAGCATTAGTTTTCGTGTAAGCGAAGAAAGTGACTTGATTAAAAAAAAAAAAAGAAGGTGGGGAAAAAAGTGAGGATAGTGTTAAAATCAATGATAAAGGAGAGGGAATAACTTTTCTCTTTAAATTTTTTTTTTTTTGGGCCTTTATAAAGCTCATATTATATAAGGTTTTGCAGAATTGGGTTAGTGTGTTCATATTAATGTGTCATTAATGGGCATGATTTGGTGGTGTAGGGTTCATGATCTTATCTTAAGGTCCTGGTTTCGAATTCATGAAGTTCGTTTCTTGTAAGAGCCTAGAACAGTTGAGATTTCACCTGCTCCGCTTAAGCTCGGAAAGGGTGGTTTGGCGGTGAAATTTCCAACGATTTCAAAAGAAATAGTGTTCATATTAAAGGGTAGCAAATGAAATGAAATTAGCTTCTTTTTGATATAATCACTCTTTTTTTTAAAAAGAAAAATAATATTTTCATTAATTCAACAAAGCGAATAACATATTATTGATGTTTATATTCATCTAGAGCCTTGTTAATTATCATTCTTCCTCATAAGAAACTCCTCTAGATGAAAGAATGGCCCACTTTTGCTTCTTGAAAATTGGATTTTCTAAAATATTTAGCTTGAAAGACCCTTCCTACCAACGAATCTGGATGATGTAGAATCCTCCTGCTTTGTTTTACAAGTAAAGCTTGATTCAAGCCTGAGATGTCCCTGAATCCTAGCCCACTTCTATGCTTCCCTTTGCATAAACCGTCTCACTTCCTCCAATGTATACTTCTCTTTTCATTTGTGGATCCCCACCAAAATTTAGCCATTTCCTTATGTATTTCATCACATAAGCCTTACGGGACTCTAAAACCACTTGTTCCCAATAGGCGTGGTTTGGTGATGTAGGGTTCAGGATCTCACCTTGAGGTTTTGAGTTCGAATCCAGAGAGTGCGTTTCTTGTAAGAGTCTGGGACAGCTGAAAGTTTTATTTGTTCTGCTTAAACCTAGAATGAGTTGTTTGGTGGCGGAATTTCCAAAGATTCCAAAAAAATAAAAAAAAAAAAAAAAAAAAAAAAAAAAAAAAAAAAAAAACTCTAAAACCACTCATGACATATATTGGAATGGCCTGAGCCACTGTCTTGATCAAGATTTCTTTTCCCCATCAGAAAAGAATTTGCTTTGCCAGTGGGTAATTTTCTTTATGACTCTGAGTTTGACATCACGAAGAAATTTTTTCCATCATTCCCACCCAAGATGGCAATCCCATGTATTTCTCATGCCTTGAAACCATAATAAGATTAAAAAAATAGTTTATGATGACTTCTCAAATTAAACATCTGACCCGAAGCTGCAGCATAATTGTTAAAAAAAATGATCTTCAATTACTGACGGTCCTAATTAACAATTGTTCTAGAGAAAATCAAACTATTATCAGCAAAGAGAATGTGAATTATTACTACCTAATTAATCAACACAAAAAAATGAAGGTAGTAGAAATACAATTCATGACTAAGTTTACCTAAAATTGAGAAAACCCTAATTTCAATATAATTTCTTTCAAAAGCTATAAGTCTGTGCTTTCTATCCTTCGCAAGCCTAATCTTATGAAATTATGAGTCTTTTAATTAAAAAATGACTGTTTTAAATGGGAATGATTTTTTTTTTTTTTGCCGATAATATTTTGACATTAGGAAAATAACACTATCAAAACTAAGAAGATAGTTTTAAATTTGTAGAACAAATGTAGTGATTCAACAGTATGTGAATATGTTGGATTTTTGGTCACTAAATCAAAAACAAAAACAAAAACAAAAAAAAGCAAAGAGAATCTATTGTCTTTTCATCCAAAACTAAATGTCTAATTAAGCATTGTCTTTGCTTCTTTCTCAAGCAATAATACTGCACTAATCACCTTGATTGTGCCAATATCAAACAGCAAATTATGTACTTGATGCTTTTCATTTCTCAATTAATAAATTGTTCAAATTTATCTATACGAAGCTTCTTTCAAAAAGATAATAGAGAAATTTATTAACAATAATTTTAAATTAATTTCATTATTATTATTGAGATATGCCCAATTAATCAGTGCCCTTGATCTTGTAATTCTATTCTTATTAATTTTACTTAAACTTAAACCAACACAAGTCTTGTCAATTATAGTGTTTTTAAAACTAGACTGGACCGGCAGGTTAAACCAGTCGAATTGGGAACTGGTCGAATCAGGAACTGACCATAAGTCCGATCCAGCCAAACGTTAAAAACATGTATTGAAAAAATCAGTCAAAACTGGCGAATCGGACCGGACCGGTTCAAATTTTTTTTTTTTTTAAAAAAACAACTTAATATTTTTTATACTTTTTTAATTAAAAAAATATTTATGACGTCGATAAGTTTTTTTGGAACGGTTTAATCAGTTGAACCAATGATCCATTGAATTTTTTAGATCTACGGTTCGACCACTGATCCAATTCTGAAAACAATAGTGAATTATTCTTGTGAGAAGCATTGAAAATAAGCCAAAAGTAGATTCAATTCCCACCCAGACAGTATATAGTTTATAATCATACGTAGATGAAGAGGGCTGTCTCTGCATATATAGCTGGCTTTTTCTACGGAATCGCACTAAATGCCACGTAGGTGTTGAGGGCACATACTGTAGGAGACCTCTTAAAAGAAAGAAAATGGAAATCATTAAACTAAGTTGCATTCAAATTTTCGTAATTAAAAATTAGAAATTCTATGTATAAAAAAGTAAAGTCATTTTCTTTTTATTAAAGCTAAATTACTTTTGAATTGTAAAGTGTTCTTATCCCCCACAATCACAGTGGCGTGAACATATATTTTCAAACCTCACGACCCCATCATCTAATTGCTTTTAATTATTCCGTATCTATATTTCATAATTGAAACCTAAACATCACATTGTTTTCTTCTCTCACTTTTCTTGTTTTATTTATATTTTTTTTCGTTAACACATAAGATCGCGATGATAATTCATACAGGTGGCTGATTTCGTTTGATCCAAAAACTCAGGACAACTTATGGCCGCTCCTGAGTTAACATGCCAAATTATTAGAATATAAATCGATAAGTCTTTTTGTTGGTTTATGATGTGCGTAATTCTTAAAAATTCTACCCAACTCAACTAATTAGTCGAATATAATTTATGACATATCGCATAATATAAGTATTGTTTGATAGAGAGCATTGATTGCGAATATAATCTATCTTATAAGTATTACACTGGTCATATAAGTTAGTTTATAAGTCTCACTAAAATTTTATATCAAACGGTACAATAGTACTGGATTTTAAAAAATTTCAATCTACTTGATGGCAAAATTTTTCTCAATAATTGAAACTTTCACTATAGAAATTTCACATTTTTCTATTAACATAAAAAAGTAAAATGTAAGGCTTTGTAAAGATCTCAAGGAAATTATCTTATTTCCTCTAAAGAAATTGAAAGTATGAAAATATTACAACACCTTTGAATTATCATTCCCCCTTCCCGATATTGTAAAAGTATAAAATTACAAAAATGTCCCCTAAAATAATGTCAAAATTTATCAATTTTCGATCCTGAAAAGATGGAAATTGATATATTTTTATAAAAATTTCAAACTTTCTCATTCCACCCTACAGTGGAAATCAGATAATTTCCCAAGATTTTATTACATTGCTTAATTTGTACCTCCATATTAATGGAGTTTATTAATTTACGAATGAGTATCTAATTGGGTATTTCTAGTTTAATTCAATAATGTTGAGAATTCCTCAAAATTAATGGATGAAAATGAAAAAATAAAAAATAAATGGAAGTAAATTAATGAAGAGAAATGGACATAGCAGATTAGCAGTAGCATAGCACTGAGGCATAAAAATAGCACTGAGGCATATAATAGAAGCTAGACGCTGACTGATCATAAAGCCAAAAGCCTTGAGCTACTCAACCTCCACTTCAAATTTCACATAGATTATAGGGAAAGAAAGGCCGTACTGCTTCTGCTTTTTCACTGCTTCTCTGCTTCTGCTTTTCTGCTTTTCTGCTTCCTGCTTCTGCTGCTGATTTATCAGTATATATATATCATCATACTGTAGCTTCTGCACCACACAATTAGTCTTTAAGAATGTCAACAAAAAAAATTATTTATTCATCATTACATTATCATTTCATCCTCAGTCCACGTTATTTACACGTGTCACTATCTTGTTGCCTTGATGTAGACACCTCAGGACCCTGCCAGCCCTCATATCTGTTTCTAGCTTCGTAATAAAGTCACTTGTTGGGGTTACCCTATTTTTGACAAACCCTAGTTTTCACCCAAAAAGTTAAAAAAATAATAATAATAATAATATGAAAACAAAAACAGTTTCATAAATGTTGCAGTGTTTTTTTGAGTAGCTCGAGAACTTTTGCATGAAAAAGTTGTAATGAATGAAAAAGTTGACAGCACAGTGAAGCTGGATGCATGGTATAATCAGTCTTCGTGTATCAAAATGGCTTAATACATTGATAGCCTCTTATACTTTACACTAATTGCCATTGCGCCACCTAAAGTTCAAAGTTTCATGTTTGGAATAATACTTAAACTTGGAAAAACATCGACTTTAAACACCTATGTACTGAAGAGGAGGAACGCGTGTTACAGTTCCACAATTTGTCGCGTGAGGAGAGAGATATCTTGCCACCGTGGAAAAAAATTGATTAAAATGATTAATAAAAATTAATTAATATCTCGCCTCTTTTACACAATCTTAAAGTTGAATTGTTTTCTTCTTCCTCCATACCAGATCTGCTTCACAAATTTATTCTTCTTCCTCATCAAATCAACAACATCATCCCACCTCAAATCGCATAGCAAATACTTTAGCTCTGACGAAATTGAAAAAGCATAGGAATGAGTAGGTCCGACCTCAATTCAAACCCACCTCAAAATCGATGTTCCAGTATGTCACACTACAAGAAAAGAAACCTTTAGCGTCGATCCAAAAATTTCGACGTTAGGTCTTTTGCATCGAATTAAATTTTTGACGCGAAAGCTTGGTCGATGAAGGTATTTAGCGTCAAAAATTGATTTCGACGCTAAAAATATATCTTTAACGATGAAATATTATATGCTAAAAGTACATATCTTTAGACGCTAAAAATATTTACTTTTAGTGTCGAAATTGACATTACAAATTAATTTCAAACTAATTTCATTATAAAAGTAATTAAATTTTTAGAAATCATAATTACAAATTTGTTATAAAAAAATATTATAACAATGATATCTTTATTGATATAAAAATAAAATTACAAAATTTATCACAACAAAAAATATAAAATAATAAACAAAATGATCAAATATAAGTTTTTATATATATTTTTCTATATTTACTTTCATATTCTTCATTTCCACCATTTCTTCATCTTCATATTCCCTACAAAAAGAATAAAAAATTGGATGTTAACATAAAATTAAAAAAAATGAAATAAAACACTTAAGGAAAAAAGAATTTTAGAGAGAAAATAAGAGTATGAGAGAAAGGAAGTGAGAATATGATAAATGAAAGAGCAAATGAATTAATAGGAAAAAATATAACCTTTAGAGACGAAATCATATTTAATCGCTAAAGGTCATCAAATAGCGGGAATTATTTCCGTCAAAAATTTTGATTTTAGTGTCGAACTTTTTGACTTTGAGCGTCGAAAATTCGTCGCTCAATGTCAAAAAATTTAAATCTAATTTTATTAGGCAATAAATTCAAATTTTAGAATGCGGGAAATTGAAAATTTTAAATTTACCTTTAGCGTCGAAATTACAATCGACGCTTAAAGTCTATAATTTAGCCTCGAATTAAATTATTCGACGCTAAATGATATTGTTTTTTTATTTTTTAATATTAAAAAAAAAATCCCACCTTCTAAAATTATATTTAAAATTTTGACATTTAGCGTCAAATTTTATTTTTCGACGCTAAAGATCAACATTTTAGCGTGAAAATTAGGATTCGACGCTAAAGGTCTATTTTCTTGTAGTGTCATTGTGGGCAAACAATTATTTTAAAGGTTTGATGGACAAATACAAACTTTGGAAGAAAATTTTTTGGTTGACAAAGATAATGGGTATGTTGAATCGATTATATACTAATTTCAATTAGACCATAAATGATGATTATTAATGGTTTATGATTCGGGAATGGTTTATGATTCGGGAATGCAAGTGGCTGCTCAACTCTTTGATTATTAAAGGCTGAAGAAGGTTGCAATACATTCTCTATATTAGCATATGACAAGTTCAGATGATAATAGTTAGGCATAGGATTGCCTCTTGATCGATGAAATCACACACGTAATGCAAGCGCACGTATCACTGAAGTAGTATAAAATGTATCGATCACACGAGGACTTAATACCTTAGCTATCAATTTATGATGTTAAATGTTTACAAGTACTTAATAGATTGATTGTTGTTTGAATGGTGATTTTTGTCCGAAAACAAGTAAATAAAACAATGCGAAAGTAAATTAAAGGAAAAATCAATATTATAAAACTATCTAGGGTTGTGAATCATTCCAATATCTTTTAAAGATGAAGTGGTGATCTCATGTTTGTACAATATATCGGTTTATTAACCTGAAACACAAAAATATGCAAAAACTTCTTCCGATGGTCAGATGCAAACACCAAGTGTAACCCAATTAACTATATTCTTATGTTAACAAAGTTATCTGAATTTATTAAGATTAAGTTCCAATTATGGCTATCCCCGCCCGACATGTATATTCCTATCATGTAAGGAAATCTACCTAAGAGTCTTTTGCCCCAATGTGAGTTCGTGAGCTATTGAGTCTAAGGCTAAACCTAAAATCTCTTTTTCAAGTTCATTTTAAGTTTACCAAATCAATCTTATTAATGGCCAGCTAACAAGAAGCATTAAGCTTAAGACTCAATAAATAAACTTTTATATTACCCAAGACATAAAATAACCAACTTTATAAACTGATGAAATTGGAATTCATCACACTCCTAGATAATATGTTTAGTTACAAAACATACCTAAAATTACAAGATGCATATTTAAACAGAATAACATAATGGAAAATTAAAAAGTAAAGAGAATTTCAACAATAAAAGAAAATGCTGGAGCTAGGGGTTTCACTTTTAATACTTCAAATATAGATTACTCCCTTATCAATTAATCATTTCTTGAATTAATTATATTAAAACCGACCATATAGGCGGTGAATGTCATTTATCCAAAGTCCAACCGACCATATATGCGGTAACAAATCATATAAACCGACCATATAGACGGTAACAAGGTTAGCACCTAAACCAACCATATAGGCAAAAACTAAGTCCAATAATGTAAAACCGGCCATATAGGCAGTAAATTATTAATTCAATTTACTTATTTAAATTAAGGGAGTAAATCTAAATTAGTATATTAAAAGTTCCCCCCCAAACTCTAGCAAAAAGAGATTACCTACTCATGATGTAATTAAAAACACACAAAAATTTACTAAATAAATAAAGATAAAATACAAGAAAACTTAAATAAACATGCAAGACAGTTTCTTTTAGGTTTTTATGGAGAAATCCCCAAAGAAAACATGAAAAATTTACAAAGTTTAGCTTGGTATTTATAGGCAAATCTAAAGGCTTCCACTAATTTCTCCACCAAACATGGCACCAAATCCTCCACCAAACATACAAGCATGTCTGGTGGAAGTTTGACAATTTCCATTTTTTATTTATTTTTTTATTTTGAAAATGACTTTAATAATTACACATAACACACTTCCAGATATTTTATCAGATCATGAAAACTTCAGAATTCAAAATTATTATAAACATCAAAGTTGTAGATCTTTGAGTCTTCTTTAATCTGGAACTTGAATCACCTTAATCCGATATCGAATTAGAAAGTTATGGTCAAAATACGAAATTTGTGCAAAGTTGAAATTTCTGAAATTGTACTTCGTTAGAACGCCATTTCAAGTTTCCAACCTCCAAAATCCAAATGTCAAGTCCAGTTTTTGCCCTTATTTGTTCCATATTTCGTCCTAATTGATTCCATTGAGTCCCGATTTTATTTTATCTGCAAAATAAATAAAAACACATCAAAACATTCATAAAACTCGAGAAACTATACAAAATATTAAGTAAAATGAGCGGTAAATATTGATATATTTTCCACTCATCACCTCTATAGTTGTTGAAGTTCCGATTGTTCACACATTGGACTTGCTCGTAACTTGCTCCTTCGTCTGGTAAGATCATTCTATTAGCCGCAACAACTTCAATGGATGGTTGCCCCTTTGATTGGTCAATGCTGCTAGATGAGTCGTGAGGGATGACAGTTGAGCTGTAAGTGCAACAATAAGATCTACCTCATATATACCAACCACCTTAGTCACAGTACAACATTCATTTGGCCATTGGAAATTGTTAATGGCCATCTCCTCTAGCAGAGCATACGCATCTTTAGAAGATTTCTTGAACATGGCTCCTCCAATAGCTGCATCGACCATGAGACCATTCAACCCATTGTAGAATAAATGAATATGAACTCGGTCTTTAAAATTATGTTATGGTCATCTCCGGAGTAGATCTTTAAAGCGCTCTCAGGCCTCGTACAGATTCTCAGTCTCCAACTACTTAAATACGCTTATTTCTGTTCTCAGATGGGCTGATTTAGTTGGAGGAAAGAACCTTGCAAGAAATTTAGTGGTCATGTCCTCCCATGTCAGGATACTTCCCATTGGTATAGATTGTAGCCAACCTCTCGCCTTGTCTCTTAAAGAGAATGGGAATAAGTGTAGCTTGATGGTCTCTTTAGTCACGTCATTCATCTTTATGGTATTTGTCATCCTTAAGTGAACATTGGGATCCTCTACAGCTGAACTCTCAAACTGGTTCTGTTACACCATGTTGATCAATACAGGTTTCAGCTTAAAATTGTTGGCATTGATTGGTGGATGCGCAATCTCAGGATAATTATCATCAATGACTGGCTTAAAGTGATCTCGGATTGCCACCTAGCGTGGGTTATTTTATATATTTTCAGCCGCCATTGCTTATTTCTCAATTTTCCTTAAAAGAAAATAAATAAATAAAAAATCTAAATTACTGTCAAGGTTACTTGGTAATAGTATCAATGTGAATTAAATTAAAAATCCTCGGAAATGGCGCCAAAAACTTATTATGAGATTATCGTACCACAAGTATACGATGTCAAGTTTTAGTAAAAGATAAGTAAAAAGTGTCGAACCCACAGAGATTATAATCAAACTCTCACTAAAAATTATAATTAGTAAACCTAACTTTATTTAGAAGCATTTTAAAATAATCTAAATTAAAAATTAAAAACTAAATGAGCAAGCTATCAAAACATTAAATTAAGATAAATCAAGATGAGAGAGATTCTAGAGTCTGATTTCACCTAGATATCCCCTATATATTTGTTATGTCAATCAATTCTTATTCAGTTGCATTGTTTATAAGCCAAGTGTTGGGGCAGTTGTGGAACCCCTAGGGTCGGATCGGTGCCATGGGCAGCGGAAGTGAGTCTAACCCAATGGATATCAAGTATGGGTGTAATTTTAAAACATTTGATGAAATACTATATTTCATTACGAGTGTATAAGAAAAAACCGGGACTGAATCGGAGTCCGGAAGCTCCCGAACGGATCAAAATAAAATTAGCGCTGGCGAAGGGCGCCACGCACGTGTGCCACACGAATTACAGTGCGCGGGCACTGCTCGCTTAAACAGTGCACGCTACAGTGCACGCGGCACTGTAGCATGCAGACCCTTTATTTATTTATTATTTTTGTTTCATTTCCTTTTGCATTCAGCTCACATTCCAGTGAGCGTTTGACCCTAATCTATTCTGGTTTTCCCTAAACACTTCAAAAACACCCAAAATTAATTTTTAATTTCAAAACCAACATAAACACATGTTATAGAATAAAAATCTAGTTTCTAAAAATATCAAATATTTTTCCAAAAACATAAATTTATTCTAAATATGCATTAGCGTAAATTTTGAATCCATTACACAAACCATTTTAGAATCCCAATTACGAAATGTCCCGTGAACAATTCTAGTCCACCTAAAGGTGGTCAAGTGAATCTAGAATGGTAGCCACAGCTCTAAGCTTTAATCTAGAGTTCCAAACTCTAATTAATTGGTCCATGTCCAACATGAACATCTTTGACCTAATTACAAGCATGTTGTGTTTATACTTCTAAAGTATCCTAACACAATTGATTAGCCTTATTCAACATTAAGTTATGTGATCATGCATCTAATACACAAATAAACATAGCTTTGGAGAGGATCAAACATTACCTAGTAAGCTTGATGAAAGATCCAATCTACTTCTCCTTTGTTGAAATTTTTGGAGAACGTCCAAGGTGTGCAAGCTTGACTCCAAGATCCAATCTTGTTTCCAATGCTTCCAAGCTTCACTTCAAGATCCAATCTTGATTTCTTCTAGGTGAAATGTTGTAGAGACCTCACAAGCTTCTCTAAACACTTCTCTAACTTAGGCTAATATCTCAAGAATTTGCTTATGCTTGTATTTGAACTTGTAATTAAAACCTTACTAAAGCTTGCTATTTATAGCAAAACTTAGGTAATTTTTAATTAATAAAAGTTGTAATCAACTTTTAAGTGGGCTTAATCTAATTTTTCCAAATATGTATAATTAGGTCTGATTAATCTCCATTGTCTCCCACTTTAATTTAATACAATTAAATCAAGCCAAAGATTAGGAAACGAATTAGTTAAATGTTTGCCACATTGATTTAATCCAATTAAATCAAGCCAAAACCACTATTATTACATACTTACAATTACCATAATATCCTCAAATGGTAGAGATAATTATGATTTTACAATTAAGCCATTGTGTAATTATTGAATTAATCTAATTATCCAATTAGTCAAAGTAAATAATCAATGTTATCCAATAACACTTGATTATCTTAGTTGATAATTATAATATCGAATATTATTTTATCAAAAATAATCGCTCCTACCAAGTGCTCAACGAGTACACTTCATATTGGGACTCTCTAAGTTCAGACACGTTTGTCATATAAGCCTAGCTAATATGTACGCAATTCGGCCACCTCTGAATTCACGAAGAACGAACGACCTTTCTGAACTATACAAGTCGAGGTCATCACATATGTTAACAATCCCTCCGTCGTAGGCTATCTGAGTTGTGCTTAGGAAACATAGAATATACCGTCAAGTTTCCAAGACGCACATCTCATGTCGACGTGTCCACGATTCTTCATAACTGATGCGATCCACCCTAGGTGATCGACTTTGGTTAAAGATTTAAGAATCGTGACTTTAATAATATGGATACATAAACCCTATATGGTACACATACGGACCGACATATCCTATCTTTCTTCGCATTTGATTACTGAGTGCATCGGTCCACACCCAACGAACATCTATAGGCCAGACCATGAAATGTTTCTGACATACATGGCATCTAAGTGTGGAGGATCTCACACAAAATCAATGTTATCCTATAGTCAAAGGATTACATATGTTACTCGACTCGAGGAGATTCCTATTGACGATGGTGTGTACTTCCAACTATTATGAATCACCAATGAGTCATTCAGTATTCGCTCCAACGAATAACCACATGTCTATACGAGTTTCCAAAACTCATGGTACATCACGTTAAACCATTGGAACTCCAATTTCAATATACGACATGTGCTAGTCTTTTAGGTTATAGGAATTCGACTGTATTCCAAAACCAATGACTAGGAATATTTACTTTAAGAATAGTTTACACCTAGTGTCAATACTATTCTAAGGTCGATGTCATTCTTAGCATATCGATACATCAATTTAATACGCGTAATGATAATACCATTAATAGGGTATGAAATGAAAAATGTAGTTATTTTATTAATAAATAATAAAATATACAATTCGGATTGGCACTCCAAGCACCAACTCCATCACCAAGAACCCTAAGTTATTCTAACTCACTCTCTCGAGTGCCGAATGAATATATTATCAATTACAGAATTTGATATCCCTATAAAATCTAGTAATTAACAATTCATTACGCTCTGTGATTCTTGTTAATGACTTCAAATGGATTATAGATTCTCCCGAACTCTACAAATCTCATATTTTATATTCTCTAAATTCTATTCAAAAACCCATCTCCCGAGTAATAGATTCTAAACATTCATCATCTTAATTTGTGGCCAACAAACTATAAGCATTAAACACAAGAGAATATAAATAAACTGAATCACAACTTTATAATAATTAAATTGGAAAATAATACTTAGATTCAAGCATAGGCTACATCATCCTTTAGAGTAATGGAGTTAGTTCATGACTAAATATAAAAACAATTAAAGCATGGTCAAGAACATAGTGGACATCATTAGAGTTTAAAGAAAGAAACTAGAAGATTAAACCCGAATCGAATCCCCTCGTCTTTGGACGTCACCGTCTTCATCTCCTCTTGTCGCTTTTAAATTTTCCTTCTTGGATCTCTTTAAAAAATATGTTTTGAACACTTTAGTTGTGTATTTTCCTCTCTTTAGGGTCTTGGACGAGCTTCTATATTTATAGGGAAGTCTTGGAGTCATTGTGCATGTAGAATAATGATTTCTTAAGATTTTGGGCTTCTGTCGCAGCGTCGCGATGTCAGAATTGGCGTCGTGACGCCCAAATCTCGATAAAATATGTGAAGAAATCCCGGTGTGGTGTCACAAATGTAGGGGATTTGAGGGGGTATATCGGGGTAACGCAGCGAAACGCAGAAAAATAAATTATTTTCCAATTTCAATAATTTTGTAACATCCGATGACCCCGGCGACTTGCACGCTACCAGTACTTGATGATCATTATAGTACATAGGCATAATACTTGATATGAATTATGTTCGAGTAAGTACGTGCTCATAAAATGGCATTTGGGACATTCGGTAAATCCCTTGAAATTTCGACGTGGAACTTAGCTTACGACTCGTTCCAAACAGTCTTTAGTAATCGGGCTTTAACATTTTCATTTGATCTTTGATTTTTTTGAATTTTATATTGTCGGAAATATGAGATCGAGACCTACAACTTCCACGTTGAATAATTTTCCAAATTCGGACCAGAAATAGTTCAAAAATGCAAGTTAAAATTCTGGATGGATAGTGCCTCGCACTTATCTAGAAATTTCTCCAAATTTCCACATTTTTCTACAATATTTCAAATATCATATAACCCCTTGTATATAAGAGAAACACTATTCATGAATACATAAAATTGAAACAAAAAAGGAGAAGGGAATACATGAAGGAGAGAAAGAATAGAAAAAAGAAGAATAAGAAGAAAAAGAAGAAGAGAATAAAAATAAGAAAATGAAAAGAAGGAAGAGAGAAGAAAGAAGAAGCATAGAAGGTTTGGCATCCATGAAATTGAGGGATGAGATAGGTCCAACAACAATAAAAATGTAAGATTTACTTGACCCAAATTTGAGATTTTGAAACCTTGATGATATGGAAACATGTTGGTGTTAGTGACATACTAGGGTTTGCAATTAGTGAGAAAATGAGCATGGAATTGGTTGTAACATAAGTACCCAAATTTGATAAATTCTAGGGTTTAAGCCAAGAGTGAGGATGATGTGATTAAAAGAGTGTTGATGATGTTAACTTGAATTATAATGTGTGAAGATGATGTTTGATGATGTTTTGTGTTATGGTTTTTAGTATGGAAATAATAGGAATTGTAATTGGGTGAGTTAATTTGAAGAAGAAGAACAGATCATGGAATTATGTTTCGCGTCGCGATGAAAAATAGATTTGTGTCGTGACGTGAAAGAAGAAAATAACGGCACGCCTCTGGACATTATGCGTCGCGACGCGCAAGGGTTTGCGTCGCGACGCGTGGCACTAAATTTCCCAAAAATATTTTAAACCACCCCATATCCACCCAAGCGTGTTAGAGACCACCCTTAGGGTCTGTATCAGTTCGTATGCACACATTACATCTTAGTACAAGTATAATATACCAAGCTACGATATCACATATTTGAATTTAGTAGTTTAGCGTAGTTCCAGAACTTATCTCGTGGTCTTTAGTCTAATCAAGTTATCACT
This sequence comes from Zanthoxylum bungeanum, assembly GCA_019454045.1. Classification (NCBI taxonomy): domain Eukaryota; kingdom Viridiplantae; phylum Streptophyta; class Magnoliopsida; order Sapindales; family Rutaceae; genus Zanthoxylum; species Zanthoxylum bungeanum. The sequence continues at coordinate 24,564 of SKCR01036767.1, forward strand.
TATGGACCATTGCAGGAGTTGCAATCTCCTTCGACGAAGCGGTATATAACTCCAGCCAGAGAGAGTGACATTTCTTTTCTAAATTGATCTTCTTTATTATTGGTTGTAACAAACTTAATTTTTACGCTTTAGGGCGTTAAATCATTTTTAATACAGTTATTTTACAAAAATTCAAGATTTAATTTTATGAATTAAGAAGAAATATTTTTCAGATATTGATTTTATGGTTTTTCGAGGCATGAGGGAAAAATCCACCTCAGTATGTAACTTGCTACAATTGGAATTGACGGACAGGGAACATGTGCACATATAGAGGACTGGGGGGACGACAATACGTAACGCCCCCAGATCCTGGTTCAGGACTATAGATGACAGATGCCCCTAGATCATAGTTTCAGAGCTTTGAGGGTAGCATAGATCCGCACCCCCAGTTGTAGTTCTGCGGCTTGGGGGAAAGCGATACGTAACGCCCCAAGACCACCAGTTTCAGGGACATGAGTGGCATGCTTTGGGGGACGGCTATACGTAACGTCCCAAAGTCATGGTTTTGCATTCCTGGCTCTAGTTAGGAGTATGGGGGGACAGCGATGTTGGGGTTTTGGGCGATGGGGCGCGGGTCGGGCGAAATCGTATTTTAAATCTTTTACAAAATACTAAATAAATTATTCAATATGTAATATGAATAATTTATTCATATTTCACCTAAACTTATTTATTTAAAATCAAATAGTGACATAAATATGTATGAAACTTCGCGAAACTTTACGAAAACCGTTTTTCCGTAAAATGACATAAAACGTGTTTTTGACTGAACCGACTACCTGACACTTATGGAAATTGCCCAGGTCAGCTCCAATAGTGTCGGGGCAGTTCATGGGCTACCCGAACAGTGACAGATTCACTGTTTGGATAGCCATCACCCAGTTGGCTCAAAATCCACCCGGTAACACCATTTTTGGCTGTTTTCGCTTATTTCAAGTCGGAAACACTTTCCGGTAAATGTTCCAACTCCCAAAACACATCCAAAACATTCAAAAGACACTAATTTCATCACAAAATCAGAATCATTTCCATGTCAATAACAGAAAACGAAATTGCCCTTTTTCATACTTTAAATCCAATTTTTACCAAAATTAATCTAATTAATCCAACACCAAATGAGTCCCAACACAAATGAATAACTCTAGAAAAATTCTAGGCTATCTAAGAGTGGATCAATAACTCTAGAATGGAAACAATATTATCCAACAATAATTTGAACAAAATTGGAATGAAATTACATAATTCCATCAAATCCCACTTCACACATGCATTAATCTTCCATTTCAACTCACCACAACCAAAAGCCCAAAATTTAACAAGTAAAGGAAAACCCTAGAACTATTCTAGGAATCACAAGAACAAGAAACTAAGTTTCTAAGCTCAAAAGTATTAAGAATTACCTTAAATTCTCCTTTTCCTAAGCTTGGTTTTCTTGTTTTTCCTTAACTTTAAACTTGATTTTTCATTCAAAATGAAAACGCATTTTTGAGAGCCTCATTCGGCAGTTCCATGGCCAAAAAGAAAAAGAACCTTTCCTTCTCCTTTTTAACCAAAAAACGTGAGTGTGTAAGAGATATTTGGTCAACACCCACCTTTTTTAAAGAAAGAAAAAACAATTTCCCTTTATCAACAAAGAAAAGTGGCGTGAAGACTAAAAAAAATTTGGTCAATTTTATATTTTAATCAAATTAAAATATAAGGTGGTACTGGTAAAGCCAACACTTGGCTTAATATATATATATATATATATATATATATATATATATATATATATATATATATATATTACTTTAATATATATTAAACAACAAATAGGCATTGTACACTTGTAAAGTAAAAAAGCAAATTTTCTAATTCATTAATTAGACAGATTATTTATTTACTTTTAAAGTGTCATACCCTCATTTATTAATAAATGTGTATCTAATCTAATTACGTATCAAATACAAATACACATCAGAACGAAGAAAATTTTTCTGGCATGTGTAAATTCGTTTACCGATTAAACGATTCGAATTAACTCACTTAATTCGATGAAGTATTATGAATAATCTGTATTATTCATATCGAGTTGTCCAAGTGCTCAACGAGTACACTTCATATTGTGGGACTCTCTAAGTTTAGGTTTATCCATCACGAAATTCAATTTCGTGTCCATAATCCACCTACTCATAGATTATGACGACCACAGATAATCTCACTAAACTATGCAAGTCGAGGTCATAGCATACATATAATCCCTCCGTCACAGGCCATCCTTATTATACCTGGGATATATATGAGAACGTCAAATCCGTTCAGTATAATACAATCGACTTTCAATTTACGATCTCTAAATAACACTCGGAACTGATTTCTGAAGTTATACCACTACCATGGATTTACTAGATCGTAAACACGTGCTGGATGTCTATGCCATGTACACAGGACTGACGGATCCTATCTTGATACACACAGGATATCATGAGCATCAGTCCACACCCAACGAACAGGCGGAGGTCTGATCATGACTAGATCATTGACGTGACTGCCATCAAAGTGTGGAGGATAACTCATATATCCACAGTGGTATATCAAGTCGAAGGACCACTATGCTCGCTCAACTCGAGAAGGTTCATATTGACGTTGGTGTACCATCTATTAGGAAACCTTCAATGAGTCATTCAGTGTCTTATCAAATAAACACCTACATGTCTATACGAGTCTCCTGAGACTCATAGTTCACTGGGATAAACTATCGGACCAAGTCACGATATACGACATGTACTGGTCTCATCGGATTTTACTAACCGACCCGTGTCAGTAAATCTTGACCAGAAACTTTATTTAAGGATATACAACTAATAGTACGCTTTCCAATGTCAATTACAAACTACGTTGTAACTGCGCACTATATTGTAAATCTTAGGGTTATTGTCTAATATACACGTATCACTGAACCAGATTCAGTTTCGATCTAATCGTAATCAGATATATAATCGCAATTAGATCGAATAAGCGTATAAAAGACAACGGTGCTACCATTAAATTAACAATATTATGGAAAATACAATTGCTCGTATTTATGAATCGGACATAAATACGATTCGGATTGGTACTCCGAGCACCAACCCTAACCATTTCTCCCACTTGCTCTAGTACCAATCCACGGTATCATATACACATCTCAATGTGTATCACATACTCATGGCCCTCAAGAGCTCACCAGCACTCAAGAGGTAGGAAACAACAAATAAGCCCGCTTTACAAATCCAGTCTGTCCAACAAACCCAACCGTTTTCCTTAACCAGCATCATTCATATTTTGCAGAATCCAAATTCCACATCAATATGACTCAGACGCTATATCAGTATTGTGCTATAGCTACTGAGTTGTCTATGTATTTAGAAATCAAATCCAAATACTATGAGACAACCGCAATCACTACACTAATAATGAAAACTTCTAATCTATGAGGTCACTTTGCAACTTCATAAGTCAATACTTCAAAAGTTGCAACTGATTCCACTAGTTTAGTAGAATCAATGGTGACACTCCCACTGCATCTTTTATGACTTTATATGACATATACCATCTAATGTCATAATTAGAATCAAAATTAATCTGACCTTATGGTTGCTGACTAAATTCTCCATGAATTACAAACTCATTATTAATATCTCATAAATCACAAAGAACATGTTTCAAGATCCATCATATGGTCTGCAGTATATCAAAATAACTTGTAACAATTACGATTAAATTGATATCTTTAATCGTACATAATACAATATTCATCACGCCATCATCCTATGATGCATAATATTGACTAGACATTCTAATCAATATCTCTTTCGACAAAGGTAACATCTTTTATGAAAGATGAATACTATATATATAAAAGACACGTTAACTGTCAAACATTATACTAACTGTCATACAGATAGTCTCTCTGTGTTTTTTATTAGATCATAACTAATATGCGACTAATGAGAGTATCTCACAAGTCTCTCAGTTTTATATCATATATAAAACTTTATATCAAATATAATAGAGACTATTCCCACTGTTTACATGGAGAAAAGAAGACTTAAGGATATATAAGACTAGAAAGAAATTTGTACGCTCCCACTGAACCTATTGACAAAAACATATTCTTTATGCTTTGATAAAATCAGATAATCTGACTAAAATCAAACTTAGAGAACACAAAATTCCAGAAAGCTTATCTGAGTCTACAATAGGCTCCATAAGCTAGTATATAAAAATGTGATCTTAGCAGAATACAAACTCTATGGCCATTTTAGAATGAACTTCTTCAAACAAAGAAATCACTACGGATCTCTCATTCGAAGAAACCATTCAAGAACGCCACTTTGCATTCTTTAGCCAAAACCACGGTTTAATATCAACATTAACCAATAGATTCTTAATTGTTCAGTTAGTGCGACTAGAGACAAGTTTTCTCAGAATCTACAATAGACTACTGAGCATAACCTTTCTCACTGTCATACTATAAAGGTCAAACCTTTATCAAGCTCATTTTTCTTTTGTTGCGCAAACAATTTGTATATTTTATGAACTATTCATAACAAAAGCCTAATCAAGTTCAAAACTCGATCGTAGTAAGCTAAGAACAATCTTAGATCTATGGTTTAATGGTAATTTCTGAAATCGATATCAAATATCGCTCCCAGTATAAGTTGTATGATAATTTTCTTCAATAAGAAAACATCAGAATCATTAAGTATCAAATACTTTGTAAATGATCCTGACATCATATTGAACTTATACGGAAGTTGTCTAAGGGTCTTTTCATCTTATTAATTATGTGGTTCCATTACAGTTTATCATTCTCACATTTGACTTCACAAAGTCAAATCTTTTCTGCAATTGTCAACATCCAATGTTAACCACCAAGTAACAAAATAATTATGTTACTCAGGATCGTTGAAAAGATATTTCATTACATAGAATACAATATTCTATTAAATAGAATAAATGATAAACTTTTCACTCGTACCTCCGAGGCACAAGTATTTTCAATTATATAATCATTATATAAAAGAAAGTTTCAAATCTTAAACTTTTCAAGATTCAAATTTTCTACTTATACATATCATATACGTAATTGTACAAACGAATGGAACAAAATTAAGGAGATGAATTAGTGTTACTGGAGCATAACCCCAATAGTATTGAAAAAACTAATTGGGTAACTCTCAATGTCAACGAATCAAATCATATAAGATTCGATAACTCCCACTGACCAATTCCATCAGAATGGAATCGCAGAAGTTTAATACTGAGTAAGAATCACATTCATTAATAACTACATAATTAATTGCCTTAAATTCATGCGTTTTATCAAATCAAATATCTTCGAATAATTCAGAGACGCGAAATGAACTTTTAAAGACAAAGTTTTCAACACTACAGATAAAATATCTTTGAACTATTCAAAATATTCTATCCGAGTTTCATTAGTAACATATTGACAGTTCTTGAACAATTCAAGACGTTAAACATATTCTCTAGTAGAAACACGTAAATAAGTCATGACAATTCAATAACTGAGTTACGAAGCAAAAAACAACTATACAAGGTAATTTCTAATTCATTAAACTACATACTTCCAAAGCATTAGTTTAATAAATCTGCGGTCCAATGACAATCATCGGTTAAATGAGATTTAATCACTTCCTGAATACAATATTCATTAAACGGATAAGGATATGTGGTGTGATCTCATATCAGACCATCCTTTACCATACGGAATAAGCATCTGATGCTTTTACGATAAAATCTCATAAAACACAGTTCTAAGTTATTTATTCTATCAAATGTTTTCTTAATGTTTATCTTTTCATTAATGACACTACTAGTTGTCTTAAAATATATAACAACCGTTTATACAGAACAAGTAATTATCCAATAGTCACAAGTTCTGATATTAAATATCAAAACAGTTATTAAATATTATTTTAATTAACTAGAAGGGAGATCTGGTATCCAATACCTACAGTTGTCGTATTGCGAGAATCGATATTCTCTATACACAACTATACTTATCTCTTTTCTTAAGATTTATAATTTACGTTCAATTATTCATAACATTTTCAAATAATTGATTAGCAAATTGTGTCAGACACGTGACTTCTAAAAGTCACTAAAGTCAAGAAACGTCATTATAAGACAAAAAATACTTAAGGGGTCTTCTTAATGCCAGTCAAGAATCTCGAGACATGAACCATTCAAGTCAATTCTTACTGCATAAGAAATAGCTCTAACTAGACAGTTATATCCTAAAGACAGATATTCTTATAGATTACCTAATCGTGACTTAGAAACTAAGTCACAAACCATCTTGATTTTCAAGAAAATAGGAACAACAGTTCCCGATGGTTTCAACTAATCTAACAATATATAAGTCTACTGTCTTTCTAGAACCTATTCTAGAATTACGCAACCATAAGTAAAGTCAGAAAACCTATATATTAAAGTAATATACTATGCAGTGGATTAGAAGCATAATTCTATAAGCAATATAGAATAATAGGAAAACGAAAGCAGTAAATTCCATAAAATTACACACTGCTTTAGTTATGGATTTTTAACCCATCAGTGTCTCCCATTACTTTACGTAATACCGTAATCCCCAACGGACAACAGGAATTCAATAATTAAATCGAATTTCATAGTGAGAGTATGATCCTATGAATATATTTCGACTCACAGCTTTTGCACGATCTCGCCTACGTATATTCATTAGGTAGACAACTCTTTGTCAATCACTCACCAGTGACTCCTGGTTTCGGTCCTGGCCATTTCTCGCTGTGATAGCTTTGGCATGTTCACAGGGAGGCGTATCAAGGCTATACTTGTCAATGACAAACTCAAGCTACATGTGTAGTCCTGACAGCTTTGGCACGTTCAGGATTTCCACTTTCACTTGAATTTATCCAGTATCAATATACAACCGGTATGGATAATAATCCTATAACTACACCCTCACAGCTTTGGCACGATCTCAGATGCACTTATAGAAAAATACCCATAAACCGTACTGACAAGACGGACCAAGAAACATGTATCTAATACACGTTACTTTACAGCCATATTTCAAAATGGGGATTTTCCTATGGAAGCTATACTTTAGATCTAATGCATATTTTTAATTTAAATCATTTTCTAAACAATTCAATTCTACCTTAGAACACATAACTCAATCTAATAATTAAATTTCTGTTACATATTCGTTAACGTAGAACCGAACAGTTAAGAAACATATATAGATTACTAGCATGTGTAAACATAAAAATTTGATTAAATATCAAATATCAAGCATGAATAATGTAATGGATGAAGCATCAGACCCGCACTGATACCATTTTTGTTGGGGTTTTGGGCGATGGGGCACAGCGAAAGCGCGGGTCGGGCGAAATCGTATTTTAAAACTTTTTTTAAAATACCGAATAAATTATTCAATATCTAATATGAATAATTTATTCATATTTCACCTAAACTTATTTATTCAAAATCAAATAGTGACATAAATATGTATGAAACTTCGCGAAACTTTTACGAAAATCGTTTTTCCGCAAAATGGCCTAAAATGCATTTTTGACTGAACCGACTACCTGACACTTATGTAAACGGCCCAGGTCAGCTCCAATAGTGTTGGGGCAGTTCATGGGCTACCCGAACAGTGACGGATTCACTGTTTGGACAACCATCACCCGGTTGGCTCAAAATCCACCCGGTAACGCCGTTTTTGGCCGTTTTCGCTTATTTCAAGTTGGAAATACTTTCCGGCAAATGTTCCAACTCCAAAACACATCCAAAACATTCAAAAGATACAAATTTCATCACAAAATCAGAATCATTTCAAGGTCAATAACAGAAAACGAAATTGCCCTTTTTCATACATTAAATCCAATTTTTACCAAAATAATCTAATTAATCCAACACCAAATGAGTCCCACCACAAATGAATAATACAGATTATTCATAATACTTCATCAAATTAACTCACTTAATTCGATGAAGTATTATGAATAATCTGTATTATTCATATCGAGTTGCCCAAGTGCTCAACGAGTACACTTCATATTGTGGGACTCTCTAAGTTTAGGTTTATCCGTCACGAAATCTAATTTCATGTCCATAATCCACCAAATCATGGATTATGAGGACCACAGATAATCTCGTTAAACTATGCAAGTCGAGGTCATAGCATACATATATCCCTCTGTCACAGGCCATCCGTATTATACCTGGGATATAGATGAGAACGTCAAATTCGTTCGGTATAATACAATCGACTTTCAATTTATGATCTCTAAATAACACTCGTAACTGATTTCAAAAGTTATACCACGGCCATGGATTTACTAGATCGTAAACACATGCTGGATGTCTATGCCCTGTACACAGGACTGACGGATCCTATCTTGATACGCATAGGATATCATGAGCATCAGTCCACACCCAACGAACAGGCGGATGTCTGATCATGACTAGATCATTGACGTGACTGCCATCAAAGTGTGGAGGATAACTCATATATCCACAGTGGTATCTCAAGTCGAAGGACCATTATGCTCGTTCAACTCGAGAAGGTTACTATTGACGTTGGTGTACCATCTATTAGGAAACCTTCAGTGAGTCGTTCAGTGTGTTATCAAATTAAAACCTACTTGTCTATACGAGTCTCCCGAGACTCATGGTTCACTGGGATAAACCATCGAACCAAGTCACGATATACGACATGTACTGGTCTCAGCGGATTTTATTAACCGACCTATGTCAGTAAATATTCACCAGGAACTTTATTTAAAGATATACAACTAATAGTACGCTTCCCAATGTCATTTACAAACTACGTTGTAACTACGCACTATACTGTAAATCATCGGGTCATTGTCTAATATACACGTATCACTGAACCAGATTCAATTTCGATCTAATCATAATCAGATATCTAATTGCAATTAGATCGAATAAGCGTATAAAAGACAAGGGTGTTACTGTTAAATTAGCAATATTATGGAAAATACAATTGCTCGTATTTATGAATCGGACATAAATATGATCCAGATTGGCACTCCGAGCACCAACCCTAAGTTAGAGTTATCTATGGATCCAGTTGACCTTATGGTTGCTGACTAAATTCTCCATGAATTTGAAACTCGTTCTTAATATCTCATAGATCACAAAGAACATGTTTCAAGATCCATCATATGGTCTGCAGTATATCAAAATAACTTGTAACAATTACGATTAAATTGATATCTTTAATAGCACATAATACAGTATTCATCACGCCATCATCCTATGATGCATAATATTTACTAGACATTCTAATTAATATCTCTTTCAACAAAGGTATCATCATTTACAAAAGATGAATACTATATATATATAAGACACGTTAACTGTCAAACAGTTATACTAACTGTCATACAGATAGTCTCTTTTTGTTTATTAGATCATATCTAATATGCCACTAATGGGAGTATCTCACAAGTCTCTCAGTTTTATATCATATATAAAACTTTATATCAAATATAATAGAGACTACTCTCACTGCTTCCACGTAGAAAAGAAGACTTAAGGATATATAACACTAGAAAGAAATTTGTACGCTCCCACTGAACCTATTGACAAAAACATATTCTTTTTGCTTTGATAAAATCAGACAATCAGACTAAAATCAAACTTAGAGAACACAAAATTCTGGAAAGCTTATCTGAGTCTACAATAGGCTCCATAAGCTAGTATATCAAAATGTGATCTTAGCAGAATACAAACTCTAGGGCCATTTTAGAATGAACTTCTTCAAACAAAGAAATCACTACGGATCTATCATTCGAAGAAACCATTCAAGAACGCCACTTTTCATTCTTTAGCCAAAACCACGATTTAATATCAACATTAACCAATAGATTCTTAATTGTTCAGTTAGTGCGACTAGAGACAGTGTTTCTCAGAATCTACAATAGACTACTGAGCATAACCTTTCTCACTGTCATACTATAAAGTCAAACTTTATCAAGCTCACTTTTCTTTTGTTGCGCAAACAATTTGTACATTTTATGAACTATTTATAACAAAAGCCTAATCAAGTTCAAAACTCGATCGTAGTAAGCTAAGAACAATCTTAGATCTATGGTTCAATGGTAATTTCTGAAATCGATATCAAATATCGCTCCCAGTATAAGTTATATGATAATTTTCTTCAATAAGAAAACATCAGAATCATTAAGTATCAGATACTTTGTAAATGATTCCGACATCATATTGGACTTATACGGAAGTTGTCTAAGGTCTTTTCATCTTATTAATTATGTGGTTCCATTACAGTTTATCATTTTCACATTTGACTTCACAAAGTCAAATCTTTTCTGCAATCGTCAACATCCAATGTTAACCACCAAGTAACAAAACAATTATGTTACTCAGGATCGTAGAAAAGATATTCCATTACATAGAATACAATATTATATTAAATAGAATAAATGATAAAATTTTCACCCGTACCTCTGAGGCACAAGTATTTTCAATTATATAATCATTATATAAAAGAAAGTTTCAAATCTTAAACTTTTCAAGATTCAAATTTTCAAATCTTAAACTTTTCAAGATTCAAATTTTCTACTTATACATATCATATATGTAATTGTAGAAACCAATGGAATACAATTAAAGAGATGAATTAGTGTTACTGGAGCATAACCCCAAGAGTATTGAAAAAACTAATTGGGTAACTCTCAAAATCAACGAATCAAATCATATAAGATTCGATAACTCCCACTGACCAATTCCATTAGAATGGAATCGCAAAAGTTTAATATTGAGTAAGAATCACATTCATTAAATAACTACAGAACTAATTGCCTTAAATTCATGCGTTTGATCAAATCAAATATCTTCGAACAATTCAAAGACGCGCAATGAATTTTTAAAGACAAAGTTTTCAACACTACAGATAAAATATCTTTGAACTATTCAAAATATTCTATCCGAGTTTCATTAGTAACATATTGACAGTTCTTGAACATTTCAAGACGTTCAACATGTTCTCTAGTAGAAACACGTAAATAAGTCATGACAATTCATTAACTGAGTTATGAAGCAAAAAAGAACTATACAAGGCAATTTAAAATTCATTAAACTACATACTTCCAAAGTATTAGTTTAATAAATCTGCGGTCCAATGACAATCATCGGTTAAATGAGATTTAATCACTTCCTGAATACAATATTCATTAAACGGATAAGGATATGTGGTGTGATCTCATATCAGACCATCTTTTACCATACGGAACAAGCATCTGATGCTTTTACGATAAAATCACATAAACCACAGTTCTAAGTTATTTATTCTACCGAATGTTTTCTTAATGTTTATCTTTTCATTAATGACACTACTAGTTGTCTTAAAATATGTAACAACTGTTTATACAGAACAAGTAACTATCCAATAGTCACAAGTTCTGATATCAAATATCAAAACAATTATTAAATATTATTTTAATTAACTAGACGGGAGATCCGGTATCCAATACCTACAGTTGTCGTATTGCGAGAATCGATATTCTCTATACACAACAATACGTATCTCATTTCTTAAGCTTTATAATTTGCGTTCAATTATTCACAATATTTGCAAATAATCGATTAGCAAATTGTGTCAGACACGTGACTTCTAAAAGTCACTAAAGTCAGGAAACGTCATTATAAGACAAACAAACACTAAAGGGGTCTTCTTAATGCAGTCAAGAATCTCGAGACATGAACCATTCAAGTCAATTCTTACTGCATAAGAAACAACTCTAACTAGACAGTTATATCCTAAACAGAAATATCCTTTTAGATTACTTAATCGTGACTTAGAAACTAAGTCACAAACCATCTTGATTTTCAAGAAAATTGGAACAACAGTTCCCGATGGTTTCAACTAATCTAATAATATATAAGTCTACTGTCTTTCTAAAACCTATTCTAGAATTACGCAACCATAAGTAAAGTCAAAAAACCTATATACTCAAGTAATATACTATGCAGTGGATTAGAAGCATAATTCTATAAGCAGTATAGAATAATAGGAAAACGAAAACAGTAAATTCCATAAAATTACACACTACTTTAGTTATGGATTTTAACCCAACAGTGTCTCCCACTACTTTACGTAATACCGTAATCCCCAACGAACAACGGGAATTCAATAATTAAATCGAATTCCATAGTGAGAGTAGGATCCCATGTATATTTTGACTCACAGCTTTGACACGATCTCGCCTACGTATATTCATTAGGTAGACAACTCTTTGTCAATCACTCACCAGTGACTCCGGGTTTCGGTCCTGATCGTTTCTTGCTGTGACAGCTTTGGCACGTTCACAGGGAGCCGTATCAAGGCTACACTTGTCAATGACAAACTCAAGCTACCGGTGTAGTCCTGACAACTTTGGCACGTTCAGGATTTCCACTTTCACTTGAATTTGTCCAGTATCAACATACAACCGGTATTAATAATAATCATATAAGTACACCCTCACAGCTTTGGCACGATCTCGGATGCACTTATAGAAAAATACCCATAAACCGTACTGACAAGACGGATCAAGAAACATATATCCAATACACGTTACTTTACAGCCGTATTTCAAAACGGGGATTTTCCTATGGAAGCTATACTCTACATCTAATGCAGATTTTTAATTTAAATCAATTTTTAAACAATTCAATTCTACCTTAGAACACATAACTCAATCTAACAATTAAATTTCCGTTACATATTCGTTAGCGTAGAACCGAACAATGAAGAAACATATCTAGATTCCTAGCATGTGCGAACATTAAAATTGGATTAAATATCAAATATCAAGTATGAATAATGTAATGGATGAAGCATCAGACCCGCTCTGATACCATTTTTGTTGGGGTTTTGGGCGATGGGGCGCAGTGATAGCGCGGGTAGGGAGGAATCGTATTTTAAAACTTTTTCAAAATACCGAATATATTATTCAATATATAATATGAATAATTTATTCATATTTCACCTAAACCTATTTATTCAAAATCAAATAGTGACATAAATATGTATGAAAATTTGCGAAACTTTTACGAAAACCGTTTTTCCGTAAAATGGCCTAAAACGCGTTTTTAACTGAACCGACTACCTGACACTTATGCAAACTACCCAGGTCAGCTCCAATAGTGTTGGGGCAGTTCATGGGCTACCCGAACAGTGACGGATTCACTGTTTGGACAACCATCACCCGGTTGGCTCAAAATCCACCCGGTAACGCCGTTTTTGGCCGTTTTCGCTTATTTCAAGTTGGAAATACTTTCCGGCAAATGTTCCAACTCCCAAAACACATCCAAAACATTCAAAAGATACAAATTTCATCACAAAATCAGAATCATTTCAAGGTCAATAACAGAAAACGAAATTGCCCTTTTTCATACATTAAATCCAATTTTTACCAAAATAATCTAATTAATCCAACACCAAATGAGTCCCACCACAAATGAATAATACAGATTATTCATAATACTTCATCAAATTAACTCACTTAATTCGATGAAGTATTATGAATAATCTGTATTATTCATATCGAGTTGCCCAAGTGCTCAACGAGTACACTTCATATTGTGGGACTCTCTAAGTTTAGGTTTATCCGTCACGAAATCTAATTTCATGTCCATAATCCACCAAATCATGGATTATGAGGACCACAGATAATCTCGTTAAACTATGCAAGTCGAGGTCATAGCATACATATATCCCTCTGTCACAGGCCATCCGTATTATACCTGGGATATAGATGAGAACGTCAAATTCGTTCGGTATAATACAATCGACTTTCAATTTATGATCTCTAAATAACACTCGTAACTGATTTCAAAAGTTATACCACGGCCATGGATTTACTAGATCGTAAACACATGCTGGATGTCTATGCCCTGTACACAGGACTGACGGATCCTATCTTGATACGCATAGGATATCATGAGCATCAGTCCACACCCAACGAACAGGCGGATGTCTGATCATGACTAGATCATTGACGTGACTGCCATCAAAGTGTGGAGGATAACTCATATATCCACAGTGGTATCTCAAGTCGAAGGACCATTATGCTCGTTCAACTCGAGAAGGTTACTATTGACGTTGGTGTACCATCTATTAGGAAACCTTCAGTGAGTCGTTCAGTGTGTTATCAAATTAAAACCTACTTGTCTATACGAGTCTCCCGAGACTCATGGTTCACTGGGATAAACCATCGAACCAAGTCACGATATACGACATGTACTGGTCTCAGCGGATTTTATTAACCGACCTATGTCAGTAAATATTCACCAGGAACTTTATTTAAAGATATACAACTAATAGTACGCTTCCCAATGTCATTTACAAACTACGTTGTAACTACGCACTATACTGTAAATCATCGGGTCATTGTCTAATATACACGTATCACTGAACCAGATTCAATTTCGATCTAATCATAATCAGATATCTAATTGCAATTAGATCGAATAAGCGTATAAAAGACAAGGGTGTTACTGTTAAATTAGCAATATTATGGAAAATACAATTGCTCGTATTTATGAATCGGACATAAATATGATCCAGATTGGCACTCCGAGCACCAACCCTAAAGTTAGAGTTATCTATGGATCCAGTTGACCTTATGGTTGCTGACTAAATTCTCCATGAATTTGAAACTCGTTCTTAATATCTCATAGATCACAAAGAACATGTTTCAAGATCCATCATATGGTCTGCAGTATATCAAAATAACTTGTAACAATTACGATTAAATTGATATCTTTAATAGCACATAATACAGTATTCATCACGCCATCATCCTATGATGCATAATATTTACTAGACATTCTAATTAATATCTCTTTCAACAAAGGTATCATCATTTACAAAAGATGAATACTATATATATATAAGACACGTTAACTGTCAAACAGTTATACTAACTGTCATACAGATAGTCTCTTTGTGTTTTTTATTAGATCATATCTAATATGCCACTAATGGGAGTATCTCACAAGTCTCTCAGTTTTATATCATATATAAAACTTTATATCAAATATAATAGAGACTACTCTCACTGCTTCCACGTAGAAAAGAAGACTTAAGGATATATAACACTAGAAAGAAATTTGTACGCTCCCACTGAACCTATTGACAAAAACATATTCTTTTTGCTTTGATAAAATCAGACAATCAGACTAAAATCAAACTTAGAGAACACAAAATTCTGGAAAGCTTATCTGAGTCTACAATAGGCTCCATAAGCTAGTATATCAAAATGTGATCTTAGCAGAATACAAACTCTAGGGCCATTTTAGAATGAACTTCTTCAAACAAAGAAATCACTACGGATCTATCATTCGAAGAAACCATTCAAGAACGCCACTTTTCATTCTTTAGCCAAAACCACGATTTAATATCACCATTAACCAATAGATTCTTAATTGGTTAAATGAGATTTAATCACTTCCTGAATACAATATTCATTAAACGGATAAGGATATGTGGTGTGATCTCATAACATACCATCATTTACTATACGGAACAAGCATCTGATGCTCTTACGATAAAATCTTATAAAACACAGTTCTAAGTTATTTATTCTACCGAATGTTTTCTTAATGTTTATCTTTTCATTAATGACACTACTGGTTGTCTTAAAATTTGCAACAACTATTTATACAGAACAAGTAACTATCCAATAGTCACAAGTTCTGATATCAAATATCAAAACAGTTATTAAACATTATTTTAATTAACTAGACGGGAGATTCGGTATCCAATACCTACAGTTGTCGTATTGCGAGAATCAATATTCTCTATACACAACGATACTTATCTCATTTCTTAAGTTTTATAATTTGCGTTCAATTATTCACAACATTTGCAAATAATCGATTAGCAAATTGTGTCAGACACGTGACTTCTAAAAGTCACAACATTATAAGACAAACAAACATTTAAGGGGTCTTCTTAATGCCAGTCAAGAATCTCGAGACATGAACCATTCAAGTCAATTCTTACTGCATAAGAAACAACTCTAACTAGATAGTTATATCCTAAACATAGATATCCTTTTAGATTACCTAATCGTGACTTAGAAACTAAGTCACAAACCATCTTGATTTTCAAGAAAATCGGAACAACAGTTCCCGATGATTTCAACTAATCTAATAATATCTAAGTCTACTGTCTTTCTAGAACCTATTCTATAATTACGCAACCATAAGTAAAGTCAGAAAACCTAAATATTCAAGTAATATACTATGCAGTGGATTAAAAACATAATTCTATAAGCAGTATAAAATAATAGGAAAACGAAAGCAGTAAATTCCATAAAATTACACACTGCTTTAGTTATGGATTTTTAACCCAGCAGTGTCTCCCACTACTTTACGTAATACCGTAATCCCCAACGAACAATGGGAATTCAATAATTAAATCGAATTCCATAGTGAGAGTAGGATCCCATGAATATATTTTGACTCACAGCTTTGACACGATCGCGCCTACGTATATTCATTAGGTAGACAACTCTTTGTCAATTACTCACCAATGACTCATGATTTCGGTTCTAACCGTTTCTTGCTGAGATAGCTTTGGCACGTTCACAGGGAGGCGTATCAAGGCTACACTTGTCAATGACAAACTCAAGCTATCGGTGTAGTCCTGACAACTTTGGCACGTTCAGGATTTCCACTTTCACTTGAATTTGTCAAGTATCAATATACAACCGGTATGGATAATAATCCTATAACTACGCCCTCACAGCTTTGGCACGATCTCGGATGCACTTATAGAAAAATACCCATAAATCGTACTGACAAGACGGACCAAGAAACATGTATCCAATACACGTTACTTTACAGCCATATTTCAAAACGAGGATTTTCCAATGGAAGCTATACTCTACATCTAATGCAGATTTTAATCTAAATCATTTTCTAAACAATTCAATTCTACCTTAAAACACATAACTCAATCTAACAATTAAATTTCCGTTACATATTCGTTAGCGTAGAACCGAACAGTTAAGAAATATATCTAGATTCCTAGCATGTACGAACATTAAAATTGGATTAAATATCAAAAATCAAGCATGAATAATGTAATTGATGAAGCATCAGACCCGCTCTGATACCATTTTTGTTGGGGTTTTCGGCAATGGGGTGCAGCAAAAGTGTGGGTCGGGCGAAATCATATTTTAATACTTTTTAAAATACCGAATAAATTATTCAATATCTAATATGAATAATTTATTCATATTTCACCTAAACCTATTTATTCAAAATCAAATAGTGACATAAATATCTATGAAACTTAGCGAAACTTTTACGAAAACCGTTTTTCCGTAAAATGGCCTAAAACGTGTTTTTGACTGAACCGACTACCTGACACTTATGGAAACTACCCAGGTCAGCTCCAATAGTTTCGGGGCTGTTCATGAGCTACTTGAACAGTGAAGGATTCACTGTTTGGACAGCCATCACCCGGTTGGCTCAAAATCCACCCGGTAACGCCGTTTTTGGCCATTTTCGCTTATTTCAAGTCAAAAACACTTTCCGGAAAATGTTCCAACTCCCAAAACACATCCAAAACATTCAAAAAATACCAATTTCATCACAAAATCAGAATCATTTCCTATTCAATAACAGAAAATGAAATTGCCCTTTTTCATACTTTAAATCCAATTTTTACCAAAATTAATCTAATTAATCCAACACCAAAAAAGTCCCACCACAAATGAATAACTCTAGAACAATTATAGGCTATATAAGAGTGGATCAATAAATCTAGAATGACAACAATATTATCCAACAATAATTTGAACAAAATTGGAATGAAATTACATTAATTCCATCAAATCCCAGTTCACACATGCATTAATCTTCCATTTCAACTCACCACAACCAAAAGCCCCAAATTTAACGAGTAAAGGAAAACCCTAGAACTATTCTAGGAATCACAAGAACAAGAAACTAAGTTTCTAAGCTCAAAAGTATTAAGAATTACCTTTAATTCTCATTTTCCTAAGCTTGGTTTTCTTATTTTTCCTTCATTTTAAACTTGATTTTTCATTCAAAATGAATACCCATTTTTGAGAGCTTCATTCGGAAGTTCCATGGCCAAAAAGAAAAAGAACATTTCCTTCTCCTTTTTAACCTAAAAATGTGAGTGTGTAAGAGATATTTGGTCAACACCCACATTTTTTAAAGAAAGAAAAAACAATTTCCCTTTATCAACAAAGAAAAGTGGCGTGAAGACTAAAAAATATTTGGTCAATTTTATATTTTAATCAGATTAAAATATAAGGTCGTAAAACCAACACTTGGCTTAATAAAAAATATATATATATTAATTTAATATATATTAAACAACAAATAGGCATTGTACACTTGTAAAGTTAAAAGTAAATTTTCTAATTCATTAATTAGATAGATTATTTATTTACTTTTAAAGTGTCATACCCTCATTTATTAATAAATGTGTATCTAATCTAATTACGTATCAAATACAAATACACACAAAATTTTTCTGGCATGTGCAAATTCGTTTATCGATTAAACGATTCGAATTAACTCACTTAATTCGATGAAGTATTATGAATAATCCGTATTATTCATATCGAGTTGTCTAAGTGCTCAACGAGTACACTTCATATTGTGGGACTCTCTAAGTTTAGGTTTATCGGTCACGAAATCCAATTTCATGTCCATAATCCACCCACTCATGGATTATGACGACCACAGATAATCTCACTAAACTATGCAAGTCGAGATCATAGCATACATATAATCCCTCCGTCACAGGCCTTCCATATTATACTTGGGATATAGATGAGAACATCAAATTCGTTCGATATAATACAATCGACTTTCAATTTATGATCTCTAAATAACACTCGAAAATGATTTCCGAAGTTATACCACGACCATGGATTTACTAAATCGTAAACACGTGTTGGATGTCTATGCTCTGTACACAGGACTGACGGATCATATCTTGATACTCACATTATATCATGAACATCATTTCACACCAAACAAACAAGCAGAGGTTTGATCATGACAAGATCGTTGACGTGACTACCATCAAAGTGTGGAGGATAACTCATATATCCACAGTGGTATCTCAAGTCGAAGGACCACTATGCTCGCTCAACTTGAGAAGGTTCATATTGACATTGATGTACCATCTATTAGGAAACCTTCAGTGAGTCGTTCAGTGTCTTATCAAATAAATACCTACATGTCTATACGAGTCTCCTGAGATTCATGGTTCACTAGGATAAACCATCGGACCAAGTCACGATATACGACATGTACTGGTCTCAGCGGATTTTACTAACCGACCAGTGTCAGTAAATCTTGACCAGAAACTTTATTTAAGGATATACAACTAATAGTAAGCTTCCCAATGTCAATTACAAACTACGTTGTAACTGTGCACTATACTGTAAATCCTAGGGTCATTATATAATATACACGTATCACTGAACCAGATTCAGTTTTGATCTAATCGTAATCAGATATCTAATCGTAATTAGATCGAATAAGCTTATAAAAGACAAGGATGCTACCGTTAAATTAACAATATTATGGAAAATACAATTGCTCGTATTTATAAATCGGACATAAATACGATCTGGATTGGTACTCCGAACACCAACTCTAACAGGCGATACGTAACGCCCACATACGACAAGTTTTTTCAGATACAGACCATCATTCAGATATCAGATTTTTAGAAAATAGTCATAAATCAGAGTTTAGAAATAGTTTTCAGAAACCAGACTTTCAAAAACAGATTTTAGAAAGAGAAGTTTTATAAAAGAGATTTCAAGCTATGTTTTCAGAAAGAGTGTTTTCATATAATTATTTTTGAAATTTTGGTTTTAGAACCAAATGATTTTATATCAGTATTTCAGTTTTTCGTCCACTCACTTAGATCGTATAGCGATCTAACCCCCACTCCAGTTTTCTCTTTTTACAGATATTTTCGGAGGACGAGCTCGGGAGGACGGATACTGATGCAGTCACTAGGGTATGGAGTCCACAAGTTCAAGTCAGAGTCAATGAGTGTTCAGTCAGTGTTAAACAGAAGTCATGTATTAGTATTTGAGTTTTGTGTAGTCATTACAAAACAAGTGTTTATAAGTATACAGTTATTAATAATAAATTTATTTTCCATGTTGTCAAGTTTGGGCATTGGTTCTTAAATAAGAATTTGATTGGGAAAAAAGAAATAGTGTAGTTTAATTTAGAATAGCAAAGGCTCAGGGGAATATTACGACATATTCCCTTCTGGTGGTATCTTACAGATTGGGGATGTTACAAAGATGGTATCAGAGCATGGTCTAAGGAGTCAGTTACTGCAGTGGGCAGAATGCTGGGGTCTGGTATACGCAATATGTCTGTGATACACGTATGCAAGGCACTACCTCTCCAGTATCCGATCCTTGAGTACATCCTCAAGATCCATATACAGGTTAGTAAGTTATCCCAGATAATTCAAATAGTATTCCTCTCGAGAACAACTATACATATGACCCAAGTTGATAATTTCCCTGTAGCTATCTTGGCCTATCACCAAAAATTCAAAACAAGCTATGAAACTAGATAGTAAAGATCTATGAAAAGTTACCTAAAGAAATGGGAAAGGAAAGTTATAAGAAAGTGACGAAGAATGCACAAATGTTTAGACAGTCAGAGATGAAGAAAGGTAAAGAAACACAAAGAGATAGTAAAGTTCCAGAAATACCCACTCAGGAAAGTAGAAAGAGAAAGAAAAAGTTAGAAATAGAGGTAAAAGATAGAATGTAGATATTTAAACAATCAGAAGCAAATAAAGATAGAGGTACGTAGTAGATAGGTAAGACAATACCAAAACCATGGTAATAGGAAAATGGGGCAAGCCTGAATAAGAGAAAAATGCCTAGTAAACCTAAGAAAGTTTTCTTTCCTTTTCGTAAGATTTCTTCTCTCCTTAGAAAACTCTTCCAAACGAATCGAATAGTTTTCGAATACCTCGTGGAGATAGTCACTTTTCCCCTGAAACGCAAAGAATAGACAGAGAGACAAAAGAAACAGGAAGTCAGAAGTAGCCATGAAGTTTTCAATGGACACAAGGTGTCACCAAGGACGTAGGTTCTAGACACCCAAACTTAGACTCATTGGAGTTAGAGTGGATGAACGTCAATATGTTGGACATTTATGACCCATAGCATCACTATTTGTACAGAACATGGTGTTGTTGTACAAATTAACTATGTGACAAAGGAAATTGCTCTTTTATCATTTGTAATTGGATTACCAAGATACATAAATGATAAGAGTCCATATGATTAGTTCCGGATTAATAAGATATGAGACAATATTAATCCACTAATGTTTAATCATTAAAATATCCATAGTCATAGTATTATCGAGATTGGACATCGATAATGCGGAATAGACTAGTATTGCACTTGTGCGCATTGTGGGAGCATAACGGCATAGTTCTCATATATTTAAGTATTAGATACTTATGCAAGTGTGATAGGAGGTTGTGTTTACCGATGGTACAGAAACAGATTTGCTCTGGATAGACCCCTCGGAATCCCATTGGTAGTATGACTATGTGTCTATGGGAGTCCGAATCAGGGTAGGTGTATTTGGTCTTAACCTGAGACTTGCATCGCTAAGACTTGCGACAATTAATATACTTTGGTTTTGGTCATCCGGGGCCTTAACAGGTTCTGTGTACGCCTCTACTGGGTATATTGAGAATCGTAGTGTATTGGGTGTGATGTCAAGATGAAAGAATCACTCCAGTCATATGGAGATGATGATCACGTAGAATACGGAACTAGTACTCTTATGTACTGCAGTCATCGGGATAATATGACTAGGTCATTCTTATCCGATTATAGAGACTAGTTACCAGAGATCCGATATATGCTTCGTACGGGGCAGACACAATTCCAGCCATAGGCCTAGCATGTGACATTCGATACTGGATCGCAATACGCAATACTACGTATACTACGCCTAACACAGATTACATATTCCTTAAAAGAATATTTCTGGAGAATTGGGTAGGCACGGTGCTTTGCTAGAAGCCAACCATGTCTTGTAAATCGGTAAGAATGTGGTATCAGGTAAGCACGTATTCGGATATTCTGATGACCGGATTTACTGTCAACATATCCAGGGATCTTATGGGTCGCTTCCCGAAGATTCACCGATGACGTATGACTCGAACATAATTAATCTGGGATTAATTAGATGAGAGAGAAAATTAATCTAGGATTAATTACGGAGAGATTTTATTTGGGATAAAATACTATTTAAAGAGAGAGAACGATTAATTTGTAATTAATCGATAAAATAATATATTCGATATATTAAATGAAATTAGATTTCGACGCGGAATTAAAATTAGATTTTAATTCGGGCAAACGAATTAATTTAGAATTAATTCGCGAACGACGTGAATAATAATTTTGCTAGGCATAATTATTTAATTAAATTTGATTTAATTACGTCGCAACGAAAAATTCGTTAATTCGGAATTAACGAACCCGAGCCCGGAGTGTGTTTGCGGACCCACTCGGATTTTGAATTAAAGTGGGGCCCACTCTTGTCACATCACCTAGTCAACTTTATCAACTTTTTGTTGATAGAAGTAGATGGGATTTGATGCTTGCTTGTTTCTTACACAATCATTATTTAAGTTGATGTGATATGACTTGTACCACATCCCCTATCTCGAGTGATAGATTCTAAACATATATCATCTTCAATTGTGGCCAACAATCAAGAAGCATTAAACTCAAAAGAATATAAATAAATTAATAAAACTTCATAACAAAATCGACAAACAATTACAAGGTTCAAGCATAGATTACATCATTCTCCAGAATTAAGGAGTTAGTTCATGACAATAAAATAAAACAATGAATAATAAGTCATGAATCTAATGGAAATCATTAGAGTTCTAAGAACGAAATAAGAAGATAAAACCCCGAATTGAATCTCTTCATCTCCGGACGTCACCGCCTTAATGGAACCAATTTTTTGGAAAATTGGTAAATGGTAATTGATTTTTGAAATCAATAATATAACACATTTTTCTTCTTCCTCTCTCTCTCCACCGAATTCTCCTCTCCTTCTTTTCTTTATTTTTCCATGAACATACAAAGGAGAACTAGGGGATTTTGTTGCAAAATCTCCATTGCTAGCACATCAAGGAGTCATTCAAAAGTTTTAGGGAAACCTATCCATGAGTTTGGAATCTCATTCACAAAGCTTGGAGCAACAACCAGGAGGCAAAGTTTTGAACTCTCCACCAACATCCAAGCCGATCAAAGTGAGTATTTCTGCTATTTTACTTTGCGTATTCACACATTTCATATGGTTAATTGATCTTGGTTTGACCTAGAAAACCCAACAAATGGTATCAGAGCCATAATTGAGCATGAAATTGAATTTAGGGTTCTTAATCTTGATTTGGGTATTTTTGATTTGAGCATGTTTTATTCAAATTGTTTGTTTGAGCATGCTTATAATATGTTAACTTTGAGTTGTTCATGATCAATTTGAAGAAAAATTAATTGGATTAATTTTCCCCAAATTTGAGGCTTTGCCGAATATGGATAGAACCCTAGCTTTTGGTGATTTTTGAATTTTAGACAATTGGATATGTTTAATGCATGAGATATATTAGTTTGTGATTTAATTGGATTAAAATCAAAATTGATATAAAAAGTCCCCTATTTTCGAGAGCTTAGGAAACATGTTGGGATTGATTTTGCTTCAATTATGTTGGACATGAATTGATAATAATAAAGCATGATTAATTAGTGTAATTGGTGTTTTGGAAATATTAATTTAACTAATTAATTATGGCTAATACACTTTAATTAATTAAATTATGAAATTTGGAATATTAGAATTTAATTAATTGGGCTTAATTTGGAATTGGGCTAAAATGTTGTATTTGGGCTTAATGGGCTTGGTTGGGCCAAGTTTGGTTTAGGAGAATTGGTTGGATCAACTGGGCCTAAAACCATTTCCATAAAGTCCAAATATGATTATTGGGCCTTTATAATTTTAATTGGGCCTAAATTGATTTTTGGCAAAGGGTGATTCCTTATTGGGCTTTGGTTGCCAAATTCCATGCCTTGAGAAATTAATTGAAAGCCCATTGGACTTTAATTGAATAGTATTGGATACTAATTGGGCCTTTGAGACCCGTTAAGATTGGATTTAGAACCCAAGTCTAAAAGGCACATTTAAAGTGTAATTATTTAATTTGGAATTAAATAAAGAATTAGTATTGAATACAAATTAAATTGGATTTAATATTGTAGATTGATATAATTCGAGAATTCGTACTTTGAGTACTTATTCTTAAAACGAGTTGGACTCGCGCAAATCAAATCGTTGTTTGAACATTGGATGCTCATTAATTAAAGATTAATTAATTGGATTGGATTAGATTAATTGATAACATGCTTTGTGTGAATACATGGATGTGATGTATGAATAATGTATATCGGATGGATATTAGATGGGTGAGGGCAATTTTGGAAATTGTTGAAATAAATTTAGAATTTATTAAATTGGACCTGCGTGTCCAGCCTAATACCTCTTGATTCTTTGTATTTCTCTTCTCACATATTCCCCTCAATGTAAATAAGGTTTCTTTAGAAGTGTTATGTAATTGGGTAGAAGTAAGAATAGTGCTAGCGGGAGAGAGGAAATGGAGAGATTTGTTCTAGGAATAAGTTGTTTTAAATATCCATCCGCATATCATTATTAATTTATTTATCGCGCCTTATTATGCTTTTAGAATGCATGTTTGAGGGTGAATGATGAGACCTAATCAAAGATAATTAATTGGTTGCCAATTACGCGAAAAACCCTCAACAAATATTAAGCGATTTCCTTCCATTAAATGATTCATTCTCAAGATCCAAGATTGGCACTGGTTTTTTGGCCAAAGTCAAGATCTTTTTCCATCGCGGATGTGTTTGAATCATGAAGGCTTTGTTCCATATCGCATGTCTTGTCCAAGTTGTGATTTGTTGGCCAAAGTCAAGATCACTTCTAATCCATCGACATCGATTACGAAGCTTTCCAAGGTCAATGGGTCTCGCTTAACTGGAATCATTAAGCTTGTTGTGCCAAAGCCAATGCTTAGTTGATTCAGAGGAAAAAGGTTAGGGAATATATTGGATATATTGGCATATATTAGATATATGTTTCAGACTTGGATGTCCACCTACTGGATCTGGGAATTGGATGAGATCCAATTGATCTTAGAGATCTACCTAGTTAAATAGCATACAGCTTGTTGGCCAAAGTCAAGGTTGTGTGTTATTTAACGGGATCCTAGCCCACTAGGAAACTAGGTTTCCCGAGTACTCAACAGAGGGTTAGAGGCTCGCCGAAAAATAGTGGGAGGCAAGTATTAAATTTGTAATTTCGTTTAGATACTTGCCAATACGCGCTCATTTAATTTTTCGTCATTACATGAATATATATATTAGTTGGACTAATATTTAATTGTTGTTTTAAATTAAACAGTTGGACTGTATTCAAACTACTTCATTTATAGTTGATTATATAATTAGATTATAATAATCAATATATCTGAATTTAACCAATAAATTATAGTTGATTATATAGTTAGACTATAGTACTCATTATATTCAATAGTACCTGAAATCGTTGATTGGATAGTTGGATTATAGCAATCAAGATAACTAAAAGATTAGCGTTTAGAACATAATCCTGGGTGAAAATATTTTTAAACGGCTTTAATTTTCAGATTGGGAATAGAACCTCAGGATAGTCCTGGGAACTGAGAAGTTACTCTATTTGATAGAGCAACCTCTCGGGCCTAAGCCCGGAGTTGAGTGAATAGTGGAGCATGAGTTTTGGAAGAATCATGGTGATGATAACTTTAGTGCTCAATCATTTATGCTTACCGCAATAACTCTTTAATTCTGTCGTCAAAATTAAGGATTAGATCCTTGTATAATGATGATGAAATTAAAGATCTTCATAGATCTATTCTTAGATCTTAGAACTACAAATTGTAAAAGAAGCTCTTTCGATCGTGTATGTCATAGGGTACATCTGTCGAGCACTAAGTGTCGCAGATGATTGCTGACATCGATCAGCTAGGTTAGCTGGGCATTACCTACGTGGCCGAGACTACCAAAGATTTGATCTTATAGTCTCTACCCGAAAGTTGGGGCAGGTTCATTATGAACCAAGAGAAAAGTCTTGGAGAGTTGATGGCTATGCTCAAGGAGGCAGAGTCAGAGCTTCTAAAAGGGGCAAAGGAAAAATCATCACAGTCTTCTGGGAAGACAAAGGACATATCCCAATATGTCTGCCTAAACTGTGGCAAACGGGGTCACTGGAAGCGTGACTGCCGTATGGACAAGGCAGACATGAAGGAAGTGAAGGCGGGGCAAGGCTCCAGCTTCAAGCATGTTTTTCATAAACATGTTCACTACTAGTTTTAAAATTGGATTTTTGATACTAGATGTGGTACATAAATATGTACTGATGTGCAGAATCTACTGATGAGCAGGATACTGACTTCAGATGAGATTGACCTACGAGTCGAAAATGAGACGAAAGTCGCTGTTTTAACCGTAGAAACCTAAGTTTAGGAACTACCCTTTGGGTATGTACTTAAATTAGGAAATTGTTATAATGTACCTAGTTTGACTATAAACATTATCTCTATATCTAAGTTTAACCCGTTGCGGGTATACCTTTATATTCTAGAACACTAAGTGTTTTATTTTATAAAGATAATATTGAGATAAACACATTAGATGTGAATAACAGTATTTATATTTTGAATATAAATGAATCTCAAACGTATAACATGACAAACAAATAGCTCAAACTGAATTAATCAGATGAGACTTATTTGTGACATTGTTGTCTGAGACACATTAACAAGACTCGTATATCCACACTTTCGAAGAGTGGATACTAGGACGGATTTGATTCTAATTTAAATAATGTCTACGAATCTAGTTTATTAGGCAAAGTGCCTAAAATACCTTTTACTTGGTAAAATAGTAAGTGCCACCGATCTGTTAGCCCTCGTTCATAGTGACATTAGTGGGCTCATGTCTAGCTAGGCTAAAGGTGGATATGAACACTTCGTAACCTTTACGGATGTAGCATCGCGTTATGGTTATGTGTTTCTTTTGAAACATAAATCAGAAACTTTTGATAAATTCAAAGAGTTTTGACACGAAGTATAAAAACAGATCGGCAAGAGTATTAAAACATCACGATTGGACTGTGATGAAAATAGTTAAGTAATAAGTTTCTCAACTACTTGAAAGAGTATAGTATTCTTTCAATATGGATTCCTCCGGAACACCTCAATTTGACGGTGTGTCCGAACAGAGAAACCAAACCTTGTTGGACATAGTAAGGTTAATGATGAGTCGCTTTGAGCTACCATTTTCCTTCTAGAGATACGCATTAAACAGTGCAATACTTATTTTGAATAAGGTTCCATAAAAATCTGTTAGACAGACTTCATATTAGATATGAACAGGAAAGAAATTGGGTTTTCTCATTCCTGAAGATTTGGGAATGCTGGGCATATGTTTGGATAATACCAAACTAAAACCAAATCGGATAAGTGCCTAATTTGTAGGTTATCATAGGGTAACCAAATTATAGTACTTATACAACTCACAAGAGAACAATTTAATTGTTGCTCTCCATGCGGTTTTCCTAAGAGGATTACCTATATGCAGTGGTAAGTGGGAGGAAAGAAAAACTCGATGAAAATCGGAGTAATACTGTTCTAGGCACCGATTCCTTAACGGAACACAAACAGTTCATCAGGGATGAAACTTTACCACAATCTTCAAATACACAAGAACCGTGTAATTCAAAGAGAGTCATAAAACAACCTGGGAGGTATGGGTTTCTGATCTCACCTCATGAAGATGTCAATCTTATTGAGGAATACAAACCGACTACGTATGAGGAAGTGATACAAGGTATCGACTCCTTTCATGGCAAAATGTCATGAAATCCGAAATGGATTCCATGTATACCAACCAAGTTTAGACACTGGTTGATGTACCGGAAGGCATTGTGCCTATTGGTACTAAATGAGTCTTCAAGGAAGACATACATGGATGGCAACAAACAAACGTACAATGTTAGGCTTGTAGTGAAAATGTATCGTTATCAACATTGTGTCGATTACGACGAAACCTTTTACTCGTTGCCATGATTAAATCCATTCAGATAATGCTTGCTAATGCTACATATTTCATTTATGAAATATGGCAAATGGACGTCAAAATCGCTTTCCTTAAACGAAAACCTTTTGGAGGATGTTTATCAACATCCTGACGGTTTTGTCGTACCAAAACATGCAAACTAGGTTTGCAAGTTAACTCAATCCATTTGTGGATTGAAGCAAGCATTACGTTTTTGGAACTAACATTTTGATGTAATCATAATGGTATATGATTTAATTCAAAATGAAAATGATTCTTGTGTATATAAGGAGGTTAGTGGGAGCGCACTGACAGTGATTGTCCTATATAATGATGACATGTCATTTCTTGGAAATGACATTCCCATAAAACAATCGGTGAAAGCTTGGCTTTCATAAAAATTCTCCGTAGACAACTTGGGAGAGACAACCTTATTCTAGGAATAAGGATCTACTGGGATAGATCTATAAGTTGTTGGCACTCTCCGAGAACTCATACATTGAAATAAATGTATGTGACCTAGTATCTCATATGCTTTGAGCATATGGAGTCACAATCAGGCCAATCCTAGTGATAGTCACTGGATTGATGTTAAGAACATCCTTAAGTACCTTAGATAAACTAAGGATGCTTTCTTAGGCTATGGAGAATGAGAACTTGAAGTGACTGGGTTCACCGTTGCAAGTTTCCAAACCGACAAAAGCGACTATTAGTCGTAATAAGGGTACTATATAGTTTGAATAACGAAACAGTGAGCAGGAAATCATCCAAGCAAGATATTGTTGCCGAATAAACAACAAAAGTGGAATATTGTTGCAGCTGAGGCAGCAATAGAAGCATTTTGGATCTATAATATTCCTAATTAGATTAGGAGTAGTTCTGTTAGCAGCTGAGCTAGGCTACAGCACAGGCTAAAGAACCGTGGTCTCATCAATGATCCAAATATATACTTCAATTATTTCATCTGATTCGTCGATCATACATCGTGGCGATGTGATGATCGAATAAATCGCATCAGATGATAACCTTGCAAATCCGCTGACGAAAGCTGTTTCTCAGCAGAAATTTGAGCGCCCATACAAAGTTCAAGTGTAGGAAACTTGAGTGATTGGCTATAGGCCAAGTGGGAGATTGTTGGACAATATGACCCATAGCATCACTATTCGTACAGAACATGGTGTTGTTGTACAAATTAACTATGTGACAAAGGAAATTGCTCTTTTATCATTTCTAATTGGATTACCAAGATACATAAATGATAAAAGTCCATGTGATTAGTTCCGGATTAATAAGATATGAGACAGTATTAATCCACTAAGGTTTAATCATTAAAATATCCCTAGTCGTAGTTATCGAGATTGGACATCGATAATGCGGAATAGACTAGTATTGCACTTGTGCGCGTTGTGGGAGCATAACGGCATAGTTCTCATATATTTAAGTATTGGATACTTATGCAAGTGTGATAGGAGGTTGTTTTTACCGATGGTACGGAAACAGCTTCGCTTTGGATAGACCCCTCGGAATCCCATTGGTAGTACGACTATGTGTCTATGGGAGTCCGAATCAGGGTAGGTGTATTTGGTATTAACCTGAGAATTGCATCGCTAATACTTACGACAATCAATATACTTTGGTTTTGGTCGTCCGGGGCTTTAACAGGTTCTGTGTACGCCTCTTCTGGGTATATTGAGAATCGTAGTGTATTGGGTGTGATTTCAAGATGGAAGTATCACTCCAGTCATATGAAGATGATGATCACGTAGGATATGGAACTAGTACTCTTATGTACTGCAGTCATCGGGATAATATGACTAGGTCATGTTTATCCGATTATAGAGACTAGTTACCGGATATCCGATATAGGCTTCGTACGGGGCAGACACAATTCCAGCCCCAGGCCTAGCATGTGACATTCGATACTGGATCGCAATACGCAATACTACGTATACTACGCCTGACACAGATTACATATTCCTTAAAAGAATATTTCTGGAGAATTGGGTAGGCACGGTGCTTTGCTAGAAGCCAACCATGTCTTGTAAATCGGTAAGAACGTGGTACCAGGTACGCACGTATTCGGATATTCCGATGACCGGATTTACTGCCAACATATCCAGGGATCTCATGGGTCGCTTCCCGAAGATTCACCGATGACGTATGACTCGAACATAATTAATCTGGGATTAATTAGATGAGAGAGAAAATTAATCTAGGATTAATTGCGGAGAGATTTTATCTGGGATAAAATACTATTTAAAGAGAGAGAACGATTAATTTGGAATTAATCGATAAAATAATATATTCGATATATTAAACGAAATTAGATTTCGACGCGGAATTAAAATTAGATTTTAATTCGGGCAAAAGAATTAATTTAGAATTAATTCGCGAGCGACGTGAATAATAATTTTGCTAGACATAATTATTTAATTAAATTTGATTTAATTATGTCGCAACGAAAAATTCGTTATTTCAGAATTAATGAACCTGAGCCCGGAGTGTGTTTGCGGACCCACTCGGATTTTGAATTAAAGTGGGGCCCACTCTTGTCACATCACATAGTCAACTTTATCAACTTTTTGTTGATAGAAGTAGATGAGATTTGATGATTGCTTGTTTCTTACACAAGCATTATTTAAGTTGATGTGATAATGACCTGTACCTATTTTTTTAGAAAATTGGTAAATGGTAATTGATTTTTGAAATCAATAATATAACACATTTTTCTTCTTCCTCTCTCTCTCTCCACCGAATTCTCCTCTCCTTCTTTTCTTTGTTTTGCCGTGAACATACAAAGGAGAACTAGGGGATTTTGTTGCAAAATCTCCATTGCTAGCACATCAAGGAGTCATTCAAAGGTGTTAGGGAAACATATCCATGAGTTTTGAATCTCATTCACAAAGCTTGGAAGCTCGACATACATCAAAGAAAGCTTGGAGCAACAACCATGGAGGCAAAGTTTTGAACTCTCCGCCAACATCCGAGCCGATCAAAGTGAGTATTTCCGCTACTTTACTTTACGTATTCACACATTTCATATGCTTAATTGATCTTGGTTTGACCTAGAAAACCCAACACAATATTCATTGAGACGTAAAATGATCATCTCAGCCAGTGCCAGGATAGAAAAAGATAGCTACACGAAAGCTCATTTCGCATAGCATCAATATTCTAAGATAAAAGTAGTAAATTAAGAAGATTAATTACCTAGAAAATACCAAGGAAGCCTCCGAAGCTAGAAAAGAGAGAACTCAGTATAATCCACAGAATAGACCAACCGTAGTAGAACTTATAAATAAAACTAATACCATTAGAAACCCACATGAATTTAGAAAAGACAGACCTATGAAATTGAAGGTACTCAGAAGTTAACAAGATTACTAGCACGAACAAATAAACATTAAATGGCATAGCCGTAGCCGATAGTGAGAGCAGATAGCAAAGACCTAGAAAATAGCTCATAAGAATGAACCATTACCAGTCACAATAGTACAGCGTAAAGCCAAGAGATAGAATAGAGAAATAGAAAGCAGTAAGAAATACCAGTATCTATAGTAGCAGAGATAATGAAATTTAAATACGCAGATGAGAACCTCAGCATAATTAAAGAAGGTTGTGAAAACCTTAAGACTTAGAATAGTCGGTGCAGCCCCAGTAGAATGAGCGATGACTCTTTTGTTCAGTAACTCTGAAACCAGTAAGTGTGTAGACACATAACTAGACCATCGTTGGACTTAAACATTTAACAGAAACTTGTACTTTTAGATGTCCAAAGAGATCGTACAGTCACCCCAGTTTAGAGTCCAATGAGCAGATGAGTAAATAAAGAAGAGTATTGGATAAGATAAACAGATTATATGATAGTCAAACTCAGAAGCTTAAGAAGACCTAGATAAGAATCAGAAGATTGTAATAGCTTGAACGATATGGAGTAGTTTGTAGTTACAACAAGTTTAGCCAAATACAGAAGGGATAACCTGATATATAGTAGGAAAAAAAGCTTTCGAGGAAGTAAAGGCTTTAAAAGAGTGAGGGAATAAAGTAGACACCACATAGAAACACATGAGTAAAGTATCCAACTTATATAAATTTTCCACCATATCAGAAAAATAGGTTTAGTAAGAATGTATTACCCAAGCTAAAGATACAATATTAATATCATAATTAGTTGTAAATATGGAGTTTCCAAGGGAAGGGTGACCTAAGAGGGTCGAGAAATCGAGATAGGGAGGAAAGCCATAGTAACAGAGCGAAACTCAGTAAGAAAGTATAACAGAGGAAATATGGTAAGAGTTTGAAAGAGTATAAACTTTATGGAAGTTCTCAGTAAGAAGTGGTATAACCAATAACCCTGGAGAAATTATAGGAAAAGTTGTTATAGGTGGTTCATATGGTTGTTAACAAAAGAACTTAAGTTGGAGTTGACACCAGATATACAAATAAGAGAATCCTAAATTCATATATAAGCGCCACAAACAACTACAGTGAGGTTAGCTATCGAAAACACTGCAACTGGAAAAAAAAGGCTTTATGACCCAAAAAACCCACCCTCACAACCCTAACCACATCACATTAACTAAGATGGACCTATATGATTGTCTCAAGATACTTCTAGGAACAAGTAAATGCGTAATAAAAGAGACCAAAACATAAAATATTCAGACTCAAGACAAGAGCAGAATGGAATAAGAAAGTAGATAAAAATAAAAGATCTAAGAAAGAAGCTGTCTAGATGAAGTGATGAGGAGATAAAGTATTAGTCTAGCAGTGATGGGGATACGAAAGAACAACGTTGGACATGACTAGAGACATGTAAGAGAGGATATCTTTCGAATAATGAGGCATAGACAATAGAAGTTCCAATTATAGGATAAAATATGAGAAGAATACTTAGTAAGTGAAAACAGAAGTGAGTAACAACAAGGTTTCTAGATATTGAAACAAAACCAATGATCCCTTAAGTGTTAGCTCACGTAAACCATATAAAGTACACAGCCCTAGTCTAAGATGACCAAACCACTACAGGTTTGGGACAGCCTTAGCCACGAGTATGGGTGGTTTGGCAGAAGTGTAGTATAGTATAGAACCGAGAAAATAAGTTTACTACAATAAGGGAAATAATAAAGAGTGAGATCATAGAATGAAACCAGGTGTGGAGAATAGGTTAAGAACATCATATCCGAATTCGTAGTAAGAACGAAAGCAAAAGTATGAACTGAACATGAATTATAGCCAGAACCGAATCGCCAGTATCGACATCGAAACAAAGAATACAGTTTAAGTAAAAGTATACATACAGTTAAGCTCAGTTTAAGAATCTTGTTTCTAAGTCATTAGCAAATTGTGAAGAATCCCCAAAGAAGTTACCCAGAATCAACCACCTTAGAACAAAAGCCATTAGGTAGATAACACTACTAAGCAATAAATGAATGAAAAATCTAACCCTGCGCAATAAAGTGTAAAGCTCCATAGTTAGCCGGAGAAGTGAAACCTTGGAAGAACATGATCCATAGGTAGTTAAAGCTCAGTGAGAAAATAGAGAGTTAAATAGTTAAGTTATGGAGTTAAATGCTAGTTTGTGATTCGTAAACAGCGTTAAGGGAATATACAAGAGATTATTCTTTTATACACTTGTACTAGAATGGAATCAGTACACGCAAGAAGCTTAATCATGGGGTATGCTAGTAGTTTAGAGAAGTTCGAAAGTACCTGTTTGGAAGAACCAGATGGAGACAAGTGAAGTTGGTCATAGTTAAGAGTCGAAGAATAAGATTTCTATAAGAAGTAATAATAGTTGTAGCTTGAAGGTAGTATTAAGTACCTGGTAGAACTCTTACAAAGTAAGGACAATGAATTACCATTCAATCAAGAAATTCAAGAGGTATCATGCGTGAAACAGATATTAGGATAATAAGAAGAGTAATCCATACTTATGAGCTTTAAAAATAGAGTAAAAATCAGTCTATGTAAACAGAAATAGAGTACCTTCGAGGTTACAATACAGTTGATGAAGCGAAGTAAAGAATGAGTATGTAGACGGGTGTAAGTTGGTGACCTAAGAAATAACATGTGAGTTATGTAACTTACGATAAGATGTTCAGTATTGAGATTCTCGGATCTAGACAAACTCCAAAATTTCGGCTTTAAAAAGAATTCGAGAACGAATCTTATTTAAGTGAGGGAGAATTTATAACATCAGATGACCCCGGCGACTTGCACGCTACCAGAACCTGATGATCATTATAGTACGGAGACAAAATACTTGATATAAATTATGTTTGAGAAAGTGCGTGCTCATAAAATGGAATTTGGGATATTCGGTAAATCCCTTGAAATTTCGACGCGGAACTTAGCTTACGACTCGTTCCGAACAATCTTTAGTAATCGGGCTCTAACATTTTCATTTGATCTCCGATTTTTATGAATTTTATATTACCGAAAATCTGAGATCGATACCTATAACTTCCGCGTTGAACAATTTTCCAAATTCGGATCAGAAATAAGTCCAAAACGCAATTCAAAATTATGGATGAATAGTCCTCGGACTTATCTAGAAATTTCTCCAAATTTCCACATTTTTCTACAATATTTCAAATATCATATAATCCTTTGTATATAAGAGAAACACTCTTCACAAATACACAAAATTGAAACAAAAAATTAGAAGGGTAGACGTGAATGAGAGAAAGAAGAGGAAAAATAAGAAAAAGAAGAAGAGAAGAAAAAGAAGAAAATAAAAAGAATGAAGATAGAAGAATGAAGAAGCATAAAAGGTTTAGCATCCATGAAATTGAGGGATGAGATAGGTCCAACAACAAGAAAGAAGGTAAGATTTACTTGACCCAAATTTGAGATTTTGAAACCTTGATGATATGAAAACATGTTGGTGTTAGTGGCATACTAGGGTTTGCAATTAGTGAAGAATTGGGCATGGAATTGGTTGTAACATAAGTACAAAAATTTGATAAATTCTAGGGTTTAAGCCAAGAGTGAGGATGATGTGATTAATAGAGTGTTGAGGATGTTAACTTGAATTATAATGTGTGAAGATGTATGATGATGTTTTGTGTTATGGTTTTTAGTATGGAAATGATAGGAATTGCAATTGGGTGAGTTGAATTTGAAAAAGAAGAACAAAATCCTGGAATTCTGTTTCGCGTCGCTGTGCAAAAGGGATTTGCCTCTGGACGCTGCACGTCGCGACACACAAAAGTTTGTGTTGCGACGCGTGGCATAGAACTTCCCAAAAATAGTTTTAAACCACCCCAGATCCACCCTAACGTGTTAGAGACCGCCCTTAGGGTCTCGTATCAATTCGTATGCACACATTACATCTTAGTACAAGTATAATATACCAAGCTACGATATCACGTATTTGAATTTAGTAGTTTAGCCTAGTTCCAGAACTTATCTTGTGGTCTTTAGTATAATCAAGTTATCACTTATAGATCATTACATGAGTTGCAATCTCCTTCGACGAAGCGGTATAACTCCAGCCAGATTCCAACAGTGAGTGGACATTACTTTTCTTAATTGATCTTCACTTTGTTATTTTTGTAACAAACTTACTTTTTACGCTTTGGGGCGTTAGATCATTTTTATTACAGTTATTTTATAAAAATTCATGATTTAAGTTTATGAATTAAGAAGAAATATTTTTCAGATATTGATTTTATGGTTTTTCGAGGCATGAGGGAAAACCCACCTTTGTATGTAACTTGCTACAGTTGGAATTGATGGACTGAGAACATATGCACATGTAGAGGACTGGGTGGACGGAGATACGTAACGCCTCTAGATCTTAGTTCAGGAATTGGGATGGCAGATGCCCCTAGATCCTAGTTTTAGATCTTGGAGGGTAGCATAGATCTGCACCCCCAGTTCTAGTTATGTGGCTTGGGGGACGGCGATACGTAACACCCTAAGACCTCCGGTTTCAGGGACAGGAGTGGCATGCTTTGGGGGACGGCGATATGTAACGCCCCAAAGCCATGGTTTTTCATTCCTGACTCTAGTTAGGTGTATGGGGGGACATCGATACATAACGCCCCCATACGCCAATTTTTTTTCAGATGCAGACCAGCATTCAGATATCAGATTTTTAGAAAACAGTTTTCCGAAATTAGAGTTTAGAAATAATTTTCAGAAACCAGGCTTTCAAAAGCAGATTTTAGAAAGATAAGTTTTATAAAAGAGATTTCAAGCGAAGTTTTCAGAAATAGAGTTTTCATATATTTATTTTTGAAATTTTGGTTTTAGAACAAAATGATTTTATATCAGTATTTCAGTTTTCCGTCAACTCACTTAGATCGTATAGCGATCTAACCCCCACTCCAATTTTCTCTTTTGTAGGTATTCTCGGAGGATGAGCTCGGGAGGACGGATACTGATACAGTCACTAGGGTATGAAGTCCATCAGTTCAAGTCAGAGTCAATGAGTGTTCAGTCAGTGTTAAGTAGAAGTCATGTTTTAGTATTTGTATTTTGTGTAGTCATTATAAAACAAGTGTTTATAAGTATATAGTTATTAATAATAAATTTGTTTTCCATGTTGTCAAGTTTGGGCATTGGTTCCTTAAATAAGAATTTGATTGGGAAAAGATAAATAGTGTAGTTTATATTTAGAATGGCAGAGGCTCAGGGGAATAATACGGCCTATTCCCTGCCGGTGGCATCTTCCAGATCGGGGATGTTACAAATTTTCTTGGGAAATTAAAATAAACTTATTTATTTTAATTACTCAATACTTGAAAACTGAATTTTTTACCCAAAAATCAGATTTTTCCCTTAATTGCCGTGAGACCCCAATGGTTTGTATTTTGATCATTTTAGTCCTAATTTGTCAGATACAAATTTAAGTGATTTCAAATCACTACCAAAATGATTTCTACATATCATATACATCAAAATACAACTCAACACAATCCCATTTTTTCTTGAAAATGTCGAGAGCACCCACAAGTTACAACTTTTTGTATTTTGGTCCAAATTTGCTCAAAACAACTTTAGATGATTTCCAATCAGCACCAAATGATTTATATATCTTATATAAATTATTATACAACACATATATGAAAAGTCCCAATTTTGGATGAGGTATGAACCCTATGTTTTTAAATTAATCCAATTAATAAAATTAATCAAAATTAACCAAATCCAACATTTTAATCTAATTTCTACAACACCAAACAAGTATCACCACTTTGAAATAACTCAAGAACAATTCTAGGTCATCAATGAGTAACCTAAAAACTCTAGAATGGCAACAAGATCATCAAATGATCAAAAGTGTTCTTATTAACCATTAATAAGCATACTTTAATAAACATACATGCATACATATTTCATTCACGCTTCCAACCATAATAACACAAATATAAAAGAGCAGAAAAACTTATGAACAACACATGTTATAGCCAAGAACAAAATGACCAATTTTCCTTCTAATTGAAAGTTGGAAATACTTACTAATTTCTAAGCTTTCTTTGATTTCTTCTTTGTTTCTTCTATTTTCTCTCAAGTCTCTTTTGTTTTATGTTTTTGAAGGCTTTGCAGGCACTACATTTTTGCATAAGCCCAATGATGAGCCTCGTATGGAGGTACTACCTGAAAAGTTATGGAAGTTGCGGGAAACGAACTCCGAAAGGAAAGAAAACCTCCAAAATTAGCACCTCATTGGATTCGGACTCACTAGCCAGCCTCAGATTCGCTCAGTCACTTTTTGTTTCAAACCTTAGCCTCGGACAAGCCCCAAACACCTGCAACTGGCCCATTACCCTGCAACCCACACAATTGGCCCATGAACCCATTCAACATATCCACACGGCCTAAAGCCCATGCAACCCACCATGCATACGCCCAAAATTTTCCCAAATAGAGAAAATCTCATGCAATTCACATGTCAAAATCTCATCATCAACACTTTCCAATTTAATAAGATTTTGGGATCCTATATATTCTCATCACCAAATTTGTGAGATTGTGTTCCCAAAATAATTTAAGAAAATATCTCCCAAATCAATGTGATTTATTTCCTTATTTGGAGATCCCTTCAAGACACTATAAATTATGGACATTTTTTTCTTTATCAATTGAGGCTACACGGCAATTTGAATAAAAAAAACCTAGACATTCTCTCTTCTTCTTCATCTTCTTGGGCGTGAACAACACAAGAAACAAACCCCAAAACCGAAATACCAAACTCTAGAAAAACAACCAAAGACCGAAACCCCAAAGCACATAACCACAACACCAAAACCCTAGCATCACCGAACAAACACCAAAAACACTAGCATCACCGAAAATACAGAGAAAAATAACACTAAAAACACCACAACCGAAACACAAATAATTAAGACAAAACAAAAAATAGAGCAAGCCGGAAATGGCACTCCGGGAATGGAGAACAACCTCGGGAATGAGGACAAGCAACTCCTCGGGAATGAGGACGAGCAAGTCGGGAATGGCACTCCGGGAATAGAGAACAACCTCAGGAATGAGGACGAGCAACTCCACGGGAACGAGGATGAGCAAGCCGGGAATGGTACTCCGGGAATGGAGAACAACCTCAAGAATGAGGACATATCTGGAAAAAAAGAGAAAAAAAAAAAGGAAAATTTAGCTCGCTGAGTTGAAAACCTGAAAAGGCAACTCAGACAAGATAGAGCGATCCGTTAAGTTGAAAATCCGAAAGGACAGCTTAGGAAAAAGATAGAAAGGACCTGCAACTCAATGGACGAAGCACAAGATGCAAGCTGAGAATGGCAGCAAACTCCTCAGGTAGAGGGCATGTTTCGAAATCTGGGAATCGGAAGACATGATTTTCAGTATCCCAAAAGGATGAGGCTGCTTCCAAAAAGGCGTAATCCACCTTGACCCGGTGCAGGTAGCGAAGAGCAAAAAGCTGAGCCAGGTTTGAGGATGACCAGTCTACCACCGCGTGAATAAGGGACACAATGGGATCTTGAGCCTTGAGACCAAAGAGAACTTAGCAATCACTAGAGAAGAATTGACGAAGGAAACTGTAAGCAGGCCAAGGAGGCGACCAAAGATTTTTACAAGCAAAGGGGCACCAAAGTCCAAGAGGATTCCTAAAGGGGTGAAAAAACCCTCTAGCGCGAGAAAGGCCTAACCCAGGATGACATCAAGCCAATAGGACAAAGAAAACCCATCGGAATAGGGAATGCATCCATGCATACATGCATACGCGTCGCATACACATAATTTTTGTTTTGTGTTCGCAGGCTTTGAAGAAAAAGAAAAGCGGTGAGGACGAGCAACTCCAGGAATAGAGAGGAGCCTCGAGAATGAGGACGGGTCAGGGGTCGGAGCAACTCACCACCATCAGTTCAACGGTTCGAGAATGAACCATCTCACACTTGGAATGGATTCGGGAATGAATCCCAGAGGTCAAAGCACCTCAGAGATCGAAACATCTCACACTATGAATTGTTCGGGAATGAACCATCTCACAATTGGAATGGATTCGGGAATGAATCCCAAAGGTCAGAGCGCCTTAGAGATCGAAGCATCTCACACTGGGAATGGTTCGGGAATAAACCATGTCACACCCGGTGGTTCGGGAACAAATCCCAGAGATCAAAGCATCTCACACCCAGCACGGTTCGGGAATGAAGCACATGGGTCGAAGCACATCGTCGTCAACAAATCCCAAGGGTCGAAGCACCTCGTCATCAACTTCACTCGGAGATCAAAGCATCTTACACCAGCAGCGAAACAACAGGTAAGTCCGGCAACAGCCGACGAACCAGGTAAGTGAAAATGCATGCATTACTTTGATAGGGTTGTCACTATCACACACTGCACAAGCCCTATCAAAATGGGGGCGACTGTAGACACTGTATTGTTACATAAGCCCAATGATGAGCCTCGTATGGAGGCACTACTTGAAAAGTTACAGAAGTTGCGGGAAAAAAACTCCGGAAGGAAAGAAAACCTCCAAATTTAGCACCTCATCGATTCGGACTCACTACTAGCCTAGCCTCAATTCGCTTAGTCAGTTTCTGTTTCAAACCTTAGCCTCGGACAAGCCCCAAACACCTGCAATTGGCCCATTACCCTGCAACCCACACAATTGGCCCATGAACTCATTCAACCCATCCACATAGCCCAAAGCCCATGCAATCCACCATGCACATGCCCAAATCTTCCCAAATAGAGAAAATCTCATGCAATTCACATGTCAAAATTCCCTCATCAACACTTTCCAATTTAACAAGATTTTGGGATCCCATATATTCTCATCACCAAATTTGTGAGATTGAGTTCCCAAAATAATTTAAGAAAATATCTTCCAAATCAATGTGATTTATTTCCTTATTTGGCAATCCCTTCAAGACACTATAAATTAGAGACACTTTTTCTTCATCAAGGGAGGCTACAAGGCAATTTGAACCAAAAAAAACCTAGATGCTCTCTCTTCTTCTTCATCTTCTTGGGCGTGAACAACACAAGAAACAAACCCCATAACCAAAACACCAAACTCTAGAAAAACAACCAAAGACCGAAACCCCAAAGCACAGAACCACAACACAAAAACCTTAGCATCACCGAACAAACACCAAAAATACTAGCATCACCGAAAATACAGTGAAAACAACACTAAAAACACCACAATCGAAACAAAAACGGTGAAGACAAAACCAACCAAAAAATCATGAAAAAACAACCATCCAAAAGACCGAAAACAACCCCCAAAAAAATAGCAAAAACAGCAGCCCTAAAACACCAAAAAACATTCCCAAAAAATCGAGAAACAAGTAGCAAAAACAACCAGTAAAACAGTCCCAAAACCGTGAAAAAGCAGCCAAAACAACCAAAAATAGCAGCCAAAAAACAACCAAAAACATCAACCAATGAAACAACCAAAAACACAACCAGTGAAACAGAAAAAATAGCAACCAGTGAAACAGCAAAAACAGCAACCAGAAATAGCAAAACAGCAACCAGAAAATAGTAAAACAGCAAGCAGGAACAGCAGCGAACCAGTGATCCTTTCGACAACGGCCTAACGCACTTCCGAGAAAGCAACTTAAAATGTAAGACCTGAGGGCACCCTTACCATATTTCTTTTGTAGTTCTGGACTCTCATGCCTGGCAGGACGTGAAATAAGTCCAGCCGGGTATGCGAAGTCCTACATCAAAGACGGCCAAATTTTCTGGTCACATTTTTTCCTCTTTGGCATTTCTTTATTTACTTTTTATTTTATTCACTTTTATTGTTATTGTATTATTTCGCCTTTATTTCGTTATTTATCTTTTTGCCTATTTATCGTTATTTTATTATTTCGTCTTTATTTTGTTTATTCATGTTGATGATTATACGCATATGCATGGTTATATTTTTTATATCTGTTTACATTGAATTGATGATTATGTGTGTTATTATCCCCTGCGGTATATCAGATTGAAACCCATACGTAAATTCCGTAGCCGAATTCAAATGGACGGTAGTGCGGTATGTACTTGGGATACAACTCCACGTACCACTCTGTAAATACTCATATATGCATGATTACCCCCCCCCCCCATTTTTGTTTGCTATTTATTTATTGACGTTTTTCCCACTTTTGACTGTTTATTATAATTTTCGTTATCGCACCTCGTATTTCTTAATTTAATATGCTTTTATTATTTCTATTAATGTTTATGGGTATGAAAATTTATGTTAATTTGAATTACCATGCATGAACTGCATAACACTTGGCTATACCATTATGTGAACCCGTCCATTATACTAGTATAAGTAAGAGACCATTCTGAACCCAACGATTTGAGGTCTTCCCTTACGAGGGGTAAGTGCGGCCTTAAATCTTTCCCAGTTCACACTGGGTGGCGACTCCTTTATTCTCCGGTTTAGTCCCCGCGGGCTACTTCGTACTCTCTACGAGCTACGGGCCCAACAGTGTCGTGGTCGCCGAGCATCATAGGCATAACGGTAAACCATGCTTCGCTCCTACAGGCTTGAACAAGTATGAACCAAATGAAAAAAGAAACCATTAAATACATTTAGGGTTTGGCCGAAAATGGCCTAAGAAACGAAAAAAGATATTTTTCTTTTACAAAACAAAAATAAAGAAGTCAAAAGCCATTTGACAACCTTTTTCTTTAATGTAAAGTCAAACTTATACACTACGTAATCATTTCCTAACTTTATCATAATGGTAGTTATTTATATTTTAATTATTTAAAAATTAATTAATTAATTAAATATAAATATCTTAAATAT
Source organism: Zanthoxylum bungeanum (assembly GCA_019454045.1). Lineage (NCBI taxonomy): Eukaryota > Viridiplantae > Streptophyta > Magnoliopsida > Sapindales > Rutaceae > Zanthoxylum > Zanthoxylum bungeanum. Next base: position 67,164 of record SKCR01036767.1, read on the forward strand.
ATGTATTATATTTACTTTAAATAATCCAAATACATATATTAATGATATATGTCAAATATCATAATTTGACATTTAATTAATGTGTATTTAATAAAATCATACATTAAATACAAATACACATTAATTAAGAAATGACCAAAAGGTTCTTTTGCATGTATCTTTCTTTTAACCGTTAAACGATTTATAAATAATCAATATTATTCATAAAAGTTTCTCTACGAGTATATTTCATTAGTAAGACTCTCAAGGTTTAGGTATATCTGTCACGAAGTCCAATTTCGTATCCATAATTTACCCACCCGTAAATTATGACAAACATGGATAAACTCACTTAACCATATAAGTCGAGGTCATTGCATACGTATATTCATTCCATCACAGGTATCCGAATTATTCCAAATATATAGATATAAACGCCAAATCTCTATAAATATAATCACGTCGACGTTTCTGTTAGCAATCTCTTAATAACACTTAGAACTTACTTCTACAGTGTAACACGGATCTATGAATTTAACAGATTGCCGATTCTATATTGAATACATATGCTCTGTACACAGAACTAACAGATTCTACCTTGACACACACAGGATATCCTGAGGATCAGTCCACACCCAACGAACAGGCGGAGGTCTGACCTTAATAGGTTGGTGACGTGATTGTCATCAAAGTGTGGAGGATATCTCATATATCCATAGTGGTATCTCAAGTCAAATAATCACTATGTTACTTAACCCGAGAAGATTCTTATTGACGTTGGTGTAGCATCCATTAAGAATCTTCGGTGAGTTATTTAGTGTTTATCCGATATAAACACCTATATATCAATACGAGTCTCTAAGACTCATGGTTAATTGAGAATCTACCATTGGAATCCAAGATTCCAATATACGACATGTACCAGTCTCAATAGATTTACTTACTGACCAAGTAATGTAAACCTTGATCAGAAACTGTTAAAGAAATGATATTTTCATGATACAACTCAATGTCAGTTATGACGCTTTTGCAACTGTATTATAACTAATCATTCTAAGGTCAATTATGTTTTTACCATATATAAAGAGATGATATATAATAGAAACTGATTATTTTATTCATAATAAAATATTTACATAAGTATTTACAGGAAAATACATATGAAAATTGGCGCTCCGAGCACTAACCCCAACGGCAACGCCACCTCATTTTTCAGGATTAGTGTTTTCTGCGTATTTAGCCTTCCCGCGTGCTTTCTTTGCAGCCGTAAGGTCCCAAAATAAGTCTATTTTCCTTAAGATCTATGTTTCAATGCTTCCTATCAATAAAACATAAAACAAACTACAAAATACATTAAATGACACAGAATCTAACAGAATAGTAAGCTAAGAATGCATGAATAAGTGGGTATAAACTGCAATTATAAGCCTTGAATCGAAAAGGCATGATGAGAGTGCATTTGGTGTACCTTTTCTTAGATGTTACATTCATTTTTCCATTGCATGTGTATGCGCGTGTGTTTTATGTTTCTACACGACTGCATATTTGTTTATTTTCACTACATATGGATATGTATATTTTTTATATGTTCCTTGGTATATATGATGGAAACCCATACATAAATTTCATAACCAATTCCGAATGGACACTAGTATGATATGTACTCGAGAATATAATTTCATGTACCATTAGATAATGACAAGCCATGTTATATCTTTTATTGTTTTGGGTCGAAAAGAAAACTACAAAAAAAATATATAAATTGAAAAAGACCTGAAAGATTTTCTGGCTTGAAAGAGTATGTAAAAGTATGTGCATGTGGATCTGGTACATATGATATATGTTTATGCATGTGTAATATGCTTTTATTTTTTGATGTTCTATGTGCATGAGTGTGTGTGATGGAAACGTGTGCTTGTATTTCACATACTATTTTTATGTCTTAAGGCTTGGTCACATGTATGAGTTTTTAGACTAGCAGCTCAATCTCTGTCTTACTTTGATCACTAAATAATGTGACCTTTGATTAGATAACTTTATGTTATCCCCTTTAAAAAAGTTTAAATGAGTCTCAAGTGGAAAAGTGCCAATGGGCCAAATTCAAAAGATAAGGGCAAAAACAGTTCACTCGAAATAGTTTATTTAATAGCTCGTATTTAGGGAGAGAATATTATAGCATGCAACCAATGTTGCTTATTTTCAGGTCCTAGTGGTGCTGAGTTTGAACATCTATTTTGTGGACTTGGTGTGACATGAGATAGGATTTCTTTGGCTGTGTCCTGCTCATAAAATAAGGTCTTAAGTCTTGACTCAATTTCACTTATTTTTCAAAAAATGTGCTTGTTATGCTTTAGTCTTTATGTCATATGTATGCGTGTATTATTTAGCATGATCAAAAGTGGTGCATGTTATTTCATATCATAAACAGTTGAGTACTGACGGAGTATCATTATACTTGCTTGAAGTGTTATTTTGAGTCGTTTTGACTTATTTTTAATTTTTTTCCATTGCGTTCTTATGTGTGCTTCATGTCAGCATATTTGTTATTGCATATTTCTAATATGTTACTTCTCATGTGTTGTTTTGCTAACTGAGTATGGTTGTTAGTAAGGGAGAGAGTTAAATTTGTCATCATATCATATTGCATGTGATTTTTAATTGGTATCTTGATTTTTACCCATTGTTATTTCGTGACACAAATGGGGATTAGAATATCCATTGAATATCCATTTATATCTCCTTTATAAAGGGGTGTAGAACTAAGGGGGAGTGAGATATCTATTTTTTTAAATGTATGAGATTGTTTTTTAGTTTTATCTACTCTTTATATTCCATATGTTTTTCATGATATTTTGTTGTTTGTGGATGTTTTAGGTGAGTGGATTAGTGGCTGAGGTGACATCAATACTAATTTCTTAGGTCTTAGATCTAGTCATTTTGTAATAAGTCAATGTCTTGATGGTTGGCAGTTGGATATTCTATTTTTGGGTCTTTTGCCGTAGTCTTTCTATTATGTAGTAGTTTTGTCATGGAATGCCAAATAGGGAGATTGTTAGTTCCATTTTTGTTGGTAATGTCCGTAATAGAATAAGTTCAATTGAGTTGTAATTAGTCTTGAATATCTTTGAGCAATTGGACCGGTATTTGGCAAACTGTGCATGAAGATAATAGATATGAGTTAGTGCAGTGTTTATGTTTACGATCGAACGAGTGGAGTTCGTGTCATGTTAGTGTTTAGGTTCGAACGAAACTTGACAGTAGGTTCTCGTGCGTAGTGCTTTCAGCTTTCCGTGCCAACGAAACCTTCCAATGTGTTTGCGTTCGAGGTACATTCGAGACTGCGTTCAAACGAGTTTGCGGACCAGTGCGCGTTCGAACGAGATTACGGGACTGGGTTATTTTGGATGCATTTTTTAGCCAACTTTTCACAAGGAATAGCCAATCTTTACCCTACCTATATAAACAAACATAGAGGCATCTTAATAATTTTTGAAAATATATTATTCAGAGCTACACCATCTTTTGTTTTCAACCTACTTGACAATTCACCTTGAAGACTTTATTGTTTCTTTTGTCTTCTTCCTTTTGGTGAGATTGTGCTTTGAGTTACCATCAACACAGAAACACAACACTAACCCAATTTCCTAAGTATTCGGAGTTCTCAAGGAGGAAGATTGGTAGTCGGAGTTCCGGCATTGTGAGTTTGCAGGGTTGATCCACTTAGAGACTTCAGAGGTTCTGAAGAAGGTCGCTTGGTGTGGGCTCGATGAATTCGTCGGGTTAATGCAATCCAGAGGTGTTAGAGTCGGCGGAGTTGCTGCCTTAGGTCTTATACCATAATTGTAAGTTTTTTCGTTATAGTGGATTTTGGCTGGTAGCCTAAATACCCATAGTGAAGTTGAAAAACAAACATCTTTAAAATGTAATATCGAAACTAAACTATATTGTCCTCAAGAAGTGTGGTTTGATGAAAAATGACTTATGACTTAGTTGTCAGGTCTTAGGTTCGAGTCTAGATGATGCATTTCTTTGTAAGAGTCTGGGCAGCAGTGGGTTTTACTTGTCCTGCTTAAGTCCAGATCGGGTGATTTGACGATGAGATTTTCAACGTTTCCAAAAATAAAAAATAAATTATATTATAGATAATGTGAAAAAAAAAAAACAATCTATTTGTGAAATCATAAAGTGGTTAGGCATTATTATAGATCAAGAAAATATTTTCATTCTATTTTAGTGCTAATGGTTAAATAATCGAACAACTGATATAAATGCTCTTTGACATTTCAATTCGCATGAATGGTCAATTTCAAAGTTTCCTTCTATTAATGGAACTTGTCCAAACTCACCGGACTTATTTATTGTTTTCAGTATGGTCAAACATATATATATATATATATATATATATATATATATATATATGAGTTCCGGAAGTCCGCATGATCTTTTTTATGCATCATAGAGTACCATTATTTTATTGTATAAAAAAATTATACGATAAAATATCGATATTTTATGGTATATTTATACGAAAAATGACTGTATATGTGTGTATATAATTCTCATGTATATATGCACCACAGTATCCATAATACAGACGTCCGCACGAGAGAATTAAAAGAATGAGGGTAGGCAAGTCCAAGTATTTTTTTTAATCTCTCAACTCTCATATACTCAAACCCAATGATAAATTTTATTAAGATGATTGAAACCTTTCTTAATTACGCCTTTAGGGATCCGTAAATGATAGTTTAGTTGAGTTGACTCTTATAGTGCAAGTAAAATGCGGCTTTACGGCCAATTTAGCTTATGGAAACTGAAGACACAAAACTTTCTGAGATCGAAAATTCAATAATAAGCATCTTGTAACTTTGACATTCAGAAGAAACTTTTCAATTAACATTTATTGTTGTTTGAATTCTAATTAAAATAAAGGTACATATATAATACATACGATTTTGGTATACAATTATAAAATTTTCTAGCATATGGACGATTTTAATTGGAGTCATAAATAAAATTTTAAATCATTGATTTCACACAATACAATGATAGATATTATAAATTAGGTAATTCATATATCATTGGATTCCATAAAACCAATGGTTTAAAATTTATATTAAAATTTCAAGTGAAAAAAAATAAAGTTGAAAAAATCTAACATTTCTTGAGTCAATTATATATTACTACCAAATAAATAAATAAGTAAAAAGAATAAATATAAAGAGCATAGCCAGCCCTGACGCCTCTTCCGTCATTGACCTATACTTTTTTATTATAATTTTTAAATAATTAATGAATAAAAACTTATATTTTTTATTATAATATTATATTTTTATTATGAACTTCAAAACGTAAATATAATTTTTTTTTATCTCCGAGGATATTATGGTTGTCCTGATAAAGAGAGAAAAAAAATACTAGAGGAAATTAACAAAACCTAAAACCATTATCTGTTACTTACAACAACGCATTGCAAGGCGAGATTCTCGCGGGAGCCAACGGTATCAATTCACCCTCTCTTTCTTTTTTTATTTTAATTAATTAATTAATATTTTATTTTATTTTAAATTAAATTAAATTAAAAGAGAGAACGGGAGAGAGAAATTGATTAAAGAAGAAGAAGGGTGTGGCTGGCGAGAAAATCTTCTATGCAACAGTAGTACCACGTCATCCATGCAACAAGTCAATCATCCATTGCCACGTGTGCTAAAAAATTAAAAAACAACTAAAAAATAAATATTAAATTATACGTGTCATTTTCTAATTCGCTGGAAGTACTACGTCACTCATATCTCCGTTGCACCAAAGATTTACTCGTGCAAAGAGCATAAAGCAGTAAAAAATTTAATCCCTTCACACGTGTCAAATGACATAACACGTGAAAAGTGTGTGGATTTTTTGTTTTTTTGTTTTTTTTGCTTTTGTAAAGGATACGGTCAAAGACATACGGTGAGTGTCAGAACCAATGGGAGGGCGAGAAAGAGGCACAAGAATTAATGCAAAATCATTTTGCAATCCATTGCTTTGTGATTGACACTTCGCTGACAGACCTGTTACTGTCAGCGTAACATCCGCAGAGACTAATAACAGTCTTTTGTCTTTTCATTATTTATATTATTTTTTGGGGAAATTATTATTTTTACAAACCGATAAATGATGTAATCATAGTTTATCATAAAATTTTTAAATCGTTTTCTTTTTCATTTATAAATGTATAAATGATCACTTATGAAGTGAAAAAATGAAAATAATTTTCAAATATATATCAAAAAAATTTAAATTTATTCGTGATCAATAATACTTACGTCATTTTTTAGAATAAAAAATGATAATTTTAGAGAGAGAAAGTTATTATTGTTTGTTTTGCATGGGGAGAAGTGGAAGGGTGATGGAGACCATACGTTGTAAAATCCTGTCCCTTGAGGGCAGTCCTGTCTTTTTCTTCTCTGCCCGGCATCCAAGACGGGCTACTTCTTTTTTCTTTTATTTCTTTTAAAAAATAATAACAAATATATTAACAAGATGCAATAAATTTCAATAAATTAGAATAAATATAGTGTGAAGAAATCTACTCATAATAAGACTCTAGCTTCTGAAATATAAAAGTAAAACCCAATAAAAATCTATTATATGTGAACAAGGGTTTGTTTAGGGACAGTTTACGTAGACGATTTATGTCGTCTCTAAAATATCGTCTAAAATTAGAATTTTCAAATATAAGATCATTTGTAGATTTAAGTACTAATTGATGTTTTAACTCATTTACAAATTTTATAGAAAATAAAGAGATTTTTTTTTTTTTTTGCTTTTGTAAAGGATACGGTCAAAGACATACGGTGAGTGTCAGAACCAATGGGAGGGTGAGAAAGAGGCACAAGAATTAATGCAAAATCATTTTGCAATCCATTGCTTTGTGATTGACACTTCGCTGACGGACCTGTTACTGTCAGCGTAACATCCGCAGAGACTAATAACAGTCTTTTGTCTTTTCATTATTTATATTATTTTTTGGGGAAATTATTATTTTTACAAACCGATAAATGATGTAATCATAGTTTATCATAAAATTTTTAAATCGTTTTCTTTTTCATTTTATAAATGTATAAATTATCACTTATGAAGTGAAAAAATGAAAATAATTTTCAAATATATATCAAAAAAATTTAAATTTATACGTGATGAATAATATTTACGTCATTTTTTAGAATAAAAAATGATAATTTTAGAGAGAGAAAGTTATTATTGTTTGTTTTGCATGGGGAGAAGTGGAAGGGTGATGGAGACCATACGTTGTAAAATCCTGTCCCTTGAGGGCAGTCCTGTCTTTTTCTTCTCTGCCCGGCATCCAAGACGGGCTACTTTTTTTTCTTTTATTTCTTTTAAAAAATAATAACAAATATATTAACAAGATGCAAGAAATTTCAATAAATTAGAATAAATATAGTGTGAAGAAATCTACTCATAATAAGACTATAGCTTCTGAAATATAAAAGTAAAACCCAATAAAAATCTATTTTATGTGAACAAGGGTTTGTTTAGGGATAATTTACACAGACGATTTAGGGATAATTTACGCAAACGATTAATGTCGTCTCTAAAATATCGTATAAAATTAGAATCTTCAAATATAAGATCATTTGTATATTTAAGTACTAACTGATGTTTTAACTCATTTACAAATTTTATAGAAAATAAAGAGACTTTTTTTTTGTTTTGAGTATTTCAAAGCAAAGAACATAAAGCTTTAATGAGTGCACAGAGTATTGAATTGTGTGGAGAAACACTCAAATTTACTTTTTACTGCTGGTTCTGATCCAGGCCCCATTTGGGTTTTTGATTTGATTCATTCCATTCCAAGTAAGATAAGAGTTTGTTTCCAAAAAAAAAAAAAAAAAAAAAAAAAAAAAAGTAAGATAAGAGTAGCAAAAAAAAAAAAAATGCCTATCAAAAACCTAATAAATATTTGTCAGCAAACAAACCTTAGCAATTGTTCTGAATTAAAAACTCATCTTCCCAAATTACTAGAAATCCAGCCAACATATATAATAATAATAATAATAATAATTCTCATGTGAGATCCTCACTTTATACCAACTAAAAGATAAAAAAAAAAATCGCATTGAAAATTTATATATTTTTATAATATATTAAAATATGTGTTATTTTATCATTTAACAGAACATCTTCATTTTATAAAGTGAGGATGTCCTCCTTAGAGAATAACTATATATATATATATATATAAAGAGAGAGAAATCATAAACATAAACCAAATAATAATATGAGCAAATTGATCCTAAACTCTTTTTTTAAAAAACCATCTGAAGAGATTTATTACTCTTTTAAATGGTATGAACATGATACCTCATTCTTTTTTTTTTTTAAATGATGATTTAGACTTTTTATTAGAGCAAGAATTTTCAAATAAAATTGATGTTTCAACAAACTTGTTAGTTGGGAACATTCCCTAGCAAAGATCAAAAGAAGCACTGTGGTTGTTCTTTTTCATGGGTACATGACTCCAATTAATCATGTATGGTTCTATGTGAACACAAATAAATTGCTTTAGAAAGAGATGCATGGTTTCCATCTAGGTTATTATCTAAGTGACCAAGTGTTAACATACTCTTTTCCATAGTCCCCCTTGGGCTTGGTGGTGTAGAGTTCAGGATCTCATATTGAGATCCTGCATTCGAATCCAGAGAGTGCGCTTCTTGTAAGAACTTGGGACAACCGGGGGTTTTAACTGCGTCGCAGTCTAGAATTGGTGGTTTGGTGGCGGGGTTTCCAACGTTTCCAAAAAAAATACTATTTTCCATAGTTAAGAGGATGACTTCGAGTCCATGAGGCTAAGCAGTCTAAGCGTCGAGGAATCACATATCGTCATCCTAACCATTCGATCATGTAAAAAATTATCACTTTAAATCGAAGTCAAACTCGACCGATTTTGATCGACCAGTTGACTGATTTTTTATTATTTAATCCAATATATATATATATATATATATATATGGTTTTTGATTGATGATAGGATTCCATTAATTATAAATAATGAAAAATAATGAGAATATATTTCGATTTAAATGAATTATACTGGAGTAATAACACCAGTGACCGGTATCTTTTATTTATTATATTTTCTTAAATAATGATTATTTTTTCTATTTATATCAAAATAGTCTCTAATAGATTGACTTGGCTAAAATCTCTTAATTTGGTTAACTTTTTTTTAATCATAAATGAAAGATTTTTAAAAGATCATAAGAAATGAGTTTCGACTTTTTTCCTAAACCATGTGAAATGTCAACTTTATCCTTTCCGATTAATTTCTGATTAATCATATATTATTTTTGAATAATCCCAAATCACTCCAACATCAATTTACTGTTAATTTTCAATTATACTATCTATTTGTAATATACATCTAATTTTTACACAGCACGGACGTTCGATCTATGCTCGATAAACACATATACTGTGTTATAATAGTAATGATAAACACAGATATTGCTTTATAATAGTAATGATTCAATCTCTCTTAATAGATCACTTATTGAAACAAAACATTGATGCATTTATAATTATTTTTCATATGGTGAAAATATTAAAGGAGGGAATTGATATTGATATAGAGCTTTCACTTTAGTCAATGAAATCGACTAGAGTCTCAAGAGTCTATGGGTTCAAAATTTTAACCTTGTAAAAATTTTACAAGATAGATCTCACTTTTTCTTGATGCAAATTTTGGAGTAGTGATACTGACAAGATCATAATTTATCATTTTTATCCCAAAGTCTGAAATGCAAATCATTCATTCATAATTACTAGCTTTTAATGTACGGTGATGGGATGATGTGACAAATGGGAAAACATTTTATTAATGATATATGGGACAAGTAGGAGAAGTGTCATCTATTGGTTGGGACATTCAAATGTGGACCACCAATCACTATTTGCCATTGACAATTTACTCACACACATAACCATCCTTTGATAAAATTAAAACATCTTCCCAAAAAGCCTATATTGAAATCCAACTTCGTTTTTTGAATGGGAAAAATATGTGACACATTTATAAATTGATTTTTTATTCTTAAGTATAAGAGTGTCGAAATAATAAAATAATTCGGTAAGTTCGGAGTCTATCCACATGAAATAGATTTAGTAAAATAAAAAAATAATTCTAGTAACAAAATAAAAAGTTTGAATTGATTGAAGTGATTGACAATTTTGAAATTAGAATGTAAAAATAAATTAAAATACTGGAACTAGAGGATCCACTCTTAATATTTAAAATATAGAGAAATCTTTCTTTTTATAATATATAAATTATCATTATTACCTACTTAATTTATTTCAGGATTTAATTATGTCAAAACATATAAAACCATCCATAAAAAGTGGTGATATTGTTTGTCTATAACTAATCCAAATAGGTACTCAATTATGCCAGAACATATAAAATCATCCATAAATGTGGTGGTATGGTTGTGTCGATAATTAGTCCAGATTTAAATTGCTCTCATATAATATGGGGTAAAATATTAATGGTGTTAACCAAGATGAGATTGTCTATAGCGAATCGAGACACCCACAAATATAAGAGACTATAAAATATTAATTTTCATATTACAATTCATATATTATAATATAAGTAAGATTAATAGATATTCTCATATTAAGAGTTTCTCTATTCATCCCAATAGAATATAATTAGTTACTCATGATTTGAATAAAAACATGAATAATTTTATTATTGAAAGAAAAAAAATTATAAAAAATAAATAAATAAAGCACATAAGAGCTCAAACCCTTCATAAATTGTCAAAGAGAGACATATGAAGGAAGTTAAAAAACTGAGATATTGAGCACCTCAATTTATAGGCGAGGTGCTCAGCACCTCAAGTAAAATTTTCAAAACTAAATTAAAGCTCTTTTGTTTTTTCTTATCATTTGCCCACAAATGTCAACATTTCATTAAATGCATTTATTTCATGCTTTTGTCATCAAATGTATTTTTTGATGGTAAATGAATTGCAATTGTATTATTAAAATAATAATTCAATTGCAATTATCTAAAGGTTGATAACTTTTCTTTCTTTCTTTCTTAATTATTATCCTGTGTAACTAATTCTACAATAAGCTTATCTAACAGCGAATCAGATATGGTCAATCTTTTTATATCTCATTCGAATTTAATCTTCATACTAGTTTGGGCTTCTAGGCCTTCAAAAATCAGATTTAATGTCCATTACCCTGTTAAGTGTCCAAAGCAGTATGATTTCACCTACATAATAAATAAAAATCACAATAAAAATATATAAAACATAGATTTAATTATTATTTTTCAAATGTGTTGAAAGGGATTTATGAAACTATAAGTGTAAAATGATTACTTTCTCTTTATTAATTGTACATTTTTTAGTGTTCATCACACCCTAAACCAGCTTATTACTAGTCCATAGTAATTTAAGCGAAAACTTAAAAGAAAGATTCTTATCCAAGTTAATAATTATTTTATTTTTTTCAAAATTATCAAATAAGTAAAATCATCATGTACTTTTTACCCTTTTTTCATACACATATAAGAAAAAATATCAATCAATTTATTATGCCCATAATATTCATAGGTCTTGTTGAAAAATGAGTGATATTTTTTTCCTAAAGTTATATCAGAATTCACAACCCTTTTTTGGCAATGGCAGTTTATTTATATACAAAAAAAATAATTTTTTTAATAATACATCTTCAATTCTTGTAACGAGCTTTGGGTCAATGACTCCCAAACCAATTGGCTTCAGAGTATTGGGTGTTAAGACACCCCTACGAACTTAATTACTCGGAGCAGATGTTAAAAAGAAAAAAATGTTTGATTTCCTTAAGCTTTATCTTAAGTCATGTAACGAGCTTTGAGCCAGTGACTCCCAGGTCAGTTGGCTTTATGATACTAAGTGTTAAAACACACATACAGACTTAATTGCTCGCGTTAGAGAGGATACAAAATCGAACTTATTCACCTCTTTTAAAAAAAAAACAACTCAAGCTCTACCGTTTTACGCGAACAATCAATGTTTGCTGAGGCAACATGTCCGGTTACTAAGTAAAAACTTGATTATTATTATTATTATCATTTTTTTTCAAACTAACTCAAGCCTTACCATTTTACGCAAACAATCACTGCTTGCTGAGGCAAGATATCAGATTACTAAGTAAAAACTTGGTTAGTTTTTTTTTTGAATTATAAAATAAAAATTTCACTGCCTTTAGGTATTACCTCCAACAAACTAAAGAGATGAATATTACAAAATTTCTACTTACAACTCACGATCATGTGTTACTGTGTATGTTGATAATACTTGTCAAATGAGCATATAGAAATCAAGCTTAATCAATATTATGGAGAATTCACAAATTTGAATGATTCAAAAAGAAAGAAACAAAAATAACTTGTTACAAAATACATTGAGATGCGTCTCAGGAGCGAAAACTCATTACATTGCCATTTCCGAACAACAATTCCACTTGATTAGTAAAAAATTTATTATTGATTTGTGTGTAGTTTTTTTTAAAATAAAAATACAAAAGAAAATTAATATAATTTTTTTTACACACAAAACAACAACAAAGCAAAAACAATATATATATATATATATATTACAAAAAACAACAATACAAAAAAAAAACATTTTCTTAAAAAAACACAAAAATGAAAACTAACTATATAGTCAACTATCTCTTTCCCCCAAACAAATTGGAACATTATCCCCAATGTCTGAATAAGAAGAAGTAGAGTTTAGAAGACATCACCTGATTAGTGTGGAAAAAAATAACTGAATCAACAACACTACTATTTAACAAAAAAAAAAGTACTGATTAAGATTCAAGTTCACTATGCGATTCTTGCCACGATCGTTATCTGAACAATCCAACTTGGAAAGAATTGGGTCGATTTTTGGTTCATAGGCTAACAGTTGATCGATTAATTCATCAGCTTTTCTTGTAGTAAGAACAATATATTTTTCCGATTTCGAAATGAACCCAAGTCTTTTAGCATCCTCAAGAATTACTAAAAGAAAATCGAAAAAATGATATACATTAACCAGTCAAATGGATTTTCGATGAATGTTCAAATTTGTCCATGACGAAACTGTGAATATTTCTTCCAAAGTATCCAGCTCACTTGGTAAAGTAATAAAAACGCCAGCATGATTAATCATTTCAGTAAGTCTTTCAAACATACCTGAGACAATATATTCTTCTCCATTTGATTTTCCGAGGAGATTTCCATCTGCCAAAGTTTTTTGGATAATTCCTAAAACTGGACTGTCTTCTTCTTGCACGGCCTTTGAAACACATCTCATCAATCCAAGATTGCCACTGCCATATACTAAGTGCATGTTTCTTTCTGCCACAACTCTACCCAATTCTTTTGCGGCCTCATTAAATTCTAGTTTAGTTCTAGATTTAGATCCACAAAATACATAAATATTAGTGACTCGTCGTCTTGAAGTTTTCTCCATTTTTACGCTCTCTCTTATTTGGATATGTCGAAGAGAGAAATGAGGAGTTGTATTTATAGATCCTGAAAAATGATGAGTAATAAAGACACTAGTATTTACAAAATGACAATTCTCAGATGAACAGTAAAATAGATCGTGAAAGTCAAAAAGGTTAGACACTGTCGAAAAAATTAAAGTAAAGGAAATCAAAACAGTAAATTAAATTAAATTGAAACAATAATTTAAAGTAAAAGAAATCAAAACAGTAAATTGAAACAATATGTACTGATAGCTGTGATTGTGGCTCACATCTTTCCTTGGTTTTATGTCCAGTAACGGCTTGAACTTCCTCTATGGGTCGAGGATATACTTCCCATCCAATATTCTTACAAATTGACAAGCAGTGTGTTTTAAAGTCAGATTCCCGATACTGTATTATTTTCTTTCTTTTTGAAATTGTGTATGCAAATTACGAATCACTCTATGAACATGTCCACTAGAGTGCGCCTCAAGAGTCAATGATATTTCATCTAAAGACTCCTTACTCAAGTCATCTATAATGAATTGAATTTTATCTTCGCGATTGTCAGACATAATTCTTAAGGAACGACAACGATTGTTGCACGTCCAGCGTGCACATTTATAACAAACATCTCCTAATTGTTTAGCCCTACGTTTCTTAGCATATGTATTTTACCGTAAACCAGACATGTAAATGAGTCATATAACTATCCTGCCAAGTAAATCATTGCTTCAATTACCCAACGAATATCACTAGGAATACCATTGATTATAAGAAGCCTCATTATTTCGGTGTGATCTTTGTAAATTTTCATCAGAATATTGATAAGCGGAAAATATATCGATATTTACCGCCCATTTAACTTAATATTTTGTTTAGTTTCTCAGGTTTGATGAACGTTTTGATGTGTTTTAGTTTATTTTGCAGATAAAATAATATCGGATCTCAATGAAATCATTTAGGATGAAATATGGGTCAAATAAGGGCAATTATTGGACTTGATATTTTAATTTTGGAGATTGGAAAATTGAAAGGGCGTTTTTGACAAAGTGCAGTTTTGGAAATTCCAGTTTTGCGTATCTGTCGTATTTTGGGCATAACTTTTTACTCCGATATCGGATTGAGCTGATTCAAGTTCCAGATTAAAGAAGACTCAAATATCTACAGCTTTGAAAGACAAAATAATTTCGAATTCTGACGATTTCATGACCGAAATTGATGAACCATCCAGAAGTGTGTTGTGTGTAATTATTAAAGTCACTTTCAATCATTTTCAAAGCAAAAAATAAATTAATAAATAAATAATAAAAATTATCAAATCATCACCAAACATGATAAGAGATTAGTGGAGCAATTAATAATTGATTTGGTGGATGATTTGATGGAGGCAAAATTTTACCTATAAATACCAAGCCATTTCATTTGTAAAATTCATACTTTATTCTAAGGAATTCCTTAAGAATACTAAGAAGATTGTATCTTGTTTGTTTATTTACAGCTTTCAGTAATTAATTTCCGCTTTCGCACTTTCTTTTCTTTACTTTTCAGTTTTTACTTTCCGCAATTTACTTTTACGCACAATACTTTTCTTTCTTTAATTTTCAATTTTTACTTTCAGTAATTTACTTTTCAGCAATTTACTTTTCAGCAATTTACTTTTCAGCAATTTACTTCAGCAATTTACTTTTCAGTAATTTACTTTCAGCATTTAATTTTCAGTATTTAATTTCAGCATTTACTTTCAGCATTTACTTTTCAGTATTTAATTTTCAGTATTTTACTTTATGTCTTTTATTTTATTTAATTTTTTTTACTACCCGTAAATATGTGTCGTAACTAAGCCAGTTATCTGGGGTTGTGATGAAATCTAATATCACCGGTTTATAAGGGGTTAGATCATAGCTTGGGTAATATAAAGATTTATTTATTGAGTTTTAATCTTAATGTTTTTTCATTAATTGGCCATTAATAAAATTGAACTGGGAAACTTAAAATGAACTAGACATATGGATTTTAAGTTTAAGACCTTAGACTCAATAGTCCACGATCTTCATTGAGGATAGATAACCCTTTAATAGATTTCCTTACATGATAGACATATACCTGTCGGGCGGGGGTAGCCATAATTGGAACTTAAACTTAATGAATCCATATAATTTGGTTGACATAGACATATGGTTCAATTGGGTTAAACTGAGTATTTGTGTCTGACCATCGACAAAGGCTTACACATAATTTAGTGTTCCAGGTTAATAAATCATATATTACCCAACTTTAAGATAACCACTTCATCTTTAAAATGATATTGGAAGAGATCACAACCCTAGATAGTTTTAATATTGAAGTTTCTTAAAACCTACTTTCGAACAATTTTATTTACTTGTTTTTAAATTT
The DNA here is from genome assembly GCA_019454045.1 of Zanthoxylum bungeanum. NCBI lineage: Eukaryota > Viridiplantae > Streptophyta > Magnoliopsida > Sapindales > Rutaceae > Zanthoxylum > Zanthoxylum bungeanum. Next base: position 83,058 of record SKCR01036767.1, read on the forward strand.
AGAATCGTCACCATTTCAAATCAATCAAACAACCAGTTAGATACTAGTAATCATTTGACCTCATAAAATTAATAGATTAGATATTAAGTCCTCATGGGATCAATATTTTTATACTACTTGAACGATATGTGCGCTTGCGTTATACGCGTGTGTAAGCACCGGTCAAGTTTTTGGCGCCGTTTCCGGTGACTTATTTATCTTTCACTATTAATTTTGGGGTTGGATATGTTACTTGTATCTAATTTTTTTTACTTATTGTTTTTGTTTTCTTGTGTTTCAGGTTCTCAGAAACTACATGAGACGAACCAGAAGCTTTGAACTCCGATCGCTTGACCCATAAATTGAAAGAACCATCAGACAGTTGACAAGGGAAAGACGAGAATGCCAAGAAGCTTTAGTCAACATAGAACCTGAACTGTTGGAGGTTGCACCACCAATTCCCATTCGAGACAGAACTATTCCGGTGGTTGACAGACTCATTTCATGTATTGTACTTCCTCCCTTACCAGCAAATGCGTGTGACATCAAAACATGCATTCAGATGATTCAGCAGTCTGTTCAGTTTGGGGGAATGCAACTGAAGATCCTAATGCCCACATCAGCAACTTCCTGGAAGTTTGCGGCACTTTCAATTACAACCGAGAAGCTGAAGAAGCAATAAGACTGCGTGTTTTCCCATACTCCTTGAAGGACATAGCTAAAGCTTGGCTACATTCACTACCAGCAGGTTCTATCACAACTTGGAACACTTTAGCCACCAAATTTCTTGCAAAGTACTTTCCACCAGCCAGAACCGGAAAGCTGAGGAATGACATCACATCCTTTGTACAACAAGATTCAGAATCCCTCTGCGAATCTTGGGAAAGGTACAAAGATTTGCTCCAGAAATGTCCTCACCATGAGATTCCAAAATGGCTTCAAGTCCAAACATTCTATAATGGACTTTCTGGAATAATGAGAACCACAATTGATGCTGCTGCTGGAGGAGCTTTAATGGCAAAATGAGAAGATGAAGCCTGGGACCTAATCGAAGAAATGGCCAACAACAATTCTTTATGGCCAACAGAAAGGAGCATGATCCAAAGAATTACAGGAATTTATGAAGTTGGAGCCAACACATCACTGAATTCCAAGCTGGATGTGATTTGCAAAAATCTGGAAACTCTTAACATAAAAGTAAATGGTGGATCCACAAGTTCACCATTTGGAGGAGCACCTGAGTCAGAATCTTTCAATCAACATAAAGAAATGGTGAATTATGTCAATAATTTCAACAGACAGAGGAACAATCCATATTCCAACATCTACAACCCATGGTGGAGGAATCATCCCAATTTCGCATGGAGCAACAATTCAGGGCAAATGAATAATCTACCACCCGGATTCCAACAACAGAACAAAAGCCAGGAACATGCAAATGAACCAGGAATAACAGAAGTGTTGACCCACTTGAAAAAGATAGAAGAAAAACACGACTCTCAAGCAGCAAGATATGATGCTATGTTTCAATCCCAAGCAGCATTAATTCAAAGTCAATCAGCTTCTATTAAAGCACTGGAGAATCAAATTGGACAACTGGCCAATGCTCAGAGTTACAGACCGTCAGGTACCCTTCCTAGCAACCAGAGCCAATCCAAGGAACATGGGGAATGAGCAATGTCATGTCATCATGTTAAAAAGCGGTACTGAAATCAACAAAGATGTTGGAATCAAGGCAACAACAATTGAAGATTTTCCAAAAGAAACAAAGCAACAGATGGAGGAAAAAGAAGCAAAGGAAAAAGAACAGATCACTCCACCTCCACATTTTCCTCAGCGTCTTCAGAAGAATAAACTGGACAAGCAGTTTGCTCGATTCTTGGAGGTGTTCAAAAAGCTGCATATCAACATTCCATTTGCAGAAGCGTTGGAACAAATGTCCAGCTATGCCAAATTCATGAAAGACATTCTTTCACGAAAGCGGAGATTGGGAGATTATGAGACAGTAGCATTATCAGAGAAATGCAGCGCCATCATTCAGAGAAAACTTCCTCCAAAGTTGAAAGATCCTGGCAGTTTCACTGTTCCTTGCACCATAGGAGAACATGACTTCGGTAAGGCTCTGTGTGATTTAGGTGCTAGTGTTAACTTGATGTCTTTTTCTATTTTCACGAAACTGCAGATAAGAGAAACAATGCCCACTTCAGTCTCACTACAACTTGCTGATAGAACACTCGTATTTCCAAGAAGCGTAGTTGAGGATGTGCTGGTCAAGGTTGACAAATTCATTTTCCCAGTAGATTTTATTGTCAATGATATGGAGGAAGACGCAGACGTACCAATCATCCTCGGGAGACCATTCTTGGCTACATGTCGAACCATTATTGATGTACAAAAATGAGAACTAACCATGAGGGTACAAGACCAAGAAGTAACATTCAATGTTTTCAAAGCCATGAGTTTCCAAGATGATGAAAAGAATGAGGAATGTTTCAGACTTGATGTGATACATAGTACCGTTCAGAACTCTGATGAAAGACAAAGTTCTACTGACAAACTTAAAACATGTCAATTACCTGTGGAGCCTGAAGATAAAGCGCACTGCGTACTGAAGAAGCCTATTCTTGCACTACAAGCAACAAAAGAGAAAAAGTTCCACCAGCTCAACGAATTGGAGGAATTTCACATACAGCCTTTTGAGGATGCCAAATTGTACAAGGAAAAGACAAGGAAAAGACATGATGAGAAGATAGTGCGCATACAACTGGAACCAGGGCAGAAGGTACTGTTAAACAAATCAAGGGGAAATTCTTCCCATGGAAGCCAAAAACACGGTGGTCGGGTCCATTTGTGATCACCAAGGTTTTACCAGACAGAGCCGTTGAGATACATGATCCTGACTCCAACAAAACTTTCAAGGTTAAAAACAAGCTTGTTAAGCACTAGTGGGGAGAATCATTTGAGCGACAAAAAAAAAGTGTCACACTTTCAGATCTAGCCTAACGTTCAAGAAGTCACGTCTAGCTGATGACTTTAAACTTAGCACTCGCAGGGAGGCAACCCATGCAATTTTTGTATATATTGTGATCTGGTGTGTTTTATTTTTGTGTGTTTAATTTTTGCAAGTTTAGTCATTTCACGATGGAAGAAGCTCTTGCAAATCTTCACAAGCAATTTCCTTCTCTCCCTCAAAAATCTCTGATGAAATTTTACAAAGCTCGCTTGGAACGGATGAGACTACTGATGATCAAAGGTATTCCTAATGACATTCGTTGGGTAATTGAAGCACGAGTCCGATTGACAGGTGGGTCTTCTGACTCTTTTATTTCACATCTGCCTGGTTTTGGGAGAAGTACCTATGCAAAGAAACGTAGAGCTAAACAAATGGGTGTTTGTTACAAATGTGCACGCTGGAATTGCAATACTCGTTGTCGTTCTTTAGGAATGGTGTCTGATAATCGCGAAGATAAAATTAAATTCATTAGGGATGGCTTGAGTAAGGAGTCCTTAGATGATATATCTTTAACTCTTAAGACGCATCCCAGTGAATATGTTCACATAGCCATTCGCAAATTACATACACAATTCCAAAAAGAAAGACAACAATTAAGTCTTGGGAATCTGACTCAAAAAGACCATGTTTGCCAGTTTATAAGAAAATTAGATGGGAAGCTTGTCCCTGACACATAGACGTCAATCAAGCCGTTACTTTTCTTGTAAATATTATATCTCTTTGTCTTTTCTTAATAATTGTGATTTGTTTTGTTACTTTCTTATTTTCTCCGACATGATCCAGACCTTTTTGACTATCACGATATTATTTCGCTACTAATCGTCCTCTGGAAGATACTTGTGCTATTTTTACTCACCCTTTTCAGGTACTATAAATTCAGCCCGTCATTGCACTTTTGAAGGCATCCAGAGTTGAGAAAGAAATACATATAAAAAATGGAAGCCACTTCAAGAAGACGAATTGAAAACATCTGTGTGTTTTGCGGTAGTAGTGTTGGTGTTAATCCACAATACGTAGAAGCAGTACAAGAATTGGGTCGAGTCTTAGCTACAAGAAATATGCACTTAATATATGGCGGAGGCAATCTTGGACTTATAGGGATCGTTTCAAAGGTTGTACATGAAAGAGGCAGTCACGTTTTGGGAATCATTCCAAAACCCTTGGCAGAGGCAAATCTTATTGAACCATCAAACGGATAGGAATTGATCGTGCCAGGTATGTCTGAACGACTGGTAGAAATGATTAACCGTTCCGATGCTTTTATTGCTTTACCAGGTGGCTTGGGTACATTCGAGGAAATTTTATAGTGTTATCTTGGGTGAACCTGAACATACACCAGAAACCAATTGGGATGTACAACGTTGATGGATTTTATGATTTTCTTTGTGTGTTTCTTGATGATGCTCGGAGAATGGGTTCGTGTCAAAACCTTTGAAAGAACTCCTATTTACTGCCAGAACTGCTCCAGATCTAATAGACCAACTCTTAGCCTATGAACCACAAGTTGACCCTATCTTTTCAAAGATAAATGGTCCGAGGACGATCGTGGTAAGAGGCGTCGTGTTATCCGGATCTTAACCTTTAATTTTTTGTAGAATTTCAGCTAACCAAGTACTACCTTCTAAACTCTTCTTCTACTGTTTAAGACATTGGGGACAATGTCTCATTTAGGTTTGGGGGAGGGAATTAGTTGATCAGTACCTTGTTTTAGTTGTGTGTGTGTTTTTATTTTTAGTCCAAAATTTTCGAAAAATACAAAAAAATTGAAAATTTTTCAAAAATTACAAAAATATTTTGCGTTTTTGTGTTTGTATTTTGACTAAAAGGGTGAAATTGGTAAGAGATAGCTGAGTAAGAAGTTTCCACTCCTGAGACGTATCTCAAACCTATTTTCGAAATAAGTTAATTTTTGTTTATTTTCTTTTGAATTATTTAATTTGTGAATTCTCCATAAAACGGACTAAAATGGATCTTCATATGCTCAGTTGACAGATATTATCAACATATATAGTAACATACGAACATGAGCTAAAATTGAAAAGTTTGTAATATTCAGTGCTCTAGTTTAATTAGAGGAATCATCTCAAAAAGCAATGGAGTAAAAAAAAAATCTGAGATCCGAGTTATTAGTCTGTAAGGGTGTTTTAACACCTAATGCCCTAAAACCAACTGGTTTGGGAGTCACTGGCCCAAAGCTCGTTACATGGATCAAAGATGCTTTAAAGATATATATATCTGAAGTCTGAGTAATTACGTTCGTATGGGTGTCTTAACACCTGGTGCCTTAAAGCCAACTGGTTTGGGAGCCACCGACCCAACACTCGCTACATAGATGAAAGATATTGTATATAAATAAAAAAAAGAGAAAAATCAAAGAAAAAATCTGAAAAATCAGAAAAAATATTCCATTGCTACAAAAAGGTGTGAAATCTGATAGAACTTTAGGACAAAAAAATATTACTCTCTTATCAACTACACTTATGACTGTTGTGGGCAAAAATGAGTTGATTAATATTTTGTCGACTGTGTGTATATGGAGAATGGTAAAAATAATCGGAGAATTTACTTATTCGGTAATTTAGAATGAAACAAAAAAAATTGATTTGGAGTAGAAGTTTCACCTGATTAGTCACTAACTTCTTTATTTCTTTTCTCTTGTCTTTTTGCTTTTGTGTGCATTAGTTTCACTACATTTTTACTTTTGTAAAACGTTTGTGGGTATCGTTGTTGTAAGCCCTCACGAGACTATAACTCGTCCACTAGGGACACCTAGGGGTTTAAAGTCTTGTTGCATATGCTAAATGCAACCGTGATCCCTACGAAAGTGGCTTAGTTTAATTTTAATTGTTTCTTGTATTTTATTTTATTGTTTTGCTCGAGGACTAACAAAATGTTAGGTTTGGGGGTGTGATGAGCGGAAAATATATCAATATTTACCGCCCCTTTAACTTAATATTTTGTTTAGTTTCTCGGGTTTGATGAACGTTTTGATGTGTTTTAGTTTATTTTGCAGATAAAATAATATCGGATCTCAATGAAATCATTTAGGACGAAATATGGGTCAAATAAGGGCAATTATTGGACTTGATATTTAATTTTGGAGATTGGAAACTTAAAAGGGCGTTTTTTACGAAGTGCAGTTTTGGAAATTCCAGTTTTGCGCATCTGTCATATTTTGGGCATAAATTTTTACTCCGATATCGGATTGAGCTGATTCAAGTTCCATATTAAATAAAACTCAAATATCTACAGCTTTGAAAGACAAAATAATTTCGAATTCTGACGATTTCATGCCCGAAATTGATGAACCATCCAGAAGTGTGTTGTGTGTAATTAGTAAAGTCACTTTCAATCATTTTCAAAGCAAAAAATAAATTAATAAATAAATAATAAAAATTATCAAATCATCACCAAACATGATAAGAGATTAGTGGAGTAATTAATAATTGATTTGGTGGATGATTTGATGGAGGTAAAATTTTGCCTAAAAATACCAAGCCATTTCATTTGTAAAATTCATACTTTCTTCTAAGGAATTCCTTAAGAATACTAAGAAGATTGTATCTTGTTTGTTTATTTACAGCTTTCAATAATTAATTTTCGCTTTCGCACTTTCTTTTCTTTACTTTTCAGTTTTTACTTTCCGCAATTTACTTTTACGCACAATACTTTTCTTTCTTTAATTTTCAATTTTTACTTTTCAGTAATTTACTTTCAGCATTTAATTTTCAGTATTTAATTTCAGCATTTACTTTCAGCATTTACTTTTCAGTATTTAATTTTCAGTATTTAATTTTCAGTATTTTACTTTATGTCTTTTATTTTATTTAAGTTTTTTTTACTACCTGTAAATATGTGTCGTAACTAAGCCAGTTATCTGGGGTTGTGATGAAATCTAATATCACCGGTTTATAAGGGGTTAGATTATAGCTTGGGTAATATAAAGATTTATTTATTGAGTCTTAATCTTAATGATTTTTCATTAACTGGCCATTAATAAAATTGAACTGGGAAACTTAAAATGAACTAGACATAGGGATTTTAAGTTTAAGACCTTAGACTCAATAGTCCACGATCTTCCTTGAGGATAGATAACCTTTAATAGATTTCCTTACAGGATAGACATATACTTGTCGGGCGGGGGTAGCCATAATTGGAACTTAAACTTAATGAATCCAGATAATTTGGTTGACATAGACATATGGTTCATTGGGTTAAACTGGGTATTTGTGTCTGACCATCGACAAAGGCTTACACATAATTTAGTGTTCCAGGTTAATAAATCAATATATTACCCAACTTTAAGATAATCACTTCATCTTTAAAATGATATTGGAAGAAATCACAACCCTAGATAGTTTTAATATTGAATTTTCTTAAAACCTACTTTCGAACAATTTTATTTACTTGTTTTTAAATTTAGAATCGTCACCATTTCAAATCAATCAAACAACCTGTTAGATACTAGTAATCATTTGACCTCATAAAATTAATAGATTAGATATTAAGTCCTTATGGGATCGATATTTTTATACTACTTGAACGATACGTGCGCTTGCGTTATACGCGTGTGTAAGCACCGGTCAAATATTTTGAGGGAGAGAAATAAAATGATTGTGGATTTTTACAAGAGTTTCTTCCATGCCTTGATTGTAAGGTTTTAGTAATTTTAGGAAACTAAAAGAACCGACTTATAATCATAGAGTACCATTATCCGCTATTTAATCGGGGTGCAAGACTCTGACAAAAAAGAAAAATGATGAAAAACACAAGAAAAATAGAAATTAGACAAAAAGAAAAGAAATGAAAATAAGATAACAGCTTAGAATACATTAATCACAATATACTAGGATTGAAAGGAAAATAGAATCTTAAAAATTTGAACACTCCAAAAATAGTTTCAGACATTATCCATTTACTTTGATTACATCATCATCCCTATGATTCTCAATGTCAATATCTCCATATAGGTAAACGTGCTTCACAATAAATAGGTTATTTCATTTGGATTTCAATATTCAGGAAATAAATGAAGACGAGAATTATAAAGTAAATTTTTTTGACCAATTTCAAATATTTTTAGTGAAATTCGACTATCATGAAAGTCCTTAGTTTTAGCTTTAAGAATTTCCGCATTCTCATATCAATCATTTCTTAACTCTTCAAGTACATTTAATTACAATTTAAGTTCATGAGTGGCATTTTCAAGGTTTGAATTGAATGCTTTAATAGCCCAATATGCCTTGTACTCAAATTCTATAGGTAAATGAATTTTTTTTTCTATAAACTAGACGATAGAAAGACATTTTCAAAGACGTTTTGAAAGATATTCGGTATGCCCAAAGTGAACCAGTCAGTCCAAGAGACCAATCTTTGCGATTAGGATTAACCGTTTTTTTTCCAAAATTTGTTTGATTTCCCTATTTTCTAGTTCAACTTAACCATTTGTCTGAGGGCGATAGGAGGTAGAAACTTCATGTGTAATTCCATACTTTTTCATTAAAGACTCACAAAGTGGTTCTTTACTCCCAAGGCACTCACAAATATAAGAGAAGATTAAATATTAGTCTTCAGATTACAATTCATATATTATAATATAAATAAGATTAATATATATTCTCATATTAATAGTTTCACCATTCACCCCAGCAGAATGCAATTAGCTACTCATGATTTGAATAAAAACATGCATAATTTTCAAATTGAAAGAAAAATAAATTATAAAAAAAACACACAAGAGCTGAAACCCTTTACAAATTCTCAAAAAGAGACATATGAAAGAAGTTAAAGGACTGAGGTGCTGAGCACCTCAATTTATAGCTGAGGTGCTCAGCACCTCAAGTAAAATTTTCAAAACTAAATTAAAGGTCTTTTTATTTTTTTTCTTATCATTTGGCCACAAATGTCAACATTTCATTAAATTCATTTATTTCATGCTTCTGTCATCAAACATATCTGACTGGTGCGTAATCACACGCGTATAACGCAAGCGCACGTATTGTTCGAGTAGTATAAAAATATCGATCTCACAAGGACTTAATTCATATTGTTGTTATTAATTGTTGATACTATTTATTTACAGGTATCTAATTATAGGGAGAAGTGATTGATTGCTTTTGGTTGGTTGAATGTGATTTGCTGAATAAATAAATAAACTACCTAAAAGAAAATACTAAGGAAAATAAACAAAAGACACAATATCTAGGTTGTGATTACACACAATATTATTCTAAAGATGAATTGATTCTCTTATATATGTGTAATAAATTAATTTGCTAACCTGGAACACGAAGTTATGCAAAAGCCTCTGTCGATTTTCAGATGCAAATACCCAGTGTAACTCAATTAATCATATTCCTAAGCTAACCAAGTTATCTGAATTCATTAAGTTCAAGTTCCAATTATGGCTACCCACCCCGGCATGTATATGTCTATCATGTAAGGAAATCTATTAAAGGGTTATCTATCCTCAAGGAAGATCGTGAGCTATTGAATATAAGGCTGAAACCTAAAATCCATTTTCCAAGTTCATTTTAAGTTTACTATATCAATCCTATTGGTGATCAGGCAACAAGAAGCATTAAACTTAATATTCAATAAACAAACTAAAGAATTACTCAATATATAATTAAATCAATTATTAAGCATGTTAATATTGTGTTTCATCACTTCCCTAAAATAAAAATAAAATGCTGGGGGTTAGGGGATTCACTTTTAGAAATCTCACTTTATTATAATATGAAAATTGCCAGTATTACCCAATTAAGTTGAACCAGCCATAAATGCGGTGTTATTATTTATCCATAAACCAGCCATATAGGCGGTAATCATCTGTCGCCTAAAGACCGTCCTATAAGCGGTGTCACATTATGTTACATAATTAAAACCAGCCATTAAGGTGATATCAACTTTTAATCCATATTAAATTACAATTTCCATATTATAAATTAGGTGAGATTAATCTACTTTTACTATTTTTAATTTAGAAATCTCCCTTATTATAATATATAAATCTGCGTAATAATTACCAACCAACCAATATGGCGGTATCCTGATTAAGTCAAATTTATAATTAATTACCAACCGACCAATATGGCGGTATCCATGCTTAGTCAGGTTAAAACCAATTTAAATAATTACCAACTGACCAATATGACAATATCCTCATTAAGTCAGGTTTTAACTATTTTATATATTATAATTAAGGGAGATTAATCTAAATTATAAAAGTAAAAAGATTCACCCTTCCCCAACAGTAAATTAACTACTGAACATAAAAGAAAAGAAAATTTATTACAGAAAGTAAAAGTTCATAATTAAAAGTACTAAAAGTAAAAATACTTAATTTAAATTACAAAAACTTAAACAAACAAGATGCAATCCTTAAAGTCCTTACAAAACCTAAGGAAGGCATGATTGAATTCTGAAATCGAGCTGAATTTATAGGCGTCGATAGGGTTCACGCGTCGCGACGCGTAACCCTCTTCGCGTCGTGACGCGCCGTGATTTGCGGCGTGGAACGCGAAGGTGGCGACACATGGCAGTTGGATTCGCGATAAGGTGACACGTGGCAGAGGGCGTCGAAAACTCAATGATTATGATGATGTGGCTGACACGTGGCGATGTTGATTGTCGGCACCGTGTGATTGTGACACGTGGCAAGAGATGATTGGTTGATGATGACGTGGCTGACACGTGGCAAGCTGACTTGGCATGTGACTGATGTGGACGCCACGTGGCTGACACGTGGATGACACGTAGGCGACACGTGGCGATGGCGATTGTCGGCAGCATGTGATGGTGACACATGGCAGACGCACGTTAGCATTCGGCGCATGTTAGCAGACTTCTCAGATTGTGACACGACGCATTTTAGCATCTGACGCACGTTAGCGGTCGCGACGCATAAGGTTTGCGCGTCGCGACGTGCCAAATTACAATTTTACCCTTTTGTCTGTTTTTCATTGTTTTGGCCCCGAATCACCTCCAGAGAGTCCTGAAACTTTATTTATCTATAAAATAACACAAAACACATCAAAATATTCACAAAACTCGAGAAACCATACAAAATATTAGGTCAAATAAGTGGGAAATAGTGATACATTTACCACTCATCAATATTTTTTGACTGCAAATGAATTGCGATTGTATTATTGAAATAATAATTCAATTATAACTATCTAAAAGGTTGATGACTTTTCTTTCTTTCTTAATTATTATCCTGTGTGTCCGATTCTACGATAAGCTCATCCAACAACGAATCAGACATGGTCAATCTTTTTATATCCCATTCGAATTTAATCTTCATGCTTCTTTGGGTTTCTGGCCCTTCGAAATCCAGATTTCATGATCATTTTCATGTTGAGCATCAAAAACAGTATTATTTCACCTACATAAGAAATAAAAATCACAATAAAAATATAAATTTAATTATTATTTCACAAATGTGTCAAATTAAGGGGATTAATGAAACTATAAGTGAAATGATTAATTTCTCTTTATTAAATGTACATTTTTTAGTGTTCATCAATATGTTATCCCATTATTGAAGCAAAGATTTCTCATTAATATATATATATATATATATTATTTCATTAGGAAAATTAACATCGAATTACCTCGAGTTACGTGAAAGTATAAATTACTTCCAAATTCCAATGATTTCTAACAATGAAATTGATGTACATTGAGCTTATATTTAGTATTACAGAATCATTTTGTTGTTAACAGTAAGATAATCTGTTTTTTTTTTTATGATAGAAGTTACATGTATTGAAATTAATTTTTTTTAAACCCAATTCGGATATTTGACATCTCTAATGCCAAGCGACTTAAGTATGTTGAGGATAGTAATACACAGGGATGGAAAAACTTCACTTGGAGATAGAGCCCATGGAGGCCTAGTATGTTAGGATTGAGTATGAGTATAATTTATACACCTATTGGCTGGATGGGTCGTGTGAACGATTATTAAATGGGGGTCGGCACAATTTTATATATTTGTTTAGTGAGTAGTTGCATGTATTTCACCTAACTAGAGGTGGTGTAGAGATGATTTGATAAATTGGAGGTGGTGCATAGATAATTTGTTAAAATTGGATGTGGTGCAAAGATAATTTCCTTTCACAATATAAATTAAATATGGCGGCTTGACATGAATGTCCTAACGACGCCATCATCCTCTTAACACCGTTAATGGCAAAGTAGCTCTGAGATACTAATTATAAGCTCGAGGTGGTGAAAAGATGATTTCCTTTCACAATATAAACTAAATAAGATGGTTTGACATAAATATTCTTATGACGCCATCATCCTCTTAACGACGTTAATGACAAAGTGGTTCTGGGATACTAACTATAAACTCGAGGTAGTATAATGTCATTGTCAGAAATCCTTGAAAGTGGTATGTACTTTCACCTAATTGAAGATGGTTCGTTGATAATTTCACATAAAGAATAAGAGAATCTGAATGCCTCTATCGCTTCTATAAAACTAACATTCACTTGGCATATCATTATTAACTAGGTCCCAAATGGGATGAGAACAATACTTATTTTTGAAATCGTTGGAAACCCCACTGCCAAACCACCCCTTACTGGCTTAAGCGGAGCAGGTAAAACCCATGGATGTCACAGACTCTTACAAGAAACGCACTCCCTGGATTCGAACTCAAGACCTCAATGTGAGATCCTGAGCCCTACACCACCAAGCCATGCCCCTTGGGGACGGATGAGAACAAGACCCGTAAGTTGATAAAACCATACCTGAAACTTATGAGAATAAAACCTGGAGATTATGAAAATAAGACCCTAAATTAATAGAATTAGACCTAAAGGTTAATAGAAACCTCAAAATTTGATCTAATGTAACAGTAGACATTTTATAATGGATATATAGTTTTTTAGCCGAGCCAACCTTATAATCATGTAGAATTTAAAAAATAGAGTTAGATAATATAATCAATGTTCTCAAATAAATAGAAAACAATAACAAAATTAAAAATGTTTGTCTATTTTTAATTATTTTTTCGATTTATTAACTTGTGGTAAGTGTTTCCCAGTATAATAAAGCATCGAAACGAGATCCTTTTAAGAAAATCAACTAAAAAACACACAACACATAACCCACAATGTATTTCAAAGAGTTTGAGAGATGTTTAAGTTTAAGTTTTCTGTCAACCAATACTAATTTAGTCCAAAAATCATGTGTTTGGTTACTAAAGTAAGAAATTTAGAGTGTGTTTATTTTTATAATTGTCAAAAACTTAATTAGTCATTTATGTGTTAACATTGAGGCCCAAAGCTACAGGGGAAATTCCATTTCCAAAACTAATGACAACTGAAATATAAAGCCTAGTAATCCAAATGGGCTTGTCAAGTCAAGCAACAATGCATATGTATGGTGATAGAGATGAGTTTTACTATTCAGCCCCAGGAATTAAACACATCACACCCAATTTTGAATACCAAAATTGCCCTTGTAACACCTAAATTAGTATGTTATTTCTCAGACATCTTGCAGTTGCGCTAGTTAAGTAACACTCCCAAACTGACCATTAGTCCAAGGACATTCATATGATCACAATTCACAATCAAATTATCAATTCTCTCTCTATAGCATGGATATTTTAGCATATAGATATATAATACAGGAGTATATCTGCTTTACCCCAAACTATTTATATATTATATTCTTATGTTGAGCAGGGTTCGAACCCCAGGCCTCTTGTGCCACCTCAAGAGGTTTTACCAGTTAACTTCACTCACAACACATTATATTTCTAATGATAATCTCATTACATGTCTAATGATAATCTCATTACTACATGTCAATTGTCAACTCCTCTACACTTTTAACATCCTTTTATTAACCAATTTGATATAAATTTCCCCTTTTCGTATACATTAATTTTTTTTATTATCCTTGTATCCATTCAAGACAAAATGAATACAAAGAAACATCCCACCATATATCTCAGGTGAATACAACTTGCAGTGCATTAATTAACGAGTTAGTCAAATCCAGGGAAGCTTGCTGAAGGCTCAGACTCTGTAGCTAAAGGAGAATATGTTTATGCTTACTTATCAATTAAATCTGCATCCATTTTCTTTCCCAGATATGTTTTATGCATTAGGAGGATTCAGATCTCAAGTCTTGCATACTTACAGGATGATATTATAACAGCTTGCTGCTGCTGACAAATTTTCTGTTCTGCTGTGAAGGTAAGAAGAGCCTCTACGTACTAGGATGCCGCGCAGTGATTGGCCAAACATCAAGCCTCCTGGCTGGGATCCATCAGCTGGAGCTAATGCATCCGAACTATCTCCGTAGACTATTAACATTTCTCTGGATTGAGCATCAGAGTCCTTGTCAATCCAAAAGGTTAACACTTATTTTGTGTAGAAATGATTTGCTGATTATGCCATCAAAAGAGTATTATAACAGTGTGTTTTTCCCACATGCCAGTAGCTGTAAATACAGCGTGTTCCAGTTCAACAAGTCAGAAAGATTCACCAAACGCAAACAAAGATAATGTAAAAACTACTAGACATCCAAATGTAGTTAAAACACCTACTCAGATCATTTAAAACAGACCAGACCAGACCAGACCAGATCAGACCAGCTACGAAATATTCACAACTAACTTCATGTCGACACATTTCTAAACAAGCAATGCGACCTGACAGATAGCACAATCATATACCAACCAACGGTCCCAAGGTCAGCTGGAGTTCAGGTGATCCTTCTGCATCCTGCTTCACAACTTCCATTTCACGCTTCGATGGTATCTGCAAATAAACAGCAAAGTTTGTATTAAGAAATGAAATTCGCCAAAATCTCCAGTCTATGATGTTGAAAATTTCTGTTTTAACGCTTTCCACCGGAAAGGCGGTTCAGGCAGTTCCCTGCCCGAATTACCAAAATGACTTCTACACAAAAAAGGAATAAGTCGATTGTATATTTCTAGATATTTAGAATTATAAGAGATTATATACGCATTACATCAAGTTAAATATAAAAACTAAATATACTAATAATCATTAAGATTATATATTCATATCTCAATGATTATGTAATAATATCTTTAATATAGGTAGAATCATAATCATATCTTTCTATCTTTGGATGATTATGATTATGATTATGATTCTAACAATATCTTAAGGATTCTAACACTTTTTAATAATGAAAAAAAGCCTAGGCCCATTTAATCAGAGAGGAAGGAAAAATAAAGTACTCAATAAAGATAAACATCGTCATAAAATCCAGTTAACAGAGGAAGGAAACATAAAGTGCGCAATCAAAGTTGGACATTTTCCCTCCTGCAGTATCCTTCAGTATGAAATAGTAGATATATATGCTGTTAAAGGCGAAGACATTAAGAAACAATTTCCCTTCCACAAGACACCTCAGTTTGATCAGCAGGTAAACAAAATGCCCTAGTTGTACATTGCAAAATTATGGGAATAAATTCCAGTTTCCTCCAATATTCTTTCAGAGCAACACAAAAAACTCAATTTACTACCCTTCCACAACTTGCGAAAGAATTGCATCAAGAATAAGAACAGGTAAACAAAATAGACAAAAGCAAAGGCAACAGGACAAGAGAAAACCAACAAAACTGGGCAGGAAGTGGTAATCTTGCCTCTACTTGATTTATTAGAACTACATTCACTGATCCACCAAACTATCTTCTAGAATGAATAGCCTAGTCAAGGCCCATAATATTCACACTATAGCAAAATCAATATTGATAGCATCAATGGCTGCTCCAGAAGAGATGTATCTGAGAATCTAAAGCCAATCACAGGACTCAAGATCCTTTGTATAAGTCAAGACGGCCATAAATGACATCCAAAGTTTACTATAGTCCAATAATTGCCTTCATTTAAGCCTGGTAGTTATTCCTCTTCTTTAACCTTAAGATTAATGGGCAAAGATCTAGTCACAGCTTCATCTATGCAAATGCTGTACCGTTGTTTGCAGCAAAGTCCATGCTACTGAGCAGCGAAGTCACAATGGGTTGAAGAAACTTAAGATTTGCTTAAAAGGAATTGTATTGATTTTAGTGAATTGTATTGATTTTTACGATTCATTCAGATTAATACCAGTACCTCTATTAAATGTCAGTAAATATACAAGTTTATAAACAGCCTCAAAAGATTGACCATACCAGTCAAAAGAATTTGCACGCCACAAAAATTCAGTGTTCTAAAACGCGCTAGACGCAAGTCGGGCGGCAGCTCGGCACCTAGTGCCTAGGCCGCCAAGGCACAACCTAGGAAATTCCTTGGAAATTGGGGATTTCCGAAATTAGGATTAAGGTTTGGTGGAATTTGGAAAAATTGATCCTAACCTCAGGAAAGTTTTTGAGTAATGTGTAAGGTTTCTAGATGTTCAATTTGATGAAAAACAAAAACAATTGAAGAAATTAGGGTATTTGGAAAATTAAGGATTTTCGGAAATTTGGGAAAGTAGGAAGAAATTAAGCTTTGAAATGGTAATAGAAGCCAAGAACCACTGCCGATTTTGTGTTAATTATCCTCCAAAAATTGGCAGCTCCGGTGGCAGTGAGCGGAGCCTTTTGGTGTCAGAGAGTGCCGAAAATGAACAGAAAAGGCCAGCCAGGCAACCGATCGCCTAACCCCCATAGATTTGGGGTTAGGTGCGGCGGCCTGGCCACGCCTAGCAGAACAGTGCAAACATTGAGACATTATTGATCATACCTTGCACTGAAGAGCTGTTATCGTAGACCTCAACAAATCATCTCCCACTATTAATCTCAACTTTTTGACAAAACCATCCCGATTTACCTTCTTCGTCTGACAAATACCAGAAAATGGCAGAGGAAGGAGATAGAAGCATTAGAAATACTTCAATGTATTCTGAATGATAACGAAAGAGCACTGAACATACCCTGAATAACTCATACTGGTTGGAAATTTGTTCCATAACTTTAGGAGGAACTTTATTTGAGATGGCAGCAAACAACATAGGAAAAGGCATCCAAGGGGATTTGGGAGCCCTCGGAGTGCTTGAGCTTGTACTGGGAGCCTTTCCCTGAGAACCCACACAATCTAAAACTGGATGACTAACATCACCCTAAAACATACTATAAGGTTAGAAGTTAATGCGTCAGCATAATGTCATAGCACAGTAAAGATTTTCCTAGTTAATGAGTCTGTATAATGTCATAGCACAGTAAAGATTTTCCTACCTAAGAAATTGTGCATACAAAGGATCTTTTAAGGAAAAAAAGCTTAATATACATATTTGGGAAACTCACAATATCAGGAGAGGATTCTAATTGCAAATGACCCTGAAACCCTTGCGACGATGTATTTACAGCTGAAACAGCAGGCTGGCTCTCACTTCCAACCAGATTCCCTGTAGAAACAACATCAAGTGCTCGTGCTCAAGTACTAAAATTGTTTTTACAAGCAAATTCCTGAAATTCATACAGCATCAGCCGTAGACAGCCAACTAAATTTTTAAACCAAAACATAGTTGAGTGCTTATTGATCTCTTGAAGAGAGCAGTCCAACCAATAGGAAACATCTCTATAAATCATGAATCAGGGCTGTTTCATAATAACAACTCCTAACAGTAGCCGCCCAAGACTATCACAGAAATTGGACGGCTGAAGTTGATTTCCTCGTTTGCAACTGTTGAGATTTAATTTTCATGTACCATCCACGGGCCACAGCACGACCAATTGTTGATTGGAAACACTCATAAATGTAATATGGAAATTGAGGTTTATTGTTAAGAAACAAGATGAAAAGATAAACAGAAAATTCTATAGGAGTAACATATCACCTTCAGCATTGGAAGAGACCTTGAAACTAACAACAAATTCTGGAAAAATATGGGTATTCATATTCATATTCCAGACTATGTAATATCTTGGATTTTGAAGATCATCCACTCCGCTATCAAAATCTTCAGTAGTCGGATGAAATTGTTTCGTTCCAGGGCATACAGACTCCATATTTCCCATTATTACATGGCAAAATACCATGTGTCGTACTCCATTTTCGTCAACATCACAAAAACTAGCACTGCAACCAAATCAAAAGTTAAATCTAACAGGACAATACAAACAGAAGATAAAACAGTTCATCAATGATAATATAAATGATAAGAAAAAGACTTGAGGAAAATATCAAATTTGTCCCCAGCCCTTCTTAAGGAGAATAGGTGGAGAAACGTGAACTTCAAAACCTCCTCTGAAAGACACCATTACTTGGCAACCAGCAACAATAACATAAATTTCCAAAATCCATTAACTTTATGATAAAATTGATTCACTGAATCAACCAAAATAATCATCAGCCATGACCAATTAGATTACTACAAACATGTATTATCTATATAACTATAAACATGTCATAAAACAACTTCATCATCCTTCACTGGTACCTGAGAATATTACTAATGAGTAAGATCATACCTCATCAGAACTAACATCTCAACCACTTAATGTAGACAGACCGCACCAGTCAATAACATAAGCAAGATTCACATGTAAATGAGTTGATTAAAAAAAAAAAAAAGGAAAATCTAAACTTCATGCCATAATGCCACATGCAAAGGCTTACATATATATGAAAAATAAATAGAAAGGAAAAGTCAAACCTGGTGTCAGGGCAGCTTGCAGCTGCGAGATGAACACACATGCCATTTGTGGACTTAGTTGTGGATGCTCCACAATGCCCAAGCCCGTACTTCATGAATGTAGATAGTGCTCCTTTTGAAGTAGCTAGCCATGCATATCGGACATTTGCATCACCACGAGACTTTTTCGTAATTTCGAGCTGCTTCTGGAAAAGCTCAAATCTAGCTAGCATGGAAGCACTAGAGCAGCGCTGGATATCAATAATGTCTACACTACCAAAAGGGCTCATACCCATGAGAAAAATATTCCGAACA
This sequence comes from Zanthoxylum bungeanum, assembly GCA_019454045.1. Classification (NCBI taxonomy): domain Eukaryota; kingdom Viridiplantae; phylum Streptophyta; class Magnoliopsida; order Sapindales; family Rutaceae; genus Zanthoxylum; species Zanthoxylum bungeanum. The sequence goes on from SKCR01036767.1 coordinate 101,983, forward strand.
GAATCAGAATCCAATTTGTCATCAAAAATTCTAGTCTTGTTTACTAAGCTGGTCATCATATTTTGATTCTGTCCTAAAGCTTCATCCAATTTTGCATCAGGTTTCCGATTGCAACTATCCTCAACTTCCACAACATATTGGTTGGCAGCAGGTATTGGGGCAATTTGAATCTGCTTAATTAAAGCATTTGACTCCCCACTATATTCCTTCAACTTGGACTGATCCACTCCAGCAATGTCAATTTCAAGTTGCAACCTGATCTCATGGGGTCCATAAGCCTCTCTAACTTTCAGTTCATGATCTTTCCCACATTCAATTTGGGAACATTCATACGATTCATCACCATCATTGTAAATCTCCGGAAAGAAGCAAGAACCCGCTTCATCTATCCAAGCAATTGGTTGCTGTGCACCTGTTTTCATGTCGAATCTAATCATATGCAAAAAATCAAGCACAAAACTATGACCATCTAACTCAACCTCAATAACTGCCTTCTTTGCTTCAAGGTCTTTCCTCACTGAGGCAAAAAGATGCTGAGGAAAATCAGTCCACGCACCATTTTCATAGTGCATGAGACGTCGTGGAATCCCAGTTTTCTTATAATTAGAATAACACCGGAGCAAGGATCTGCAAAAATGACACCCACGCACTTTGCTTTGGCATCCATTTAATTTCCTTCGCTTTCCAAGCTTCTGGGCTGAAATATTGAAGTTGGGCCAATGGGGTAACACCGTGCAGGAAGCTCCAGCAAAATACCGTGCAGCTCGCTTTCTCTTTAGCACCAGTTTATGTCTACTATCCAATACCCTTGCGATCTTTGGATCCATTTCTATGTCTGCGTACTAGATCAATCCCTAGCAAAAAGGTTAAATCCTAATGTCCAAAAACAAAGATATACAAAACCTCTACTGTACCTTTCCACCAGACTCAGAGAAACAGTGACATTAAAGGAAATTGGGAAATCCTGGACAATAAAAGCTAGTCAGAATGCTTGCCATCACAAACAAAACCACTGAAATTATCAAATGCAAACAGAGGCCACAAATTGACACATTGCAACGAAGGCGCCTCGAAATTAGACAAATGATTAAAAAAACTGAACTTGTTAAGGTTGACTAAACAAATGATAAATCTAAACCTGTTAAAGGTTGACTAAACAAATGATAAAAACTGAACCTCTTAGAGGTTGAATAACATTCTACTGCAGTCACATGTCTCCACAGAAAACAGACTTCCAAAAGTTCATAACGCTAAAACAAGTAAACAACATCCTAATTACAATACCGCTTATTTCATGAAATGAAGGAACAAACTCTCAAAGCATACACTAAAATGTGTCATTAAAAAGGCTAGACTTATATAGATATAATTACTTCATGGTGGATGGTGCAAAGATGATGATTAACTCTGCCTATGCTGATGTGTTCCAACTTGGCCTAGTGTTTAAGTTGTAATATCTTTTCATAGTCGGTCCAACCCCGGATAAAAGAGGAGGGTTCAGCGTTGTTAAAGGCGCAAGACGCACTAAGACGCGAAGAGTCCTAGGGCCTAGGCGCAAGGTGCGTGCCTGATGAAAATGAGGCGCAAGGTGCGTGCCTGATGAAAATGAGGCGCAAATTGTAAAAAAAAAAAAAATATCTAGTCAACTAAAACAAAGAGATATCATTGAAAATATATCAAAAACAATTACAATAATACAAGTACTAATAAAACAAATTAATTTGTTTGTTAAAATTTAAAGTCAACCCAAAAACATATCTTAATTTATTAAAGAAATGTTATACAGCTTGATTTCGGGTTGGGTCACTCAGTTCAGGTTGGGCTTTTCTCACACATTTTTATGAGGCGTGCCTATCTAAAAGGCGCGCGCCTGGCCTAACCCTTCATGAGGCGCAGTGGTCTGAGTCCAAGCCTGAGTCTGAACCTGAGACGCGCCTTTGACAACTATGGGAGGGTTGTGTTAGGCTTCAACGGCCAACGTTAAACTCGTCGAAATTCTTATGACATGGATCCTAGACATACTTCTGCTAATGCTAGGTTGTTCCCCGTAAGGAACATGTTGTATCGTCCGAGTACAATGTTAAAGCAAGGACCGCTATATGGCTCGAGTGTAGTGCAAAATGAGCAAGGGCCGCCACGTCGATGCTCAGATGTGGTGTTAAATGAGCAAGGGTTCCCGCATCTATATGGACAGGTGCGAGCAAAGAAGCTAGTCCAAAAGAAAGATAGTAGGATTCGATGTGGTACTTGGAACATTGGGACTTTGACCGGCAAATTAATAGAAATTGTCGATGCTATGCTTAGAAGGAAAATTAATATACTTTGCCTTCAATAGACTAAATGGGTAGGCGAGAAAGCACGAGATTGAGAATTCAGGTTTTAAGCTTTGGTAAAGAAAATGGTAGAAATAGAGCAAGTGTTATTTAGATAAGACTTTTAACGACGAGGTGGTGGAGGTTATAAGAAAGGATGATAGGATATTAACTATTAAGTTGGTGCTGGGAGAGGAAACTCTTAACATCATTACCGTATATGCACCTCAAGTTGGATGGATCCAAAATATCAAGGATAAATTTTGGGAAGGCTTTGAGGATGTGATACAAGAGATCGCTCAAGAAGAAAGGATCATTATAGGAGGGAATCTAAACGGCCATGTTGGAAAGGAAGCACAAGAATACAAGGGCAATCACGGAGGTTTTGGTTTTTGGGATAGGAACGAGGAAGGAAAAACTATTTTGGACTTCTTAGTGGCCTATGATCTCGTGATAGCTAACACCCTCTTTAAGAAGTGTGAGGAACACATTACTACTTACAATAGCGGCATTTCACGAACTCAAATTGATTCTTTCTTAATGAGAAAAAAGGGATCGCAAATCTTGTAAGAATTATAAGGTTATACCAAGTGAGAGCCTGACAACCCAACATCAGTTAATGGTTCTAGATTTTGGTATAAAAAGGTGGCAGAGAAAGGATAGAACTCTCAAAATTCGTAGAATCAAGTGGTGGAAGCTTAAGGACAATGAGCATACGATTTTCAAAGGAAAATTGTTAGAACAAGTAAATTGGAATGCAAAAGGAGATGCTAACCAACCATGAGAAAACATGGCCACTAAAGTTATAACAATAGCTAAAGAAGTCTGCGGAGAATCGAAAGGATGGTCCCAAAAGATAAAGAATCTTGGTGGTGGAGAGAAGAGGTTCAACACAAGATCAGGGCTAAGAGATCTTGTTTCAAAGCTTTGCATGAATGTAGAAGTGATAATAATTTGGAAAATTATAAAATTGGCGAAGCGTGAAGTGAAAAAGGCAGTGAGCGAGGCAAAAGCAGCAACATATGAGGATTTTTATAATAGGTTGGGTACCAAAGAAGGAGAGCAAAGTACATACAAGCTGGCAAAAACAAGAGAAAAGAAAACTCAAGATTTAGATCAGGAGAAGTGCATCAAGGATGGACACAAAACATAATAGTTACCGGTGCAGAGATTAAAGAAAGATAGAGAATGTATTTTAATCAGTTATTTAATGTTGGAAATGAGGTGGATATAGATCTTGGAGAGCTAGGATGCTCAAAAGAAAATCGGAATTATGCATTCTACCAAAAAAATCAAAGATCTGAGGTAAAAGACGCATTAGCAAAGATGAAGAACGGGAAAGTAATGGAGCCAAATGCAATCTCAAAGATCTTTCCCTTCAATTCAAAAGTCAAGGAGTTATATGCTTTAAATAAGAGACACTAACTCAAGAAACAAGTAACAAGGTGCCAAAATAATTAATAGCAAAGACAAATTTGTCCATGTTAAAAGAAAAAAGATCTTGCACCATAGTTGTCAAAGGCGCGCCTCAGGCTCAGGCTCAAACCACTGCACCTCATGAAGGGTCAGGTCAGGCAACCTTTATCAGGTATGCGCCTAGACACAAAGGCACGCGCCTAGATGCGCCTAGACACACCTCATAAAATTGTGTGAGAAAACCCCAATCTGAATTGACACACCCAACCCGAAATCAAACTGTATAACATTTCTATAATAAATTAAGATATGTTTTGGAGTTGGCTTTAAATTTTGACATAACAAATTAATTTGTATTATCAATATTTCTATTATTGTAATTTTTTTTTATATATTTTCAATGATTTCTCTTTGTTTTAGTTGACTAGATACTTATATATTTTTTTTACAATTTACGCTTCACTTTCATCAGGCACGCGCCTTGCTCCTTAAGGCGTGCGCCTAGGCCCTAGGACCTTTTGCGCCTTAGTGCGCCTTGCGCCTTTAACAACAATGTCTTGCACTCTTGTAGAAAATCAAGATATAACTACAAAATTATTATGTCTTCACATACGGCACTATTCTCAAAATTCAATGCATCAACAACTTGCATAAAATCAAATGCCATGAGAAACTTATAAACAGTGCAAAACTTGTTAAGGTTATAAAAGTAAATTTACAGCTTTCAACATGAATCTCAAACTTCATTTTCATTATGTTAACAACATTGAGATGCAATAGGAGATAACATGTAGAACATAAAACGAGCGCATCATGATACTTCAAAAGGTAAAGGAGATAGATACTACAAGAATCTATCTTCAAACTGTCAGTGGGTCAACCTCAAGAAAAATAATAATACCAATTCATCATGGGGCTCGAATAGGAAGAAGAAAAATTAAAAAGCTTCAACTTGAAAACCAGCTTATCCACATAAAAGGAATAGATGGCCAGAAGATAGTTTTACAAACATAACATGAATTTAGGCTTAAATGCACTGCATTTAAGGATGCACCCCATTCCTCATGTTTCTCAATTTTTTTGGTTTGCATAATTAATAATTTCAAACTTTGTTGATAATAAGCTTTTTTTGTTTTTTGTAATATACAACAGTAATAGTTCAATGAATTTCTTACAGAGAATACATAACACCTACTCCAACAAGAAGCGCACAACTACCCGCAGATTTATCAGAGCAGAACAGGCAGAAAGTGCAGAGGGAAAATGGAAGCTAAGGGATGGAAAAACAAGAAGACACAAAAACAAAAATTCAAACTACCATTTGGCATTAAATAGCTGTCTTCATTTCAAAAATAGGGTAAAAATGTTGGTTTTCACGCATGTTTGAAAAAAGAGAGTTCAGTCTAAACGAAGACACAAATTCAGCAGCATATAATCAAACATCATAAACATTACACCTGGCTATGAAAATTCCACACAGTGTTATTTAAGGCGCAAGGCGCACCGAGGCGCAAAAAGTCCTGGAGCCTAGGCGCGCGCCTCAAGGCGCGAGCCTGAGGAATGTGAGGCGCAAAATATAACAAAATATGTAAAAATATATAGAAAAACAATGTATAAGATTGTTTCACACTATCAATTAGTCATAAATGATATTTAACTTTTTTTTTAAAGTTCTTATCCTAAATTTCATTTATAAATTACAAGTTCATATCCAAAACCAAAAGCAAGATTCCAGTCTTCATATAATCACATCTAAACCGATTTTTTGTGCATGAAGTCTTTAATTTCTTCACGAACAGCAGGAGGACATTTTGTACAACCAGTTACATTTCGAAATCCCCCTACAAGATGCTGTTTCGCTCGATATACTCCACCTTTTGAAACTTTCCCACAAAAATTGCACTTCAAGTCGTTTTTATTGTTTGCGTCTACCAAACTTGCATACTTCCATGCAGGATCCTTTCTTGAACTTGATTTACTAGAACCAATACTTGAATCCATAATGATAATAGTATAAGTCTATAAGACCCTAAATTTCATAATAAAAATTCATATCAATATCAACAGACAACAATCCATGGACCATAATGATAATATCAATGATTAAAATATTAAATATTAACAAATTTTTTTTTTTAGAGTGTGAGGGTTTTGTTTTGTGAATCAAAAAATCGGCAGTTAGGGTTTTAGTTTGTGTCAAAAAATTGTGATTTGGGTTGGGTTTTTTAGGTATTTGGGTCGGGCTTGGGTGGGTTACAAAAAATAAAAAACGGATCTTTTTATGGGCCTAAGGCGCGCCTTTTCTAGACCACTCAGGCGCGCGCCTCGACGCGTAGGCGCGCGCCTGAGCAACGTCGCCTCGCCTGATGCTCTTGTAGGCGCATGGCCAATCGCCTCTCTATAGGTCATTCGAGTGCCTTTCCATTGGATACTGGTGGAATTAGTTGAGAAGCTAATTAGTATTTATTGTTAGATTATATTCAACCAAGCATTAATTGTGTAGTTGGTAGTTGTGTTGTGTATTTAATATGGTAGTTGTATAATGCCTATATAAAGGCCTCTCATTGTAAGTTTTATATCAAGCAAATTTTAATACACAATTTTCCTTCACAAATTCTCACATGGTATCAGAGCCAATCTTTCTCTGGGTTCTAGTATCTCACTTTTAGAGTCGTCGTTCAAGTCGGCGCGTGGGGAACACACACCGCTATATATGTGTGAGCCTCACGCGCCACATCTTCTTTGGCAATCTTGACAATATCAGTGACGACGAAATGCTAATTCTTATCCCTTATTTGCACCAAGTTCCACATCTGACTTTTTTCGGGGTTTTGTTATGGGGTGATTTGGCAAGTTTTCTTTAGATGTTTTGAGCTGTTCTGGAATAGTTTAAACTTTTCAGCTGTGCATTTTCCAGCAATGTTAAACCATCCAAACATCCACATCTGTTCTCGTTGTGCATTCTCCAACGACGTTAAACAACCAAGTCACCATATATGTTCCTGCTGTGCATTCTCCAGCAGCGCTTTAAACACCCTAGTCTCTCTATGGGTTTCTTGTGCTGATTTCATCTGTAACAAGCTTGGTGCATACAACATGTATGCTCCAGCTTGAGGGGGAGTGTTGGAATTAGTTGAGAAGCTAATTAGTATTTATTGTTAGATTATATTCAACCAAGCATTAATTGTGTAGTTGGTAGTTGTGTTGTGTATTTAATATGGTAGTTGTATAATGCCTATATAAAGGCCTCTCATTGTAAGTTTTATATCAAGCAAATTTTAATACACAATTTTCCTTCACAAATTCTCACAGATACCATCTTCATCAGAATACAATTTATCAAGGGTCATGGTGCATTAGGCTTCCTAAAGGGATTTTTCCTACACGTGCATGCAAATAATTTTGTATTGAGAAATACAGAAAATACAAATTAGGACATACAATAAGAATCACCTGAACCTGAACAACATGCACATAAGAACATCACCTCCAACATAAAAACTATATAAAGGGGGGCGAAAAAAGCAATTAACCATGAAATAAATTGCAATGAACACCTTCAACATCACTCACATGGAAAAAAATAAACAAAAAGTCACAAAGTCGGGGAAAATGGAATGAACATATAGAGCAGCGTTATTAAAGGCGCGCCTCAGGCGCGCCTATAGAGAGGCGATTGGCCATGCGCCAACAAGAGCATCAGGCGAGGCGACGTTGCGTCGAGGCGCGCGCCTACGCGTCGAGGCGCGCGCCTGAGTGGTCTAGAAAAGGCGCGCCTTAGGCGCATAAAAAGATCCGTTTTTTATTTTTTGTAACCCACCCAAGCCCGACCCAAATACCTAAAAAACCCAACCCAAATCACAATTTTTTGACACAAACTAAAACCCTAACTGCCGATTTTTTGATTCACAAAACAAAACCCTCACACTCTAAAAAAAAAAATTTGTTAATATTTAATATTTTAATCATTGATATTATCATTATGGTCCATGGATTGTTGTCTGTTGATATTGATATGAATTTTTATTATGAAATTTAGGGTCTTATAGACTTTTACTATTATCATTATGGATTCAAGTATTGGTTCTAGTAAATCAAGTTCAAGAAAGGATCCTGCATGGAAGTATGCAAGTTTGGTAGACGCAAACAATAAAAACGACTTGAAGTGCAATTTTTGTGGGAAAGTTTCAAAAGGTGGAGTATATCGAGCGAAACAGCATCTTGTAGGGGGATTTCGAAATGTAACTGGTTGTACAAAATGTCCTCCTGCTGTTCGTGAAGAAATTAAAGACTTCATGCACAAAAAATCGGTTTAGATGTGATTATATGAAGATTGGAATCTTGCTTTTGGTTTTGGATATGAACTTGTAATTTATAAATGAAATTTAGGATAAGAACTATAAAAAAAAAAGTTAAATATCATTAATGGCTAATTGATAGCGTGAAACAATCTTATACATTGTTTTTCTATATATTTTTACATATTTTGTTATATTTTGCGCCTCACATTCCTCAGGCTCGCGCCTTGCGCCTTGAGGCGCGCGCCTAGGCTCCAGGACTTTTTGCGCCTCGGTGCGCCTTGCGCCTTAAATAACACTGATATAGAGAAAGAATAACTCATACCTAGCACCACAGTTAGTAATCTTCCTGTACATGTTCAAGTTCCTCTTCTATTTTTACAAAGGCAACTGAACTCAAAGAAGAAAAGCCTCCCCCTTATTCATATACACACAGAATAACTCTCCTCCTATAGCATCCAACAACAATATACACAACTTATCTTTCCGAGTTATAAGTACATACACTAAGAAATATGTTCCTCACTTTCTCCTAACAAGTAAGAAAAAGAGCACTTGATTAGACACAAAGAATTCAAGTAATAAAAACTTAAAATCCTACCAATACTCATGGCAATCGATCTTCCATTGACTAATAAAATCATCACTTTTATAAGCCTAATTCATATTTCTGAATTGTTAAGTACTTTGACTCTGTAAAGGATAATAATTGAAGCAAAATAAATTATACATCCACAATATCATTGCACCAAATGTAACAAAGTATAATAGTGTTAAAAATTAGTATCAAGCAACAAAAAATTGAAATTTTTTCAGTTTAATATTTATTTTCGCAGGTCAAGTGAGGTCAGGGAACCTAATGAGAAAATGTTTTTATTTGGTTTGGTTTAGGTCGGAAAAATAAAAAAAAAAATTGCAAAATAACCTCAAATTATAATAACCAAATTGAATTTATACTACAGCCTGCAAACCAAAGACCTCAATAATTTTTTTTAAAATTAATTAACCTTAATAACTACATGAATTAGCAAAAATTATTAAAATTACAAACATCTTGAAATTATGAATATTAATTCTAATAATCTTGAAATTACATATATCAATTCTACTAATCCCTAGCCAAAGCCAAATATTTATAAAGGAAAAAGAAAAATATTTCAAAATTCAACTCCCATTATTAAAACCAATTGACTCAAAAATTACTCTGAAATCGCTAATTTTTCACCAAAACACAAAAGATCTTCCCAAATTCCACCCAAAAAACTCATATCAGCCGAAATCAACTCCGATCTGACAGATTATCCACTCAAAACCGAAACTTTTAAAAAATAAAATGAAAGAACAAAAGCACAATGCAAAACCTAAAGTCTCAGACTCGTAAATAGTAAAAGAACAAAACAAAATAAAGATATTAAAATCATAAAAAATTTTACATTAACAAAAAAAAAATTATAAAAATTAGAAAAAAAAAAAATTTGATAAAATTACCTGTGCCAGCATAAAACCTAGTTTCGATTTTGGTCAGGATTCGGTGCAGGATAATTTTCATGAGCGAATGTTTCTTATTTCAATTTTTATTTTAAAAATTATTTAATTATTAATGGAGTTTGAGAGAGAGGAGGAGGAAAACCAACATTGATTATAAAAGGATTGATACGACGCCGTTAGAAATAATTAAAACAAAAAATAAAAATAATTAAAAAACCAAAAGACACTTGTGCCCTTGACTTGGACGATGTTTGTGTTTAAGTCGGCGATCTCTGTTATCTTCTTTTCTCTTTGGTTGTCTTTTTTTCTTGCGCGAGAAGCAAAGATTGAAGCGATAATTTTGTTATGGTGTAATTAAAAAATTAACGGCAAAATATATATTTATTATTATATTTTTATTTTATTTTCACTTTTATTTTTATTCCTTAATTTCATAATTTTCTTCAAATGTTTCTCAAGCATACATCATCATAAATCATGATCTGCTGTCATGTCTCTCTCTATGATATAATTTAATGGTCGAATCCATTCAGACAATTTCTTTTATAATCGGAGTGTCCGAATCAGTTTACACACACCTCGATTAATTTATATGATATGTGTTATTTGTCCTCAGCACATATTACGGTAAGTCGATGATTTTTTATACCAGGGACATGGCCCCAAAAAAAATACATTTAGTGAGATTCAAACCTTAAATTTATGAGAAAACAAATTACTCAAATCCAAGATTTTTACCACTGAAATAACTCATTATGGTTATAAAATAAAAATGATAAATAATATGTTATTGATTTAGTAATTGATTTTGGTGGTGTATTTGGATTGAATAAATATGAAAATTAGAAGCTTGTACCTAAAATATAGTAAAAACAAAAGTTTTATTTATTGTTTTTTTTTTCGCTCATGCATTACTATCACCCTCACCGCCTATTTACATCACCATCAAGTCCATCATCAGCCCACCACCATCTATCTTTATCGACACCTATTCCACCATACATTATCACTAAAAGGTAACAGTAAGGAGAGTCCTTATCCAATGTAAAGCGGGTTTTCGATGTTGGTTATCCAGTTTCAGAAACGAGTCCATAGGCCTCTGTTTTCGCGTCTCTCTAAAATTATAGTCATGATTAATTATTAGGGACTCTCAAACATATAAATTCTCTAGAAATATAGAATCGAGGGTGGGTTTTTCATGAACAAGTTCTATTCGATACAGGTATGAGAAGCGGTATTCTTAAAAAAATAAAGAAATTGGAACCAAGTTAAGATGATGCGGATCAACCCCTCATTCTTGCTCTAAAGATCTCACTGTTGGACAATTATGACCCATAACATCACTATTTGTAAAAGACATTGTGGTTTTTGTACAAATTAACTATGTGACAAAAGAAATTGTTATTTTATCATTTTGTAATTAGATTACTTGAATATATATAAATGATAAAAGTCCTTATGATTAGTTCCAGATTAATAAGATATAAGACAGTATCAATCCACGAACGATTTAATCATTAAATATCCCTAGTTGTAGTATTATCGAGACTAAACATCGATAATGCGAAATAGACTAGTATTGCACTTGTGCGCGTTATGGAAGCGTAATAGCATAGTTCTCATATATTTGGGCATTTGATACCCATGCAAGTGCAATAGGAGGTTCTGTTTGCCGATGGTACGAAAACAGCTTCGCTCTGGATAGACCCCTCGAAATCTCATTGGTAGTATGACTATGTGTATATGGGAATCTGAATCAGGGTAGGTGTATTTGGTCTTAACCTGAGACTTGCATCACTAATACTTGCGACAATCAGTACGCTTTGGTTTTGGTCGTCCTGGGCTTTAACAGGTTCTGTGTACGCCTCTTCTGGGTTTACTGAGAATTGTAGTGTATTGGGTGTGATGTCAAGATGGAAGTATCACTTCAGTCATATGGAGATGATGATCACGCGGGGATACAGAACTAGTACTCTTAAATGCTGCAGCTATCAGGATAGTATGACAAAGTCATGATTATCCGATTATAGAGGCTAGTTGCTAGTGATCCGATATATGCTTCGTACGAGGCAGACACAATTTCAGCCCTATGCCTAGCATGTGACATCCGATACTGGATCGTAATACGCAATACTTAGTATACTACGCTTGACAAAGATTATATATTCCTTAAAAGAATATTTCTGGAGAATTGGGTAGGCACGGTGCTTTGCTAGAAGCCAACTATGTCTTGTAAATCGGTAAGAACGTGGTACTAGGTACGCATGTATTCAAATAGTCCGATAACCGTATTTACTGCCAACATATCCAGGGATCTCATGGGTCGCTTCCCAAAGATTCACCGATGACGTTTAACTCGAACAGAATTAATATAGGATTAATTATAAGAGAGAGAAAATTAATCTGGGATTAATTACGGTAAGAATTTATTTGGGATAAAATTCGGATAGAAGAGAGAGAATGATTAATTTGGAATTAATCGATTAAATAATATATTAGATATATTAATTGAAATTAGATTTCAAAGCGAAATTAAAATTGGATTTTAATTCGGGCGAACAAATTAATTTAGAATTAATTCGTAAGCGACTTTAATAATAATTTTGCAAGGCATAATTATTTAATTAAATTATATTTAATTATGTCGCAACGGCAAATTCGTTTAATTCGGAATTAAACGAACCCGGGCCCGAGCGAAGTTGCGTGTTGGATTGTTCGACTTAAATTTGGAATTTAAAAATGGTGGGACCCACTTGACTTACATCAACAAGATTGACTAGTGATGGAAGTTGTTAATGGTTGAGTGAAAGCTTGGATTGCTTATTCAACACTCAAACAACAACCAACACACTTTGTTTTTTATTTTGAAAAGGATATACCAACTTTGGAAGTTGACATTTTTGGTAATTGATTTTAGAAATCAAAACAACAAAAACTATCTCCCTTTTTTGCACTTTGTCGTGAACTTCATCCTCTCCAAAGGAAATTTTGTTACAAAATTTTTCTTGAGCTAGCACTTGAAGAATCAAAGAATGTGATAGGGAAACTCATCATTGAGTTTGGAAAACAACTCAATGCTTGGATCTCTCACATACATCAAAGAATTTTAAATTCTCATCCATCTATTGTAAGTATATTTCCGCAACTTCTTTGAATATTCACACACCCAAATCATGATTAGAGATCTTTGGCATGTTCTAGGAACACTAACACTTACCATTTTCGAAGGAATAGTTAGTGTTCGCACAATTTTTTGTTGGTACGCATGTAAGGTTCCAAACCTCATGAGACAAAGTCCCAGAAAGATGTGTTTGATTCCAAGAAATGCCTCCAAGGGACGCAAGCTCACAGATTATAGCCATAAAGATTACAAAGCTAAGAAAACTATAAACTTAGACTACTTGCTCATTTTGAGTCTTTTCTCTTGTTTCTCTTCTCTTTTTTCTACACTTGTGTCTTTTATAGTGTAAACTTCCGCCAATCGCTCGAGCGGTTCTGCTTTCCTCGGCCTGTTAATTCTCACGTCTCCTACTCGCATAGAACTGCTGGATCATGTGTGCAACTGATGGGCCGTGCGTGCAACTGTTGGGTCGTGCATGCAACTGCTGGGTCATGCTTGCAACTGCTGGATCGTACGCTCTGATAACTGCTAGATCGTGGGGGTTACTGCCAACTGTGTAGTAACCGTTAGGTCTATCCGTAATTGGCTAACTGCAGAACATTTGTTCGTGTGTCAATCTCCCTATCACATATTCGATCTCCTTCCATCATTCTTCGCTTGTTGGGAGATTCTTTCTTCGTCTATCACGATTCTTTACTCATTGGTCGAATCGTCATGGGTCGATTCCTTCTTTATTCTTCGTCATGAATGACGTTATGCCTCTTCGTTCTTTAGTAATTATTTTCTTGTTAACAATCGCCCCCCAAATACGCCTTGATCAAATTGAACGATGAGATTGAGGCAGTATTTTTTTTAGATAAGCATTTAGAGCTGGGACCGTATTAACTGGCTACTTTAATGGTTTTGGTTGTTGACTGTTCGCCTTCATTTTTGCCATCATTTGTGTGTCCCAAGACCTGTTGTTTACATTTCCTATGCGAATCCATCATTTCCCTAATTAATGCGCGACTTCTTCTATCACGTCCCATCTGAAAACCATTATTGTGTTAATTAATACGTCGATTTTCCGTCACATCTCCACAGCCTTTTTCATTTTCCCGCTCTTTTGTCTACCTTGAATTGGATCGCGCCACCTCTCATAGGGCGAACTTTTACTTTGGCTATATAAACTCAAATCCTTTTTTTTTCACTATTTTACTTTCTCTTATCCTTTTAATTGTTTCTTTGCTTCTGTAACTCCTTCAATTCACTTGCTATGGCGTCTTATTCCTCTGCTCCCAAAGAGAACACTGCCTCAACCTTAAAGATTATCAGGCCGCCTTGGACGATCATTCGATTAGTGTATTTGGGGTCCACACTCTTGAAGAAATCCAAGACTTGTGCTCCCTTGGACCTATTTTTATTGATGATGAAACCTTTTCCACAGCTTCACTGGCCCAGCTGTTCCCTTATACCTCAAATCTGCCCCTTTCAGAGCCTCTGCCTATTTCTTTATTGAACCAGTCTAACCCCATTCGTACTTGGCCCAAATTTGATTCTTCATTCGAAATCTGGTTTCAGCGTATGAGGTCGCATGCAGATATCTGCACCCTCTTCGAAGACACTGGTATACTCTCTCTCATAGAGCTTTCCTTTGTACTGTCTTCTTTCGATTGTAACATCTTCCTCATATCACTACTTTTCTGGTCTTCTGATTACAATGTCTTCCTTTTTCCTTCTGGTCATTTGACCATCACGTTGCGTGATATTGGTGCCTTAACTGGGTTGGCTCCTTTGGGTGCGATTATCTCCGTCCATACCAAATTTCACTTTCCTCATCCCCAAATGGACACTTCGTATTTCTTCTCTTATTCCGCCTTCTTTCATACATTCTCTGAGTCGACCGGTTCTATCACAGTATTGGAGCGTACCGTTTTCGTTTATTACTGGCTTTGCAAATATATCATTTGCCTGCCTAGTCAGAAACATGTGGTAGTTTATCTCCCTATCTCTTCGGACGTGGCCAACGGCCGTCCTTTGGATCTATCTTCCTTCCTTTTAGTTACCGTTTATCGGGGTTTGGCCGTTCTCCAAAAATAGTTACAGTATGGCTCTTCACACATCGCTTATGGCCCTCTTTGGCTCGTCCAACTGTGGCTTAAGCCATATTTCCCCATTTTTGGCTCTATTGAGTCAAATCGTTCTTTTCCCTGTGTCGGCCTTCTATTTGCCCAATTAGGGCTAACTCATCTTCTTCCTCACTCTATTTTCGACTATTTTTATACCTTTTCTTTGGTCTCTTCCTATTTTCCTTTTTCATCAGGCGACAGCCCCTCATTCGTTCATGAACTTCCACAGTCAGATAGAGATGAATTAGTTAATCGCATTTGGCATAAATTTTTATGTGCCCGCGATCTGATTCACGACATCCTAACTGGGGCTAATGGCAAGGCTGGGGTGGAAGTGTATTCTCTCAACTTCATCGCTCGTCAATTCGGCCTTATCCAAGGATGGCCTCTTCCATTAATTTGCTCATGCTCTATCCCAACAAAGCGTTTCAAAGTTCTTTCGCTCTCGGACATTGAGTAATGTTTGTCCGAGATGCGAACTTTATTCTCTTCTTTTACTTGTGACTCATTCTCCTATTGCACATCCATTCATCCTTTCTTTGAACGTTTTTGGCCAGCCAGCCGTGAAAGGATTTTCTCATTGCCCTCCTCTTTTGTCTTTTCCATCCTCGCCATTTCCTCTCAACCCTCTGACAAAGCTGTGCAAAAGAAACCCTCTGATAAAACTGGGCAGAAGAAGGTAAGTTCTAAACCCCCCATCAAAAGGAAGCACACTTTGCCCATTCATGGCTCTAATTCAGATGAGCCTATGTTGTGTAGACGGGCTAATGTATGTTTTTCCCCTTATTTTTTTAACGATTTGTTATGTTTCCTTGTGTAGGCTTCCAGGACCGAGCAATCGTCCGATATGGCTATTGGGATTTATGTCATAAAGCTTCATGTATTGTAAAACAGAATTGATTATTGTAATAATAATAAATGTATTATTTATTTTATCAAAGTTGTTTGATTTATATCGCATATTGTCCAATTGTCTTGTTTACCTTGATTACTATTGTACCTTCAGACTTAGTGTATGTTTGATGCACAAGAGGATTTAAGTCTGAAGTTAGTAATCTAAATAGTCCATAGAGAGCAAACAAAGAGGGTACTTTGTTTGTGGTTTATCTATAGCTGCGATCCATTCTATACTTGTATGACGACCTTGATCCGGGATCGTTCATGTAGTGACATGGGAATGAAGGCACCTTGTATTAGGGGTGTTCATAGAGTCGGGTCAACCCGCGACCCGACTCGACCCGTAGCGACCTGAACCGACCCGATCGGGTTTATGATTTTTAAAAATTAATTTCAGGTCAATTTAAACCCGACCCAAAATTTCGGATCGGGTCACGGGTTTGGGTCAGAAAAATTGGGTCTGACCCGACCCGATGTAAATTATATATATAGTTTTATTGATACAATTTTGATAATAAAAAAATGTAGCTGAAGTGGCAAAGTGTTACTTAAATCGTACATGGTCATGAGTTCAAATCTCGGTATTTGCATTTTTTTCTTTCTTTTTCCAAAAATAAAAAACAAAATATATGTTATTGTTGAGATTCGAATTTAATATCACTTCCAAATTAATCCAAGACTTAACCATTTCAGCCACACTCATCCTGTCAAAATTATATCAATATATATATATATATATATATATATATATATATATATATATATATTCACGGCATATTATGTCGACCCGACCCGACCCGACCCGTATTTTTTTGACCCGACCCGTTGCGACCCGACCCACGCGGGTCACCTTCTCAAATTTTGGGTTTCGGGTCGAATAACCCGAATGACTCGACCCGATCGGGTTATAAAAAATTATGAAAAACCCGACATGGCCCCTACCTTGTATGATGAGATCATATAGGACTGGACTCAAATAAATACGGATTTCTTTTAATATCCGTTAACTGAAGAAATTCATTTTATCTAATAGATGGTCATATATGGATTCGATCTTAATCCTGAGTGTACTACGAACTTCTGCATGACAGGCTATGTCATTTGATTTACTATGGTGAGGTTGGTGTTGCATTCCGGCCAATAACTACATATTTTGGGGATATGGTTTGGTGTGTAGCTGGGAACGTTTTACATAGATATGGAATTCACTCATTCTTACGAGAAGTAGAATAATATTTTTTTTTAAGAGTTGATTCGGGACTTGAATAATTTGAGCGCTCAACTTTTCTATTACGAATAGAAAGTTTTATATTCATAATTGTTATGAATTAATTGTTCATTATAAAATCAATGGTGCTTAAGAGACAAAATATTTAGAGGGGTTTAACAGACTTTTGGCTCGACTCTATTTATGAGATATTCGTGAAGGGCTATATCCATATGTAATGACTATATCGATGGACACCAGAGTTGTTCGGTTTTATTTTATCCATCTACGGTAACGGGAGTTCAACTTCGAGTTTTTAGTGGAATAACGCGGAGTTAATAATTCGTAATATTTGATTAAAGAGTTTAATTAATATTTTGGAATTATTGGTGCCCGGAACCGTAGGTCCATTTGGTCCCCGTGCTAGCTCGATTAACTGTAGCAAACCTAATATAATTAGATTGTCTAATTATATGCTCACTTTATATTTATATATTATTAATGAGATTTATAATATTTATTGTCACAAATGAAAACTATGTTAAATTAGTCTAATTTAATATTTTCTAGAATTCTTTCATTATGAGATAATCAAGTCTTGATTATGAGATAATCAAGTTAGTAATAATTATGAGATAATTACTACACCATAATTGAAGGTAAATAAATCATTATTAAGATATTGATTTTTATTTACCATTAGAGACAAAGCCATATGGCTTACCATGTCATCCAAGTAATTATGTCTATTAGGTGGCATATATACACCTAATATATTTGTCATTAGCTAATGCATTTTATGCTTTGGTATGACCTCCACATTTGTGTGTTTGCCATTGAAATAAAGCATTATATGCTTAATGACAAAGTCTTTATCTTTAACTTATCATTTCTTATGTTTTGGTATGGCATTCACATTTTTGTGTTGGCCATTAGAAGAAAGCATTAGATGCTTAATGACAAGGTTAGTTGGCTTGTGTAAGAGAATATAATCTCTACCATTTCCCTCACTTCCTAAGGTTAACATTTTTCAAACATTCACAGAATTGTTGTGAGAAAGATTTGAGAGAAAATAGAGAGAGTTCAAATATTCAAAAGTGTTGTGAGAGTGTTTGAAATTCCTAAAGCCAAAAACCAATTATGACATCTTGATTCTCTAAATCGTTTAGAGTTTAATCTTTGTGAGTGAAGCCCACACTTTGGTTTGTTGGTTTCGAGTCATAGTTCGGAAGATCGAGTGGTTGATCCAAGTGTTGGATACCAAAGGATTGATTTCGGCTACTACAACAAAGGGAGAAGGCAAAGAAAATTTTAAAGAACCATACCGGACCCGGTGCCACCACAAAAAACTTCTGCCGCGCTAAGGAAAATCGATTCCTACAATTGGTATCTGAGAGCTTAAGGTTGAAAAGTTTTCTTAACCCTTCTCATTTTAGTTTTATTAATTTATATGAGATATTGATTATTAAAATGCATATTGTGATGAGTATGCACAATTAGATTCATGAGATGAATGATTTTAATGTTCATGTGATGAATGTTTACTTTTGATTCATGTGATGAATGTATTGCGTTGATCGTTATTTTTTCCGGCTCTTATTTTTAGCATTGGAAATGTAAGACCATATGGTCATATTCTTTCAAGTGTTGTAAGTTTAGACCATAAGGTCATATTCTTTCAAGTGTTGTAAGTTCATTTCCTTTGTAATAAGTTCATTATGTAACCCTATTTGTAACTTGGAGGAGCCGATGCCGCGAAGGACTTTTGACGATGAAATTCCGCAAAGAACTCAACAAAACTCCATGGAACAAGATTTGAAGCCCAATTGATGCCTTGGATTTATTGTACTAATTATATTAGTATAGAAAAATAAGAGCCAGGTCAACGCAATTTATAATGTGTTTGTTTTTACAAATTCCAACCCCTGGAAACTGGATTGCGCCGCGACGTAACCCTTTGTGCGTCACGATGCGACCAACAAATGAAAACGGAGGCTACTGCCTCATTTGCGTCGCGACACAAATTTGACCTGAAGCATTTTTTGTTTCTGGTCTTCTGGGCGTCGCGACGCCCACCAGTTCGCGTCGCGACTACTAGACTTGAGAAATATGTATGTTTTAAATTGTTTATTAACATGTCATATAGCCTAGGGTGCATACTCTTGCATTTTCACATGCCATAACATGTAAATATGCATGATATTCTAGTCATAAATATGATTTTATGTAATTTAAATGTTAAATAAGAATATGAGATGCATGCAAACAGATTAATAAGATTAATTGGTTTAAAGGTTTAAAAATTGTGAATTCAAGTTTTAGAAACAAATGGACCTTATGAGTACATTATTTTCCATGATATATCGGATGGAAACCCGGACGTAAATTCCATTGCCGGTTTCGAATGGACGGTAATATGGTCTGCACTTGGGATACAATACCACGTACCTTTGGAATAAATAATGTGTTTTATCGATTAAATGGTTTAATGACATTTGGTCCGTTCGTTGAATTCTAAATTTTAAAACCTATTAGTGGACTAATAATTTAATAGTTAAATTGATTAAATCACTATAACAACTTGATTAAATTAGGTTAATTAAGTTAATTGGTTAATAGAGACTAATCAGGATTAGTGAATAAAATTTTAAGAGTTAAAATTTGTTAGATCACTAAATTATCAACTAGTATTAATAAGGTTATGACTTTAGCCGAACATAATCTAAGATTCATAAGATACTAGTGAGATAGAAACCTTACACTTTAAAATACTGAGTGGGAGAGGGGTATACCACAATATATCCCGCGATCTCCATTGTTATCCAGAAACATGAGATTCAATAGGCGCCTCGAGACGGCTTTATTTTCATCCCCCTACGAATGGTGTCCTTTTTGGGTCAATATCAGGTTTGGATTCCGAAAGGATATGGACTCTAGATGTATCTGGTGATTTGACCTACCCTACTAGTTAAGTCCAAGGGTTCCGAAATGACGGGTCACACTCACAAATGAATGATTAAGTTGTTAATCAGAGCTTCCTTGATCAAAATAACGGTAGTTGATTACTATAGAATTAAGAGTTATTTCAGATATATTAATCAATTGAGAATGTCTCGGTCTATCATGCGAATACTTGACCTACCCTACGACGACAATTATTTGTGGGATGATAGATAACTGTGGCATAGTAATTCTTATAGGTTTCTAATTCATTATACATTGATCATGCATCATGTTTAATTTTATGCCTAAATGTTTGACAATTTTAATATGCGATGAATGAATGTTGAATGTGCGTTTATTATTTTTCAGCCATGACATTTGCAATTATCTCAATTCTCAAACAACAAGAAAAATTAACTAAGGATAATTATGTTAAATGGAAAGGTGACAATGATCATGGAAACTCTTCCGAAGAGTTTCCTGCAGTTTAAAAAGCATTTGTTCTATGAATAAGTTGACTTTTATGTTGACTGAACTACTAAATGAACTCACCAATTACGAGTCCGTTATGAATGGTCCTCATAGATCTAATGCCAAGGAAAATGTTGCCGAATCTTCTAAATCTGCAAAGAAGAAGAAGAAAGGCAATGGAAGGCAAAGGCAAAACCTATGAAAAGGAAGAACAACAAAGGCTCTAAAGGAACCAATGCCAAAGGAAAATATTTCCATTGTGAACAACAAGGGCATTGGAAAAGGAATTTTCTGAAATACCTTGCCGAGCTTAAAGAGAAGAAGAATACAGGTAAATACGATTTACTTGTCATTGAGTCTCTTTTGGTGGAGGATGATAAATCCATATGGATTGTTGATTCTGGTGCCACTAACCATGTTTGTTGTTCTTTGCAGCTACTTGACTCATGGGGGAACCTTACTGAAGGTAGCTTTACCATGAGAGTTGGAACATGGGATGTTGTTTCAGCAAAAGTAGTGGGAGTTTCAAATTTGAATTTTAATAAGAGTTATTTATGTTTGAATGGTGTGTTATATATTCCTGGTTTTCGCAAGAATTTGATTTCTGTAACAAAACTTATAGAATGTGGTTTTTCTATTTCATTTAATAATAAATCAGTTATTATTAGTAGAAATGGATTAAATATATGCACGAGAAACTCCGAGAATAATTTATATGTATTAAGACCGTTAATGCATGAAACACTGTTAAATACTGAAATGTTTAAGATTGAAATATCTAAAATAAAACGGTAAAAGATTTCTCATGATGATACATATTTATGGAACCTTAGACTTGGTCACATTAACCTTGACCGGATAGATAGACCAATTAAGAACGGAGTTTTAAATCAGTTAAAATTTGGTACTTTACCTATCTGTGAATCCTGTCTAGAAGGCAAAATGACTAAGAGACCTTTTACTGGAAAATGGATAAGAGCCAAAGAAACACTTGAGCTAATACATTCGGACGTTTGCGGATCGATGAATGTAAAAGCCCGAGGTGGTTTTGAATACTTCGTCACTTTCATTGATAAGTATTCTAGATATGGGTATGTTTACCTAATACAGCACAAGTTAGATACATTTGAAAAGTTCAAATAGTATCGTGCTGAGGTTGAGAACCAGTTAGGTTAAAGCATGAAAATTCTACGATCAGATCATTGAGGAGAATACCTTGATAGAGATTTCGAGGAATTCTTAGTTGAGCATGGAATTATTTCACAGCTCACAGCACCTGGAACACCACAGTAAAATGGTGTTGCAGAAAGGAGAAATCGGACCCTACTAGACATGATGAGATCAATGTTTAGTTATAACACTCTATCTAGTTCATTCTGAGGGTATGCATTGCAAACTGTAATGTATATCCTGAATGTAGTTCCTTCTAAGTCTGTTCCTAAGACTCCATTAGAGTTGTGGAATGGTCGTAAAGCTAGTTTGTGACATTTTCACATATGGAGGTGTCCGGCACATGTGCTAAAGAACAAGACTACTAAGTTGGTACCACGTTCACAGATTTGCCTATTTATAGGCTATCCTAAGGAAACTATGAGTGGATTCTTTTACTGTCCAGAAGATAATAAAGTATTTGTGTCGACAAATACTACATTTCTTGATGAGGACTATATGAGAGAGTTCAAACCTCGAAGTAAAGTGCTACTTGAGGAGTTATTTGCTGGTACGACCAGTACACCTTTGTCAAATGTTGACAAAGACATAACACCTTCTACATCTGAAAGTAAGATGCACGTTTATCAGGATACCATACCACCTGGACATAGTGGGAGGATTGTGAGACAACCTGAACGTTATCTAGGAAATGGTGAGATACAAGTTGTTGCATCTTATGATGGAATTGATGATCCATTGACCTATCGTAGTGCAATGAAAGATACTGATAAAATGTCCTCCAGCTGTTCGTGAAGAAATTAAAGACTTCATGCACAAAAAATCGGTTTAGATGTGATTATATGAAGATATGAATCTTGCTTTTGGTTTTGGATATGAACTTGTAATTTATAAATGAAATTTAGGATAAGAACTATAAAAAAAAAGTTAAATATCATTTATGGCTAATTGATAGTGTGAAACAATCTTATACATTATTTTTCTATATATTTTTACATATTTTGTTATATTTTGCGCCTCACATTCCTCAGGCTCGCGCCTTGCGCCTTGAGGCGCGCGCCTAGGCTCCAGGACTTTTTGCGCCTCGGTGCGCCTTGCGCCTTAAATAACACTGATATAGAGCAAGAATAACTCATACCTAGCACCACAGTTAGTAATCTTCCTGTACATGTTCAAGTTCCTCTTCTATTTTTACAAAGGCAACTGAACTCAAAGAAGAAAAGCCTCCCCCTTATTCATATACACACAGAATAACTCTCCTCCTATATCATCCAACAACAACCTAGTATATGAGGATTTTGAAGTTGTAAATGTTATTGATTCCTCCGACTCTGACTCTTCCACAAAAACCTAGTTGTCGGGTGCACCAAGCCATTTTGGTGTTCCCTTCGATTCTCCGATGTATCGATCTCCCTACCTTGATCGAGATCCAAAGACAACATCTCCTATTTCTCCACCATCATCTCCTAGGCCAGACTCTACATCGCCTCTTGGTTATATTCATATGGCGGCTGCGGACAAGCCTGATGGAGTTGGTGCTTGGAGTGCCAATCCGAATTATACATTTTATTATTTATTAATAAAATAACTACATTTTTCATTTCATACCTTATTAATGGTATTGTCATTATGCGTATTAGATTGATGTATAGATATGCTAAGAATGACATCGACCTTAGAATAGTTTTGACACTAGGTGTAAACTATTCTTAAAATAAATATTACTGGTCGTTTGTTTTGGAATAACAGTCGAATTCCTATAACCTAGAAGACTAGCACATGTCGTATATTGGAATTGGAGTTCCAATGGTTTAACCTGATATACCATGAGTTTTGGAAACTCGTATAGACATGTGGGTATTCGTTGAAGCGAATACTGAATGACTCATAGGTGATTCCTAATAGTTGAAAGTACACACCACCGTCAATAGGAATCTCCTCGAGTCGAGTAGCATATGTAATCCTTTTACTATATGATAACATTGATTTTGTGTGAGATCATCCACACTTTAATGCCATGTATGTCAGAAACCTATCATGGCATGGCCTCTAGATGTTCGTTGGGTGTGGACCGATGCACTATGTAATCCAGTGTGAAACAAGATAGGATCTGTCGGCTCATATGTGTACCATAAGGGGTTTAGGTATCCATGTAAGTAAAGTCACGATTCTTAAAGACTTTGGCCAAGGCGATCACCTAGGGTGGATCACATCAGTTATGAAGAATCGTGGACATGTCGACATAAGATGTGTGTCTCGGAAACTTGACGGTATATTCTATGTTTCCTAAGCACAACGGATAGCCTATGACCGAATGATTGTTAAACATATGTGATGACCTCGACTTATATAGTTTAGAAAGGTCGTTCGTGTTCTTCGCGAATTCGGAGGTGGCGAATTGCGTACATATTAGCTAGGCTTATATGACGAACGTGTCTGAACTTAGAGAGTCGTAATATGAAGTGTACTCGTTGAGCACTTGGGTAGCCGATTATTTTTGATAAAATATAATATTCGATATTATAATTATCAACTAAGATAATCAAATGTTATTGGATAACATTGATTATTTACTTTGACCTAATTGGATTAATTAGATTAATTCAATAATTACACAAGGGCTTAATTGTAAAATCATAATTATCTCTACCATTTGAGGATATTATGGTTATTGTAAGTATGTAATAATATGTGGTTTTGGCTTGATTTAATTGGATTAAATCCAAGTGGCAGACATTGAACTAATCCATTTCCTAACCCTTGGCTTGATTTAATTGGATTAAATTACAGTGGGAGACAATGGAGATTAGTCACACATAATTATACATATTTGGACAAATTAGATTAAGCCCACTTAAAAGTTGATTACAACTTTTATTAATTAAAAATTCTCTAAGTTTTGCTATAAATAACAAGCTTTAGGAAGGTTTTAATGACAAGTAAAAAATACAAGAAAATTCTTAGAGAAATTAGCCTAAGTTAGAGAAGTGTTTAGAGAAGCTTGTGAGGTCTCTAAAACATTTCATTAAGGAGAAATCAAGATTAGATCTTGAAGTGAAGCTTGCTTGCGTTGGAAATCGAGATTGGATCTTGAAGTCGAGCTTGCACACCTTGGAGGTTCTCCGA
This sequence comes from Zanthoxylum bungeanum, assembly GCA_019454045.1. Classification (NCBI taxonomy): domain Eukaryota; kingdom Viridiplantae; phylum Streptophyta; class Magnoliopsida; order Sapindales; family Rutaceae; genus Zanthoxylum; species Zanthoxylum bungeanum. The sequence goes on from SKCR01036767.1 coordinate 126,540, forward strand.
CGATTTCAATAAAGGAGAAGTAGATTGGATCTTGCATCAAGCTTACTAGGTAATGTTTGATCTTCTCCTAAGCTATGTTTATTTATGTATTAGATGCATGATCACATAGTTTAATGTTGAAATAAGGCTAATAAATTGTGTTAGGATGCTTTGGAAGTATAAACACAATATGCTTGTAATTGGGTCAAAATGTTCATGTTGGACATGAAACAATTAATTAGAGTTTGGAACTCTAGATTAAAGCTTAGAGCTATGGCTACCATTATAGAATCATTGACCATATTTGGATGACCTAGAATTGTTCACTAGACATTTCTTATTGGGATTCTAATTTGGTTTGTGTAATAGATTCAAAATTTACGCAAATGCGTATTTAGAATAAATTTATGTTTTTATAAAAAAATATTTGATATTTTGAAAAACTTTATTTTTATTCTATAACATGTGTTAATGTTGTTTTGAAATTAAAAATTAAATTTGGGTGTTTTTGAGTGTTTAGGGAAGACCAGAAGCTATTAGGGTAATAGAACATAATAGCATCAGCTCTCTGGAAATTTTCCAGAGAGCTGAGCTTTTGAAACTAATAAAAAAAAAACAGTGATCAGCGCTACAGTGAGCGCGTGCAGGATTTTTATTTTTGCTCGTTCTGGAGCTTCTGCACTCCGATTTAGTCCCGATTTTTTCCTATACACTCGTAATGGAATATAATATTTCATTAAATAATTTAAAATTACACACATACTTGATATACATGGGTTTGACCCATTTCCGTTGTGCGGGGCACCGATCCGACCTTAGGGGTTCCACAACTCCCCCAACAGAATGGTATCAGTAGAAAAGGCTTAACCACACAACACATGTTTTTGAATCTATGCCATAGTAATTTTAATTTAATTATGCATAAGACATATTGGATATGTATTGCATGTTTTAAATTAAAACTTTGACCTAATTAAGTTAATGACTTGATTGTCATAAATCTCCCGTGATTTGGTGATTACTTTATTTAAGTAATAGTATTAATAATGTTGGAGCATTATTGGATGGTCCGTCTTGTCAATACGGAGATGAATTAATTCTTACTACTTATATCCAATATCATCATTAGTGTGAGGGTATAAATGCTCGGAACTTAGGTCGCTCCGGTAAAATATTAGATGTAGCGTGACGAGTTAACGTAGTCACTTAATATCATCATTTGTGTGAGGGTGTACATACGAAGCTTATTAGTGCATATTGATAAGTATACACCTAGAACACGTTTTAACCCAATATCGTCATTAGTTTGAGGATAAGAAACGATTCAGGACCAAACTAGGAGTCACATGAAGTGATTGACCTTGGAGGTCTACATAATGAGTTTATAAAGGCTAATATCGTTATTAGTGTGAGGTTGGATTAAATATCATGGGATCCACTTCTCGCTATGAAATTTTGATAGTCAAATTTCTATTTTTCCGTTAAGGGGGATTACGGAATTACGTAAAGTAGTGGGAGGGCACTAATAGATTTAAAATACCATAATCAATTGGTGTTATCATTTTTGAAATGAAAATTATTCTGCTACTACTCAAAAATGTTGTCTTGTAAATGGCCGCCACCAATCCATTGATGAAACTTTTGGATTCCTATAAGCTAAAAGGAGCCAAGAACTATTTCGAATGGGAAATGAACGTACGCCTTGTCTTGGAGTATGAAAAGTTGACTTATGTCACGATCAATCCATTGTCTGTTGATATCGATCCCGACTCCACTCCAGAAGAGCGAGAAACTTTTGATAGATGGAAGGAAGATAACCTGAAGGTGAAATCCTACATCTTAGGATCGATGGGTCCAGATTTGCTGAGGCAGTACATTGAAGTACCAGATGCTTAGAGCATCATGCGAACACTCAAGGAGTTGTTCGAGGCAAATCAAGAGATGGAACTTTATCGAAGGTCTAAGGAATTGTTCCGTGCTGAACTCAAGGAGGGAGGAGCTGTCAGCACTCATGTTTTGAACATGATCGACCAGATTCGATATCTGGAACGACAGGGCATTGTGTTTGATGAATGGCTGGGCCGTAATTTAATTATGTCTTATTTGCCTGGTTCTTATGCTGGCTTTGTATTAAATTTCCATATGCATTCGATGCAAGCCACATATGAAGAACTTCATAACATGCTACGCACGGCGGAGATAGATTTGAAGAAAGGTAACCCCATGATGTGGTTCTCTTGATTTCCTAAGCTTTTTCTTGAATTTTCCTTCATTTTCTTCATGATTTGATCAAACAAATCTTAGGGCTATATTTGGAGTGAGTTTCGGCCATGGTGGATGGGATAAGTGAAGAAGAAAAATTATTTTCTCTTTAAATCCTAATGACCGACTCAGGGGGCAAATTTGTCATTTTGCAAAAATTAAATCAATTAATTATAATAAGCTTTAATGTTAGCAAATCAAATTTGCACACATTAGGCTTAATAAAATCATGCCATGTGTTTCAATAATAATTAAACATATTTCATAACATTTATAAAATATAGATATTATTTAACTAATCAAATATTTAATAATTAAATATCTAAATAATTAATTAATATAATGATTAATATATATGTATTTTTATTTACATTAAATAACAAATACATATATTAATGGCATGTGTCAAAATCTCATTTGACGATTAATTAATGTGTATCTAATCGAATTATGTATCAAATATAAATACACAATAATTATTAAATGACCAAAATCCCCTAATGCATGTGTTACCATTTAACCGATTAAACGATTCGAATTAACTCATTTAATCCGATGAAGTATTATGAATAATCTGTATTATTCATAACGTGTTGCCCAAGTGCCCAACAAGTACACTTCATATTGTGAGACTCTCTAAGTTTAGGTTTATCCGTCACGAAATCCAATTTCGTGTCCACAATGCACCCACTCATGAATTATGACGACCACAGATAATCTCGCTAAACTATGCAAGTCGAGTTCATTGCATACGTATAATCCATCTGTCACAGGCTATCCATATTATACCTGGGATATAGATAAGAACGCCAAATCCGTTCGGTATAATATAGTCGACTTTTCAACTTACGATCTCTAAATAACACTCGGAACTGATTTCCGAAGTTATACCACGGCCATTGATTTACTAGATCGTAAACACGTGTAGGATGTTTATGCCCTGTACACATGACTGACTGACCCTCTATTGATACGCACAAGATATCATGAGCATCAGTCCACACCCAACGAACAGGCAGAGGTCTAATATGAATAGATCGGTGATGTGACTGCCATCTAAGTGTGAAGGATAACTCATATATCCACAGTGGTATCTCAAGTCAAAGGACCACTTTACTCGTTCAACTCGAGAAGATTCATATTGATGTTGGTGTACCATCTAATAGGAAATCTTCAGTGACTCATTCAGTGTTTATCAAATAAATACCTACATGTCTATACGAGTCTCCCGAGACTCATGGTTCATTGGGATAAACCATCAGACTAAGTCACGATATACGACATGTATTGGTCTCAACGGATTTTACTAACCGACCCGTGTTAGTAAATCTTGACCAGGAACTTTATTTAAGGATATACATCTTATAGTGTGCTTCCCAATGTCAATTACAAACTACGTTTTAACTGCGCACTACATTGTAAATCCTAGGGTCTTTGTCTAATATACATGTATCACTAAACCAGATTTAGTTTCAATATAATCGTAATTAGATTGAATATGTGTATAAAAGACAAGAGGTGCTACCAGTAAATAAGTAATATTATGGAAAATGGTATTGCTCGTATTCATGAATATGACATAAATACGATCCGGATTGGCACTCTGAGCACCAACCCTAATAATTTCTCCCACTTGCTCTATTGCCAATCCACAGTATCATATACACATCTCAATATGTATCACATACTCATGGCCCTCAAGAGCTCACCTGCAACTCAATAGGTAGGCAACAACAAGTAAGTCTACTTTAACAAATTGAGTCCGTCCAACAAACTCGATCGTTTTCCTTAGCCATCATCATTCATATTTTGTAGAATCCAAATTCCACATCAATATGACTCAAACGCTATATCAGTATTGTGCTATAGCTACTGAGTTGTCTATGTATTTAGAGATCAAATCCAAATACTATGAGACAACCGCAAGCACTACACTAATATGAAAACTTCTAATCTATAGGGTCACTATGCAACTTCATAAGTCAATACTTCATAAGTTGCAACTGATTCCACTAGTTTAGTAGAATCAACGGTGACACTCCCACTTCATCTTTTCTGACTTTATATGACATAGACCATTTAATGTCATAATTAGGATCAAAACTAATCTGACCTTATGATTACATACTAAATTCTTCATGAATAAGAATATCAATCTTAATATCTCTAAGATAACAAAGAGCATGTTTCAAGACCCATCATATAGTCTGCAGTATATCAAAATAACTCGTAATAATTACGATTAAATTGATATCTTTAATCGCACATAATATAATATTCATTACGCCATCAACCTATGATGCATAAGATTGACTAGACATTCCAATCAATCTCACTTTCGACAAAGGAATCATCCTTTAGGAAAGATGAATACTATATATATAAAAGACATGTTAACTGTCAAACAATTATATTAACTGTCATACATATAGTCTTATTGTGTCCTTTATTAGATCATATCTAATACGCGACTAATGAGAGTATCTCACAAGTCTCTTATTTTCTATCATATATAAGATGTTATATTAAATATATCAGAGACTACTCCCACTGCTTACAGGGAGAAAATAAGACTTAAGTAAACGTTTTACTATACAAACATCTCATTATTACTTTAATAATGATAATGTCGTTAGGATATATAACACTAGAAAAGGAATTTATACTCTCTCACTGACTGTACTATCAAATATGTATTCTCTATGCTTTGATAAAATCAGACAATCTGACTGTTATCAAAATTAGAAAACATAAATTTCCGAAAAGCTTACTTGAGTCTACAATAGGCTCTATAAACTAGTATATCAAACAGTGATCTTAGCAGAATACAAACTCTAGGGCCATTCTAGAATGAACTCTTCAAACAAAGAAACCACAACGGATTTCTCATTCGAATAAAACATTCAGGAACGCCACTTTGCATTCATTAGCCAAAATACATAGTTTAATATCAACATTAACCAACAAATCGTTAATTGTTCAATTGGTGCGACTTGAGACAAGTTTTCTCAGAATCTACAATAGATCACTGAGTATAATTTTTCTCACTGTCATACTATAAAGGTCAAACCTTTATCAAGATCATTTTGCTTTTGCTGCGCAAACAATTTGCACATTTTATGAACTATTCATAAGGAAAGCCTAATCAAGTTCAAAACTTGATCGTAGTAAGGTATGAACAATTTTAGATTTATGGTTCAGTGCTAACTTCCGAAATCGATATCAAATATCGCTCCCACTATAAGTTTTAGGATAATTTTCTTCGACAAGAAAACAACAGAATCATTAAGTATCAAATACTTCGTAAATGATTCTGACATCCTATTAAACTTATACGGAAGATGACTAAGGGTCATTTCATCTAATTAATTATGTAGTTGCACCACAATTCATCACTCTCACATTTGACTTCAATAAGTCAAATCTTTTCTACAATCATTAACATCTGATGTTACACACCAAGTAATAAAATAATTTTATTACACGGGATCGTAGAAACAATATTCTATCAATTAGAATACAATATTCTATCAATTAGAATACAATATTCTATCAAATAGAATACAATATTCTATTAAATAGAATAAACGATAAAACCTTACTTGTACCTCTGAGGCGCAAGTACTTTCAATTATATAACAATTATACAAAAAAAGTTTCAAATCTCAAACTTTTCAAGATTCGAATTTTCTACTATAAATATCATATATGTAACTGTAGGAACGAATGGAACCTTAATTAAAATGATGAATTTGTGTTACTGGAGCATAACCCCAAGAGCATTGAAAAACAAATTTGGTAATACTCAATATCAACGAAGTAAATCATATAAGATTCAATTACTCCCACTGACCAATTCCATCAAAATGGAATCGTGGAAGTTTAATATTGAGTAAGAATCATATTCATTGAATAACTTTAGAACTAATTGCCTTAAATTCATATGTTTGATCATATCAAACATCTTGAACAATTTAAAGACTCAGGATGAATTTTAAAGATATAGTTTTCAACATTCCAAATAGAATACCTTTGAACCATTCAAAATATTCTATTCGCATTTCATCAGAAACATATTGAAAGTTCTCGAACCATTCAAGACGTTCAATATTTATTCTTTTAGAAATACGCAACTAAGTTATGACAATTCATTAACTAAGTTACGGAGTAAAGAAAACTATCTAAGGCAATTTCTAATTCATTAAACTGCATACATCCAATGTATTAGTTTAATAAATTTGTGGTCCAATGACAATCATTGGTTAAATGAGATTTAATCACATCCTGAATACAATATTCATTAAATGGACAAGGAAATGTGGTGTGATCTCATATCAGACCATCCTTTACCATACGGAATAAGCATCTTAGCTTATGTGATAAAATCTCATAAAGCACTGTTCTAAGTTATTTAGTTAACCGAATATTTTCTTAATGTTTATCTTTTCATTAATGACACTACTAGTCATATTAAAATATGTAACAATTATTTATATAGAACAAGTAACTATCCAATAGTCACAAGTTCTGATATCAAATATCAAAACAGTTATTAAATATTATTTTAAATAACTAGACGGGAGATCCGGTATCCAATACCTATAGTTGTCGTATTGTGAGAATCAATATTCTCTATACACAACTATACACATCTCATTTTTTAAGCTTTATAATTTGCGTTCAATTATTCACAACAATTGCAAATGATTGATTAGCAAAATGTGTCAAACACGTGACTTCCAAAAGTCACTAAAGCCAAGAAACGTCATTATAAGATAAACAAATACCTAATTGAGTTTTCTTAATGCCAGTCAAGAATCTCGAGACATGAAATTTCAAGTCAATTCTTACTGTATAAGAAACTATTCTTACTAGATAACTATACCCAAAACATATATCTATTTAGATTACTAATCGTGACTTAGTAACTAAGTCACTAACCATCTTGATTTGTCAAGAAAATCGGAACAACAGTTCCCGATGATTTAAACTAATCTAACAATATCTAAGTCTACTATCATTCTAGAACATATTCTAGAAATTACGCAACCATAAGTAAAGTCAGAAAACATATTCAAATATTATGCTATGCAGTGGATTAGAAGTATAATTCTATAAACAATATAGAATAAAGGAAAACAAAAGCAGAAAATTCCATAAAATTACGCACTGCCTTAGTTATGGATTTTTTACCCAACAGTGTCTCCCATTACTTTACGTAATACCGTAAACCCCAACGGAGAACGTGAATTCAATAATTAAATAGAATTCCATAGTGAGAGTAGGATCCCATGAATATATTTCGACTCACAGCTTTGGCAAGATCTCGCCTACGTATATTCATTAGGTAGACAACTCATTGTCAATCACTCACCAATGACTCATGATTTTGGTCTTGACCGTTTCTCGTTATGACAGCTTTGGCACATTCACAATGAGCCGTATCAAGGCTTCACTTGCTAATGACAAACTCAAGCTACCGATGTAGTCCTGATAGCTTTGGCAGGTTCAAGATTTCCACTTTCACTTGAATTTGTCTAGTATCAATATACAACCGGCATGGATAAAATTCTATCAACTACACCCTCACTGCTTTGGCACGATCTCAGATGCAGCCATAGAAAGTTACCTATAGACATTATTGACAAGACGAACCAAGAAACATGCATCCAATACACGTTACTTTACAGACTTATTTTAAGCGGGGATATTCCTCAAGGAAGCATTGCTCCACATCAAATACAAAATCTTAATCTAAATCATTTTCTAAACAACTCAATTCTACCTTAGAAAACATAACTCAATTTAACCATTAAATTTCTGTTACGTTTCCGTTAGCGTAGAACCGAAAAGTCAAGAAACATATAGATTACATGCACCTGCAAAGATTAAAATTGGATTACATATCATATATCAAACATGACTAATGTAATGGATGAAGCATTAGACATGCTCTGATACCATTTTGTTGGGGTTTTGGGCGAAGGGCGCGGCGGAAGCGCGGTTCGGGCGAAATCGTAATTTTAAAACTTTTTAAATTACCGAACGAATTATTCAATATCCAATATGAATAATTATTCATATTTCACCTAAACACATTTATTCGATGTCAAATAATGACATAAATAAGGTAGAAACTTCAGGAAACTTTTACGAAAACGTTTTTCTGCAAAATGACGCAAAATGCGTTTTTGATCGAACCGACCACCCAACACTTATGGAGACTACCCAGGTCAGCCCCAGTAGTGTTAGGGCAGTTCATGGGCTGCCCGAACAGTGAAAAATTCACTGTTTGGACAGCCGTCACCCTGTTGGCTCAAAAGTCACCCGGTAACATTGTTTTTCGCCGTTTCGCTTATTTCAACTCCGAAATAATTTCTGGAAATTCTTCCAACACCCAAAACACATCCAATACATTCAAAAGACATAATTTTCATCACCAAAAAAGAATTTATTCCAGATCTGATCCAGAACAGAAAAATATGATTTTTCATGCTTTAAATCCAATTTTTCAAGATTAATCCAATTAATCAAAACACCAACCAAAGTCACCACACATGAAGTACCCAAGAATAATTCTAGGCATTACAAGAGTGGTCATAACACTCTTGAATGATAACATATCATCTAATGATCAAATTTGCCAATAATTACAATAATTCCATCCAAATCAACTTCACACATGCACTTCACTTCCAAATCCATCCACCAAAACCAAAAGCCTCAATTTTTCACAAAGGAACCCTAGAACTATTCTAACAATTCAAGAATACATGAAACTAATTTCCAAGCTTAGGGATGTAGAAGATTACCTTTAATCTCTTGATTTCCTAAGCTTTTTCTTGAATTTTCCTCCATTTTCTTAATGATTTGATCAAACAAATCTTAGAGCTATATTTGGAGTGATTTTCGGCCATGGTGGATGGGATAAGTGAAGAAGAATTTTGTTTTCTCTTTAAATCCTAATGACCGACTCAAGGGGGGCAAATTTATCATTTTGCAAAAATTAAATCAATTAATTATAATAAGCTTTAATGTTAGCAAATCAAATTTTCACACATTAGGCTTAATGAAATCATGTCATGTGTTTCAATAATAATTAAACATATTTCATAACATTTATGAAATATATATATTATTTAACTATTCAAATATTTAACAATTAAATATCTAAATAATTAATTAATATAATTATTAATATTTATGTATTTTTATTTACATTAAATAACAAATACATATATTAATGACATGTGTCAAAATCTCATTTGACTATTAATTAATGTGTATCTAATCGAATTATGTATCAAATATAAATACACAATAATTATTAAATGACCAAAATCCCCTAATGCATATGTTACCGTTTAACCGATTAAACAATTCGAATTAACTCATTTAATTCGATGAAGTATTATGAATAATCTGTATTATTCATAACGTGTTGCCCAAGTACTCAACGAGTACACTTCATATTGTGAGACTCTCTAAGTTTAGGTTTATCCGTCACGAAATCCAATTTCGTGTCCACAATTCACCCACTCATGAATTATGACGACCACAAATAATGTTGCTAAATTATGTAAGTCGAGGTCATTGCATACGTATAATCCTTCCATCACAGGATATCCATATTATACCTGGGATATAGATAAGAACGTCAAATCTGTTCGGTATAATATAATCAAATTTTAAACTTACGATCTCTAAATAACACTCGGAACTGATTTCCGAAGTTATACCACGGCCATGGATTTACTAGATCGTAAACACGTGTAGGATGCCTATGCCCAATACACATGACTGACAGATCCTCTCTTGATACGCACAGGGTATCATGAGCATCAATCCACACCCAACGAACATGCGGAGGTCTGATCTAAATAGATCGGTGACGTGACTGCCATCAAAGTGTGGGAGCTCATATATCCACAGTGGTATCTCAGTCAAAGAACCATTATGCTCGCTCAACTCGAGAAGATTCATATTGACGTTGTGTTAGGGATATGCCCTATACTCAACTTGTGGATGGGCTATATGTACATGTATTTGTAATATTTTCATTAATTAATAAATGGTAATCTTTATTATACGTGTCTTACATACTTATATGAATCATCAACACTGTAATAAAGCCCTTGGATTAATAAGACGATGGCTTCCACGCCTTATGAGAATCATTACTCTTAAATGTTCATAGTAATAGTTTTGTGAATAATCTGGGCGTTCACAAAGCGGAGAGACTAGCATGATGATATGATCCGCCCTTAAGTGGGGTAACCGATCTCATAGGCTACTAGCGGAGATCCATCCGCTTGGTGTATCACATGGATGCATGAGTTGCTCGTGTCCATCGAACTGACCGCCGAAAGTTTTCATATGAAGTGTTTATCCCATGTGTCTGTGAGAACTTTCATGTATCGATTATATGACTAGTCCTTAGACTGAGGTCTTTAAAATCTTATGTGTGGATCAAATAACTTTGACATTCTCCTTCCCTGGTTCAAAAGATCCGGTCATAAGGGTATGATTGGGTCATTTGTTGAAACACATGAAGTTTGTAAAGATACACAGAGAATCGCCACTCTCTCGGATAATATTTTCTTATAAGAGTAGTATTCCAGTTCGCCGGTTGATATGTGTGATCAGTGTTTGAGACTGTGGCCACATCGGAAGAATCATGTGAGATTCTTGGGTGAGCACGATTCATGACACTATCAACATCATACATTTGACCATATGGGTAGACACTTTCCGTACCCTAGGTAAATAGGTGGGGATACAGTGAGGCGAGAGACCATATCATATGTAAATCGCATACAGAATGGGTATATATATCTTTCCTTCTCATTTGGGGGCCTTGGCATTTTGCTAGATGTCAACTTTGGTCATTGAAATCGAACGACCATCTGATCGGAGGATAATTTATGTTCGATTAAATTATCATGATTAATTTCATGTCCAACTTGAAGGGAACCCAAAAGGTCACACACAACAAAGTCGAAATAAATGGTTAACAGTGCACAGTACAAATATAAAAACATATATGATTGATGTAGGAATTGTTCATAAATGGTTCAATGTGTTTAATTATTGAACAGATCATTTATGAGGTTCTATGGTGGCTTAGGGATTGGTGAATGACGATATGGGCACTTTGGAATTGGAATAAAATTTTTTTTACTATTCATGTGAATATTAATGTGAATAGTAACGTTAATAGTAAAAAAAATTATTTTTTTTGAATTCCAATTCGGCCCAAACTCTTATTAGGGTTTTATAATCTCGTTAAACACTAAATTAATATCCAATGACTAAGATTAAATTAGCTTTTTTCCCACATCGGATTCTTAATTAATTTTGTTGTCTTTGGAGCACTATATAAACCCAAAGAATTCTTCACAATTTTTTTACACCAAAACCTTTCATATCTTGGGTTTATATAAGTGAGCAACTCTAAAGTTTAAGAGTAAGCCACTGATTTTGAGGATCCTTAAGTCTAATTGACTAGAGGAACCTCGAGTTAAAAGTTTTGAGGTATTTGTCTAGGCTAGCACCAAGGGCAAAATACACGTGCACTCAAGGCGTAGTCTTGCCGTTGAGTTTTGGATTTGGTGTGTGCATATTTGGAGGCCACACATTTGGGTGGCTCTTTGGAACGTGGAAGAGCTTGCTGAGTTCAAGTAAGTCTTTTACTTTCTTTATTTTATTTAGAGTTCTTATGATAGTTAGTATGTTTAGATTTATGTTCTTTGCAGGTTTGATGAGTTTTATGCTTAGAATATATAGTAACATGCCTAGGCTTGTAGAATAATAAAAACAAATGGGTCTTGGGCAAATGGAAAGCGACATAATAATTTTGATTTTCCACTGCGCACTAGCGGCCGCTTCCCAACACGTTGGTGTACCATCTATTAGGAAATCTTCAGTGAGTCTTTCAGTGTTTATCAAATAAACACCTACATGTATATACGAGTCTCTCGAGACTCATGATTCACTGGGATAAACCATCGGACCAAGTCACAATATACGACATGTACTGGTCTCAGCGGATTTTACTAACCGACCCGTGTTAGTAAATCTTGACCAGAAACTTTATTTAAGGATATACATCTTATAGTGCGCTTCCCAATGTCAATTACAAATTACGTTGTAACTGCGCACTACATTGTAAATCCTAGGGTCTTTGTCTAATATACATGTATCACTAAACCAGATTTAGTTTCAATCTAATCGTAATTAGATTGAATATGTGTATAAAAGACAAGAGGTGCTACCACTAAATAAGTAATATTATGGAAAATGGTATTGCTCGTATTCAAGAATCGGACATAAATATTATCCGGATTGGCACTCCGAGCACCAACCCTAACAACGTGTATTTTAGACAAAAACCCTAGGATTTACAACGTAGTGCGCAATTACAACATAGTTTGTAATTGACATTGGGAAGCGTCACTATAATTTGTATATCCTTAAATAAAGTTCCTGGTCAAGATTTAATAACACGGGTCTGTTAGTAAAATCTGCTGAGACCAGTACATGTCGTATATCGTGACTTGGTCCGATGGTTTATCCCAATGAACCATGAGTCTCGGAAGACTCGTATAGACATGTAGGTGTTTATTTGATAAACACTGAACGACTCACTGAAGATTTCCTAATAGATGGTACATCAACGTCAATAGAAATCTTCTCGAGTTGAGCGAGCATAGTGGTCCTTCGACTTGATATACCACTGTGGATATATGAGTTATCCTCCACACTTTGATGACAGTCACGTCACTGGTCTATTTAGATCATACCTCCGCTTGTTCGTTGGGTGTGGAATGATGCTCATGATATCCTGTGCGTATCAAGATAGAATCTGTCAGTCCTGTGTACAGGGCATAGGCATCATGCACGTGTTTGCGATCTAGTAAATCCATGGCTGTGGTATAATTTCGGAAGCAAGTTACGAGTGTTATTTAGAGATCGTAAATTTGAAAGTCGACTATATTATACCATAAAGATTTGACGTTCTTATCTATATCCCAGATATAGTATGGATAGCCTGTGACGGAGGGATTATATGTATGCAATCACCTCGACTTGCATAGTTTAGCGAGATTATTTGTGGTCGTCATAATTCATGAGTGGGTGAATTATGGACACAAAATTGGATTTTGTGACAGAAATACCTAAACTTAGAGAGTCCCACAATATGAAGTGTACTCGTTGAGCACTTGGGCAACACATTATGAATAATACAGATTATTCATAATGCTTCATCGGATTAAATGAGTTAATTCGAATCATTTAAATGATTAAATGAAAACACATGCTTTAGGGGATTTTGGTCAATCGTAAATATTATGTATTTGTATTTGATACATAATTTGATTAGATACACATTAATTAATTGTCAAATGAGTTTTTGACACATGCCATTAATATATGTATTTGTTATTTAATGTAAATAAAATACATATATAATAACAATTATATTAATTAATTATTTAGATATTTAAATGTTAAATATTTGAATAATTAATTAATGTCCATATTACATAAATGTTATGCAATATGTTGAATTATTATTGACACATGTTGCATGTTTTAATTAAGCTTAAGTGTGTAAATTTGATTTGTCAAACTTAGAGCTTATCTTATCTTGTTTTTTAATTTAATGAAATTAAAATGCAAAAAATGACAAAAATGCTCCTAAAAGTCGGTCACTCCTTCCTTTAATTTGGAAAATTTTGTTTTCTTCATTTTTGGAGAAGCCATGGCTGAATATCACTCTAAAAAATACACCTCCAAATTACTTGATGATTCAAGGGAAAAAAAATGAAGAAAATCAAGAAAAAAGCTAAGGAATCAATAGAATTAAGGGTAATTCTTTATATCCCTAAGCTTAAAAATTATGTTTCTTGTTTCTTGATGATCTATTGAGATCCTAGGGTTTCTTCTTTTCTACAAAATTTGGGGCTTTATGGTTTGGAGAATGAATTGGAAGGCTTTAAGCATGTGTGAAGTAGAATTGGATAATATTATTGTAATATTTATTCAATTTGATCATTTGATGATATGTTGCCATTCTAGCGTGTTATGACCACTCTTTTAATTCCTAGAATTATTCTTGGGTGGTTCATTTGTGGTGACTTTGGTTGGTGTTAAGATTAATTAGATTAATGTTGGAAAATTAGATTTTAAGCATGAAAAATTGATATATTTTGCTTCTGGATCATATCTGGAAATAATGTATATTTGGTGATGAAAAATATGTCTTATGAATGTATTAGATGTGTTTTGGGTGTTGGAACAATTGCCGGAAATTATTTCGGAGTTGAGATAAGCGAAAACGGCGAAAAACGACGTTACCGGGTGACTTTTGAGCCAACCGGGTGACGGCTGCCCAAACAATGAATTTGTCACTATTTGGGCAGCCCATGAAATGCTCTAATACTATTGGGGCTGACCTGGCAGCCCTCATGTGTATTGGGTGGTCGGTTCGGTCAAAAACGTGTTTTATGCCATTTTGCAGAAAAATATTTTCGTAAAAGTTTCGCGACGTTTTTTTAGTTATTTATGTCGTTATTTGATATCGAATAAATATGTTTAGGTGAAATATGAATGAATTATTCATATTGGATATTGAATAATTTATTCGATAATTTTTTAAAAGTTTTAAAATTATGATTTCGCTCGAACAACGGTTCTGTTGCGCCCGCGCCAAAACCCCAATAAAGACAATATAGCAGACCTGCTTACAAAGGCCTTACCTCATAAGTTATTCGATAAACATATGGAGGAGATGTGACTACGGTACCATCCAGATTGACACTAAGCATGTGAGAGTTTGATGGAGTTGGTGCTTGGAGTGCCAATCCGAATTATACATTTTATTATTTATTAATAAAATAACTATATTTTTCATTTCATACCTCATTAATGGTATTGTCATTATGCGTATTAGATTGATGTATAGATATGCTAAGAATGACATCGACCTTAGAATAGTTTTGACACTAGGTGTAAACTATTCTTAAAATAAATATTTATGGTCGTTGGTTTTGGAATAATGGTCGAATTCCTATAACTTAGAAGACTATCACATGTCGTATATTGGAATTGGAGTTCCAATGTTTTAACCCGATGTACCATGAGTTTTGGAAACTCGTATAGACATGTGGGTATTCGTTGAAGCGAATACTGAATGACTCATAAGTGATTCCTAATAGTTGGAAGTACACACCACCGTCAATAGGAATCTCATCGAGTCGAGTAGCATATGTAATCATTTGACTATAGGATAATATTGATTTTGTGTGAGATCATCCACACGTTGATGTCATGTATGTTAGAAACCTTTCATGGTCTGGCCTCTAGATGTTCATTGGGTGTGGACCGATGCACTCAGTAATTAAGTGCGAAGCAAGATATGATCTGTCAGCCCACATGTGTACCATAAGGGGTTTAAGTTTCCATGTAAGTAAAGTCACGATTCTTAAAGACTTTGGCCAAAGATGATCACCTAGGGTGGATCGCATCAGTTATGAAGAATCGTGGAATGTCGACATGAGATGTGCGTCTCAGAGACTTGACGATATATTTTATGTTTCCTAAGCACAACTCAGATAGCCTACGACAGAAGGATTATTAAACATATATGATGACCTCGACTTGTATAGTTCAGAAAGGTCGTTCGTGTTCTTTGCGAATTCAGAGGTGGCTGAATTGCGTACATATTAGCTAGGCTTATATGACGAACATGTCTGAACTTAGAGAGTCCCAATATGAAGTGTACTCGTTGAGCACTTGGGTAGCCAATTATTTTTGATAAAATATAATATTTGATATTATAATTATCAACTAAGATAATCAAGTGTTATTGGATAACATTGATTATTTACTTTGACCTAATTGGATTAATTGGATTAATTCAATAATTACATAAGGTCTTAATTATAAAATCATAATTATCTCTACCGTTTGAGGATATTATGGTAATTGTAAGTATGTAATAATAGGTGGTGTTGGCTTGATTTAATTGGATTAAATCAAAGTGGCAAACATTGAACTAATTCATTTCCTAATCCTTGGCTTGATTTAATTGGATTAAATTAAAGTGGGAGACAATGGAGATTAGTCACACCTAATTATACATATTTGGACAAATTAGATTAAACCCACTTAAAAGTTGTAATCAACTTTTATTAATTAAAAATTCTCTAAGTTTTGCTATAAATAACAAGCTTTAGGAAGGTTTTAATGACAAGTAAAAAATACAAGCAAATTCTTAGAGAAATTAGCCTAAGTTAGAGAAGTGTTTAGAGAAGCTTGTGAGGTCTCTAAAACATTTCATTAAGGAGAAATCAAGATTAGATCTTGAAGTGAAGCTTGCTTGTGTTGGAAATTGAGATTGGATCTTGAAGTCGAGCTTGCACACCTTGGAGGTTCTCCGACGATTTCAACAAAGGAGAAGTAGATTGGATCTTGCATCAAGCTTACTAGGTAATGTTTGATCTTCTCATAAGCTATGTTTATTTATGTATTAGATGCATGATCACATAGTTTAATGTTGAAATAAGGCTAATAAATTATGTTAGGATGCTTTGGAAGTATAAACACAATATGCTTGTAATTGGGTCAAAATGTTCATGTTGGACATGAAACAATTAATTAGAGTTTGGAACTCTGGATTAAAGCTTAGAGTTATGGCTACCATTATAGAATCACTTGACCACCTTTGGATGACCTAGAATTATTCACGAGATATTTCTTATTGGGATTCTAATTTGGTTTGTGTAATGGATTCAAAATTTACGCAAATGCTTATTTAGAATAAATTTATGTTTTTGTAAAAAATATTTGATATTTTGAAAAACTTTATTTTTATTATATAACATGTGTTAATGTTGGTTTTAAAATTAAAAATTAATTTTGGGTGTTTTTGAAGTGTTTAGGGAAGACCGGAAGCTATTAGGGTAATAAACCCTAATAGCATCCGCTCTCTGGAAATTTTCCAGAGAGCTGAGCTTTTGAAACTAATAAGAAAAATAGTGATCAGTGCACAGTGCTCGCGCATTGTAGTGCGCGCTGCGCCTTCGAGATTTTTGTTTTTGCTCGTTAATTGAGTCAAGTACCGATCCAGACCTTTTTCTGGTCCAGACGATATGCAGACTCGATTTGGTCCCTATTCTGTACGAAACAAATGAGAGATCTTATGGCCCACATCGGGTCCAGTCGACATGATCCTTCCTCAACAGGCTCATGAATTGAATCAAGTACCGATCCGGACCTTCATCTGGTACCAGCCGACATACAAACTTGACTAGGTTCCTATACGGCACCAGTCGAGAGAATGATCTCCCGTCCATCATCAGGCGAGTGTAAGACCTGAACCAAACTCGGTCCAGGTGACCTGAAGGCTCCATTGGTCCTCTAACAAATCGAATGGATTTTTTCAAAGAACACCACTTGGCTCTATCGACTGGGACATGTCAAGGCAAGTAGAAGACTTAGACTACATTCAGTCCAGACATGAAGACTCAATTGGTCTTCTGACAAGTCGTATAGAGTATACCCGGGATCATCATCTGATTTTGCTCACAAAGGACACCCCATTAACCCATGTCAAGTCAAATTGAAGACCTGGTCCATACTCAATCCAGACGATATGTAGGCTCCATTGGTCCTCAGACCAGTCGTATGGAGTATGACCGGGATCAACGTCTAATTCGATCAACTGGGGACATTTCCCTTAACTCCTGTCGAGTCAGATTCAAGACTAAAGCCATACTGTCCATGCGACATTGGAGACACAATCGCGTCCTGGACCAGACAACAAAGACTTTCCCATTTTGGTTCAGACGACAGGACCAACGAGTACTCTCCAAGCCAATGACTCCTTGACTTAGAGAGTAGTAGGGGTGGGCATCGGATCAGATCAGGGATCGGATCAAATCAGATCCGATCCGAATTGATCGGACCGAATCAGATCGGATCTGATTATTTAATCTGATCGAATAGAGATATAGCAGTTTGACGGATTTCGGATCAGATTGGATAAAATCTTATCCGATCTGATCCGCTCGATTTTTTTTCTTTTAATTAATATACAAAACGATGTAGTTTTGAAGTATCTTAAACAACGTCGTTTTGTATATTATACCTAAGTTAATTAGGGTTCATTTCGGTCTTCTTCACTTCAGTCTTCAGTCTTCATTTCACTCTTTAGTCTTCCACTATTCCTCTTCAGTCTTCACTTCAGTTCACCGCCGGCGCCGAGAGATAAAGTTTCTGAGAATCATTCATCATCGCTCTTATTTTCTTGTTTCATCTTCATTCATCAAAGTTCAAAGTCATTCAAAGGGGAAATCGAAGAAAGTAAGTTCTCAAAATCATTTTCTTTTTTAGTGTTTATTGTCCATTCAAAATTAGGGATTTGCCGATTTGATTTTGTTCAAAATATTGAAATAATTTGAATTTGTTTACTGTCAAATTGTTTGCCCTTGCCGATTTGAATTTTCTTCATCTTCAAGTTGCCGAGGTTGGTGAAGGTGGTGGTGGCAGTGGGGGAAGTGTTGAATTTGTATAGAATCTTTATGTATAGGAAACTAATCGGCTATCATTTTATCTAATAAATCAGAAAGTGTCTATTTCCAGTTTGCCAATACTTTCGTTAAAGTGTCTATTTCCAGTTGGCCAAAACCCTAGTCTTAAAGATGTCGCCTCTCTTAGCGAATAATCATTAGGGGTTGTTTTTGATTTAATTTTAATTATTTGTAAATTCTTAACAAAAAAAATTAAGGGAATAAATGAGACTTAATTGATAAGTTTTTAGAATAATTTTTACACATTCATGTTGTTTTGTTTTGTAATGGAAGATTTGTGTTTTGCCATTTTCTTTAATCTGAAGAGATGAAAGATTATATTAATTAGTTAGTGAAGTTGATGGATCTTTGTCCCAATTAATTGAAACAACTTGAATCTTTCCATTATATCTTTTGTTTTCAATTTATTCTACAAACACTACAATATTATTTTGTCAAAAAATTATCATTACACTCATTTAGTCATTTATGCTTGATTTTCAAGTTTTTCATACTAGTCATGTCATTCATCAAGAGGATAGTACTGAGGTTGAAATGTATTTGATGGAACTTTATGAGACTAGTCGTGACCCTAGCTTTAGTGTTCTGATGTGGTGGAAAACAAATACTGTAAGTATCCAATTTTGGCTAGGATTGCTCGTGATATTTTTGCAATGCCGGTATCGACAGTGGCATCTGAATCGGCATTTAGTACGGGCGGTCGTGTTCTTGATAGTTTTCGTAGCTCATTAACTCATTTATGGTCGATGCTCTAATATGCACTCAAAATTGGATACGGAATAGACTTACAATTGACAAAACCAATGAAGTGGAAGCCATGCTATTGAAGGCAGAGTACTACGAAAAGCTTGAGGAAGGTAAAAAAAAACTTATTAATTAGTTTTTTAATTTTAATAGTGAATACCATAAAATGAAAACTTACTAACTTAGAATAAATTTTTTTTTTTTGTATTTTATTTGAAGAATATCACAAGTTACAATCTGAATCACAATCACTGGATCATGTTGTTGGCAACATAGTTTGAGTCCAATTACCTTGAAGGTATAATTTTGACAAAGTTCTGTTTTTCTTTGATTATTGTTTTGTAATAGTTCTTTGAGTGTTGATATGTCATTGCTTCCTTGTTCTCTGAATGTGATATCTATTAAGTTGATATGTCATTGTTTCATTTGTGATCTCTGAATGTGATATCTAACGATTTTAATTTTTTTTTCGTGTTTTTTTTAAAAAAAAATTTAGTTATATTAAAGTTAGGATTTTGAGATTCATGTTGTGTTTTGTGAACTTAATTTTATTTGGATTTGATACAATTTCTATGAAATGTTATTGCGTTTATAATGCTTTGTCATGTTGTGGTGGATGGATCAATGCTGCTTGTAGTTAACCAGTTACGTCGCGAATCAGTTGAGATTATGTTTATATCATATTGCATTATTGTTATTTCAAGCTGATTTCATTATGTTCTGTATAGATATTCACGATGCTTGTTGTAATGTCTTGTCGTTTTGGATGCGATTGTGTTTATGTCATCTTGCATTGCGATTGATAGATTTTGGATTTTGTTATGGGTCGTCATTTTGAAATTGATGGACTAGATGTTTATTGTATAAAGTAGCATAAGGAAGAATCTCTCGTTAGTTTTTACATATTGTTAAATGCGGGTTGTGTATTGGCTTAACTAGGGTCAATGAATCCTCTTATTATTTACTTATTTAAAGTACCGATTATAGAAGTAGGTGTTTGAAATTTTACAAATAATTTTGGCAGTTTCTAATGATTTCAGTTGAATATGTATGGAGTTCAAAGAACTGATTTGTGTCTATTTGATGATAGATATATGCCTAAGTTTATATACACTATTGAGGTAAAGGCTGAGTCGGGAAGAAAGTATTCAACTGATTACTGAAAGTACAAGTTAGTTTATGAGTTATAGAACAAATGTTAGAGTATAAACCAAGTTTACGAGTTTTAGAACAAGCGTTAGCGTTGGATAGTTTTGGTTATATTTTATATTTCAGAAACATTGTTTATTGCTATTATCATCAAAATATTGATAGGAATTTTCATCTTTTGCCGGCCTGATTATGTTGGTCATGACTCATGAAACAGATTTTGTGTTGCACTTTTGTTCACTGTTGGATGTTGGTGTGCTGGAAAGGCATTCATTTATGTTTTATTGCCATGTCATATTGTCCTTTTACGTGTGAAAAACTTGAGAGATGAAGAGTAATCAGTAATGTACTAATGTAGTAATGTGTTTTTAAGTTTTATATGTTTTTGAATTTTGATTGCTTTGCCTTTATCAAATATTCAGATTCGTTATCAAATCAAACTTATCCGGATCATTATCGATTTTGGATCCGTTATCAAATTCAGATCTGTTATTAAATTCAGATCCATTATCAAATTCGGATTTGTTATCAAATTCAAATCCATTATCAAATTTCGGATATTGTACCGAATTCGGACCATTATCAAATTTCAGATAATGTACCGAATTCGTACCGGTATTCGAATCAAACTGATCAGATCTGAAATCATTCAGATCGGATTGGTTCGATCCGATAATAATCGGATCGAGTTTGATAAGGTAATCGAATCTGTTCGAATCAAATTTCTCAACGCTTATCGGATCGAATCGGATTCGGATTCGGTTCGATCCGATCCGAATCCGATAATGCCCAGGGCTAGAGAATAGAGGACAAACTGTACGGGCCAAATTTGGGCTAAGGGCATTTTTGACTTTTTGCTTCGGGCCCAGCATCCAATGAGCCCCGATTCCCCTTAACAAATCCCAAAATACACACAAGGCCCGTTTACCTTCTCAGGCCCACACACAAACGGAAGGCCCAATATCCATCAATCTAAAGGGCCCAAGACTCTCAAAGGAAGCCCATTTTTATAAGTCGATATTGGTCCAAGTTGTTTCACAAGTCCGTATCCAAGAAATTATCTTACCTAAATAAGCATCCTAACATCTCATGTGCCAACCCACGAAACGTTTAGAATCATAACTACCCCATTCATGGGTCAGCTGTTTCCAGCGCCAAATGGACAAGCAATTAAATACAATAAATACGCATGTTTCTCAAGTGTGCATATATAAGAAAAGAAGTCTATGAGGGAAGGGGCATCACAACTCTCAGCTTAGCCTTATTCTCTGCAAAGCTCTTAGAACAACCAACCTACCACCCTCACGGCAACCTACGGGGATCTAGGTAATTTCTGACATTGTTCCTCTACCAACTACTTCAACAACACATTTATGCTACTGACTTGGGCGTCGGAGTGCCTACGGCATACACCACACTGATGGGTAGACCTTCTACGCTCACTTTACCTCTTGTTTTCCAGGATCGCAAGTGCCCTCTCTATGAAATCTCGATTGTGGACCTCGGGCGAAAACCAGCGTCTACAGTAGACGTTTGACTTCCTTCTTAATGTCAGGCAAGACATTTGGTGCAAACTTCCTAGGAGGTTGTTTATATGGTTTGTAATTTGGCATGATAGGTAGTCTGTGCTCTACTAAAGTTTTATCTAAACCAGACATTTCCTCATAGTACCAGGCAAAGCAATCTCTATAACTTTTTAGGAGAGAAATTAGTTCTTTACGTACCTGGGCATCAAGTTTCTCGCTGATATATGTGATGCACTTTTCGCCCTCAACTCCCAGGTTTACCTCCTCCAGAACATCTCACGCTCTCGTAATGCCTGTCTTCTGGTGTCCGTTTAGATTGCAACCTAGATTCTTATTTTCTTCCTCTGGTCGTTCATCTAATTCTTTTGGTCGTTCGTCCAAATAATCTACCTCGTATGCTTCTTGATGAATACTAAAAAGTGCATATTTATTAGATGATAAGTTAATCATTTTACACTTATAGTTTCACTAATCCCCTTAAATTGACACATTTGTGAAATAATACTTTAAAGTTATGCTTTGAGTGCTTTTACTGTGTTATTTTATGTTTTTGTCAGGAAAAATACTGCTCGGAAGCTCGACGGAATAAATCAGACGTGAAAAAGAAAAACAGAAATTCTGCAAGGACGTCGTAAATTCTGCAAGGACGTCGTAAATTCTGCAAGCACGTCGTGACACGTGGAACCTTTGCGTCGCAACACGTGTCCCCAACGTGGCTTCGCCATTCTCTGACACGTGTCCCCAACGTGGCTTCACCATTCTTTGACATGTGTCCACAACATGCATTCGCTGGTCTGGGTGGCCAAGTTTCCTATAAATAAGAGCGTCCAGTATTAGAAATTTTCATACTTTCTTTCCCGATTCCTCTGTAAATCTTGGAGAGAGTCTTGTTTGTTTACTTAAAGCTTTTTGTAATGTCTTTTTCTTTCAATAATAAAAGTACGAGTATATTTTATTACAAAATGAGTAGATAATTTTTTTTCTGCTGGGGTAAGGGTGAAGCTTTTATAATGGAAACATAGATTAAACTCGCTTATATTATAATAAATAAATTGAAATCTAATGATTAAACCTTGATTTAAATCTAGATTAATTATTGACAATCTTTCTACCGCCTTTATAGATGGTTTTATCTGTCTACCGCCTTTATGGATGGTTTTATCTTTCTACCGCCTTTATGGCCGGTTTTATCTTTCTACCACATTTATGGCTGGTTTTATCTGTCTACCGCATTTATGGCTGGTTTTATCTGTCTACCGCCTTTATGGCCGGTTTTATCTTTCTACCGCCTTTATGGCTGATTTTATCTGTCTACCGCCTTTATGGCTGGTTTTAACTTTCCACCACCTATATGGCTGGTTTTATACGATTTTGGTATAATTAAGTACCTTGAAGGGACTTGTTATAGACAAACGGTATCACCGCCTTTATGGTCGGTTTTATGTTTTTGGCATACTTAGTACCTTGGTAGGACTAATTATCGACATAAATGATTACCGCCTTTATGGCTGGTTCTTTATATTAGCATAATTAATTCCTGTAATAAATTAAGTGGGTAACAAAGACAATTTATAAATTATAATAAAGCGAGATTTCTAATATTTAAAAGACTAAAAGTGGATCCTCTAACTCCAGCGTTTCATTCTATTATTGCATTCCAACCTAAAAGTCTCCAACTACTTCAACAAATCAAACTTTTCTTTTCCGCACTGTTCATTATTCTATTTTGCTAAATCTCTTCTCTATGGATCGACCCCGGACTCACCGGGTTATTTTATTACTTCGACACTCTTATACTTGGGAGTAAAAGACCACTTTTCGAGCGTGTCACTTCTCTTATTCTACTTTCTACCTGATGAGTCATCAGTTTTACTTTTAAGGCCAAGATTACGGCCTGAGCATCGAGTTCGACTTCCTGTTCCCAAAAATAAGCCATTAATTTGGCTTTGGCAGCCGCGAGCGCGGCCTGTTTTTTAATTTGCTCGCCCCTCTCTATTCGGCTTGTTGGTTTCTTGGACACATACTGGCTACTCGAAGGCCACTATGCTAGTGATGAGTGGTATTTATATCACTATTTCCCACTCATTTAACCTAATATTTTGTATAGTTTCTTGAGTTTGTGAATATTTTGATGTGTTTTGTGTTATTTTGTAGATAAATAATTTTCAGGACATTCTGGAGGTGATTTGGGCCAAAACAGTGAAAATTGGACAAAAATGACATTTTTGTAAATTCCAGCGTCGCGACGCCAAGACCTTCCGCGTCGCGACGCCTAAAATGTGCCGAACAGTGCTAACGTGCGCCGGGTCCACAAATCAGAATCTGAGAAAAGTTTGACTTTGCTAAAATGCGCCGTGACACGTGTCACCATCACAGCCGATATGCTAACAAGCGCCGTGCCACGTGTCAGCATCCTACGGTGTCGACAGTCATCATCGCCACGTGTGCCACGTGGCATCCTACGTGTCTCCATGTCATCAGCCACGTCAGCAAGTCAACAAGTCAACATTGCCACGTGTCGTGCCACATCATCATCAGCCAATCAGGAAGTGCCACATGTCGAAATTCTACGGTGCCGACAGTCTCTTTCCCACGTGTCGCCATGTCATCGCCACCTCACCGCCACGTCAGCATCAATAATTGAGTATATAATCCTTATCTGACACGTGGCGGATAAGAATCTCAGCGACCAATCAGAAGCCGCCACGTGTCACAATAATTGAAGCCCAACCACCGCGCCACGTGTCACCTTATCAGCTTATCCAGAATCTTCAAACCGGCGAACCAGAGCGTGCCACGTCGACAAAATCTGGCGTAGCGACGCTGAGGGCCCTGGCGTCGCGACGCTGGAAGCCTACCGAGGCCTATAAATTGAGCTCGAGATTTCATAATTCAGTGCACCACTCTCTCTCTTATATCTTTCTAAAGAGAAGAGTTTATCTCTCTAGATCTTTTTAGTTTTTAGTTTTTTAGTTTTGTAAATAATTTTAATTACGTTTTGTAATAATAGTAATTTAATTTTTACTTTTTACTTTTTACAGTTTTTACTATTTACCATGAGAAGGTAACTTCCCCAGCTAGGGTGAAAGGTAATCTTTTACTGTTACTATTTAGATTAATCTCCCTTAAAAATAATATATTCACTATTTAAAATATTGACTTAAAAAGGATACCGCCAGATTGGTCGGTTGGTAATTCATTTTAATCTGGTTTAAACCTGACTAATAAAGGATACCGCCACATTGGTCGGTTGGCAATTTAATTTTGGTTCCGCCTTTATGGCTGGTTGGACTTAATTTGACTTAATCAGGTTACCGCCTATATGGCTGGTTGGAAAAAGAATCATAAGTTTATATATTATTTTATGGGAGATATCTAAATTAGTAGTAGTAAAAGTAATTCCTTTTACCTTAGCATTTTATTTATTTACTTTTCAGTTTTACTTTCTGTCTTTTACTTTTCAGTATTTTTACTTTATGTCTTTTACTTTTGTCTTTTAGTTTTTTATGTCTTTTACGTTTTTAGTTGTACTAGCCTTAGTTATGTGTTAGTTATCTGGGGTTGTGATGAATTTTAATATCACCGTTTTAATAAGGGGTTATTTTATAGTTTGGGTAATTTAAAGGTTTACTTATTAAGTCTTAAGTTTAATGCTTTTTGTTGTCTGATCACCAATAAGATTGATGTGGTAAATCTAAAATGAACTAGACATAGAGATTTTAGGTTTCAGCCTTAGACTTAATAGCCCACGATCTTCCTTGAGGATAGATAACCCTTTAATAGATTTCCTTACAGGATAGGAATATACCGGTCGGGCGGGGGTAGCCATAATTGGAACTTAAACTTAATGAATCCAGATAATTTGTTGACATAGACATATGGTTCAATTGGGTTAAACTGGGATTTGCGTCTGACCATCGACAGAGGCTTTTGCATAATTTAGTGTTCCAGGTTAGTAAACTGATTTATTACACAAACATAAAATAATCACTTCATCTTTTAAAAGATATTAGAAGGATTCACAACCCTAGATCTTTGTGTCTTTTGTTTTTCCTTAGTATTTTCTTTTGTCTTTTATTTATTTATTTATTTTGTAAAACCACTTTCAACCAATCAAACAATCATTCTCTTCACCCTCAATTAGATATTTGTAAATAAATAGATTCAATAATTAATAACAACAGTAGGAATTAAGTCCTCGTGGGATCGATATTTTTATACTACTTGAACGATACGTGCGCTTGCGTTATACGTGTGTGTTTACGCCGGTCAGCTAGGCCTCATTTGCATAAATAAGTCTTTTAATAACTTCGTAGCGTACGGCTCATCATTTTGGGAAACTACGGATGCATTCCCTTTTTCGTTCGACATTCTGATTGGTCCATAATTTCCTTAATACATGAAATATTCTACCGAATTTATTTCTGCTATGAAAGGTTTATTATCAGCGTGCACTACTTCGACCTCGTCCCTCTGATTCCAAAAAACCAAACATTGATGGAGAGAAGAAGGTATGCATCGGCTGTCGTGGATCCAATCTCGTCTCAAGAGCATGTTATATGTGGTCGGTCCATCTATGACAAAAAACATTGCCGTCTTAGTGGTGCTCCCTACCTGTAGGTCTAATAGGACGACTCATTTAGCATTCGTTACCCCCCATTGAAGCTTGTGAGCACCACTTTTATCAGGATGAGATCAGCTTCTAACTTTTCTAAACGTCCCAACATCCTAATTGGGATGGCATTAATGGCCACCCCATTGTCGATCAATACTTTGGTGACTGGAATTCCATTTACCTTCGCCTTGACATATAATGGTCGAAGCCGGAGGTGATTTGTCATTTGCTGCGGAGGTTTTGGAAACGTTACTTTCCCAATTACTTTTATTTCCATTACTCGTCCATCACGTATATCCTCTTGCAGTGAATCCTCCTCTGAATCCAATCCGGAAGGTGGCAGTGTGGCCGAGCTACTGGATGATGCATTACCAGTCTCATCGATGAACATCTTCTGCTTCTCTGCTCTAGCATGATCCGTTTTAACTTGGGTTTTTCGTATAGTACAAGATATGGGGACCATCCTAAATCTTCTCCTAATGTTCCCACAACTTGATTTTCGTCTTCGTATAATTCCTTAAGAAGCCGACTTTGTGGTACTCCCTTTCTTTGCGCTTCAGCACTCACATCTATTTCTTCTTCTATGTCCGTCATCTCGTCATCTGAAACCTCTCTGCTTTCTGTGGTAAGTGTCGCAATCATGTTTATTCACTGTTGTAGACGTCTTCATTTCTTCCAAAGGTCTCATCATTTCCCGTTTGAATTCCTCAGACAGTAAATAATGATTAGCCACAACCGGTGGCATGCTGCCAAACTGAATAACGATGGGTGGTTCTTCATCGTCTATTTCATCCCGCTTTTTCCATCGGTCAAACTTGGTTCTATCTTCGCATTCCTGACTGATTCTTTCTTCGCCATCAACATCATTGGCTTCTATCGCTATTTTTACTGTTGTGTCGGTTGCAAAGACACGGCCTTGCTTTTCATGGCCAATGTGAGCCTTCACCTCATGCCGCTGGCGCATCATCCGACCATAATTCATTTGATGTCATCTCAACTATGTCTTTGTCAGCTCATCCACAGGAACATAGTTCTTTCCTTGTTGGTTATACGAATGTCAGACATTGGGCCGGTGAAACTTTGGCCTGAAAGTCCTGACGTTTTGAACGAAGTTTGAGTGTTCTCCATAGAACCTTGGTGCGAAGGTTTTCGGGTGCCATGTTGCTGGCTTTCTTTCCGATGATGGAGCCCTTTTACAAGTTTCTTCCAGTTCTTTTATCCATTATATACTGTTTTGACAGCGAATACATAAATTTTATGGACCCTTTCATTCTCGGTGCAAATATATCCTTTCAAGAGCACTAGGGCATTGATCGTTCTAATCTTCATTTAAAACCAGCTTAAATTTTGGTAAATTCATCTTAGTTAGGTCAGAGTTAATCATGTTCATTTCAAATGGCTTAGGGAACGGGTTGTCATCCACAACTATCTTGCTTTCTTTTCGAACATTATTCGCCCAAACTTGGTGGTGTCCTGTTACACATTTCGAAATACAATGCAACTGTTAGTTGAGTGAGACCATGCATTATGCAACTTGCAATATTTTTTACCATTAACTTGCTCGAGGTTTGGCAATTTGTGGCGGTCACTTAGTTTAATCTGTTTATCCTTGTATAATTGATCAAATATGACATCTACTTTAGTGACGTCAAAAGAAAATGTCCTAATTTTTTTTTTATCATTTTCCGCCTCTGGGAGCGGTTCGGCCCACGCTCTATAGACATATGACTTCCCCTTAATTAATTTGGCCAAACACAGGTCGACCGATTCAATATTCATTTCTCATACTTCGTAGTTTGCATTCCTATAGTAAGTACCCTTACTAGCATTCTTCACTTTCTATTCTTCCCTCAATAATCGCTCATATCTAACCACGTTAGTAGTGAGTTGGAGGAGGTCCCAGAACTCTCGATCTTGGAATTTCTTTTTTAAGTCAAAGTTAAGACAACTTTGAACAATTTTCACAAACTCTTTCTCTGGCAAAGGTATGTAGCATCGGCTTCGGGCCGCTTTAAATCTTTACAAAAACGTTTCGACCCATTCGCCTGACAACTTCCTTAAAATTTCCAAATCAGCTTGGGTGACCTCGGACTCAATTTTATAGAACTGCGCATAGAACAATTATTCTATTTGGTACCATTTTTCCACCGAATTGGACGGTAAACTGATATACCAGGAAAAAGCTATTCCCGATAATAAACCATGGAATAATCTCAGTTTATGGAAATCATTTGTCTCCCCACACTAAAGAGTAAATCGCCATATGTGCTCTATAGTGGAAACTTCATCTGATCCCGTGAACAGAGAGAATTCTGATATCTTATAATTCATGGGCCACATATACGCTAAATTAATCCAATCCGGATATGATTTTTGATATCTTAGCCGAATTGGCCTCACCCCCAAACCGAGTTGATTTTGGAGAATCTCAGTCATTTGTTCTCTTAATACATCGTCGTCATTGAATGGCACCCCTACAGGTGGTGGTTGTGGTCCCCTCACAAATGAGACATGGTCTTGGCTCTTCCCTTGTAAACCTTGGGGCAAGACTACATCATGTTGTGTCATGTTCGGTCATAGGTGTGGGCCAAAACTAACGGGGTTTGTCCATCTGCGAGACAATATTGTGGCAGCAATCCCTTGTGGAGGAGTAACATTGCTTGGTTCAGCCTCCTTTCGAGTTCCCCAATCTTACTCAGGATTGTTTCTCATGTTTGGCGCATGAGGAGGTGAGATTACAGATGGGATTGCCCTCTCGTTTACATATTTAGCCATTAGCTCATTTAATGAACTCATATGTTTGGCCATATTTTCATAATGTGAATTGTTAATCGAAATGAACTTATCTATAACATGGGTGTTTTGAAGTCTAACATGTTCTACTACGTCCTGGGTGATTTCGCCAAACAAGGCGCGCATCACGTTAGGGTTGAACTCCCTCATAGTGTCATAACGACTTCCTTCTGCTGAACTCTCAAAATGGCCCACTACAGTCGGAACGTGAGCTTGGTTGGTTTGCTCCAATCCCTCTTCCTCTGTACTCGAACCAGTCTGAACGTTCTTTTTCGGAGGCATCTTCACTTCTTGCACCAATTCCTCCCACTGTGGTCGCCAAAAACTGTTGAATAATTTTTTTTTGGTACGCATGTAGGGTTCCAAATCTCTGAGATAAAGTCCCAAAAAGGGGTGTTTGATTCCAAAAATACCTCCAATGGGCGCAAGCACCCAAATTACAGCCCTAAAGATTACAAAGCTAAGAAAACTATAAACTTAGACTACTTGCTCATTTTGAGTCTTCTCTTGTTCCTCTTCTCGTTTTTTCTACACCCGGGTCCTTTATAATATAAACTTCCACCAATCGCTCGAGCGGTTCCGCTTTCCTCAGCCTGTTAATTCCCATATCTCCTACTCGCATATAAATGATGGATCATGTGTGCAAATGCTGGGTCGTGCGTGCAACTGATGGGCCGTGCGTGCAACTGCTTGATCGTACGCTCCGATAACTGCTAGATCATGGGGTTACTGCCAACTGTGCAGTAACTGTTAGGTCTATCCGTAACTGGCTAACTGCAAAATATATGTTCATGTGGCAATCGCCTTATCACATATTCGTTCTCCTTTCATCATTCTTCGCTTGTTGGGAGATTCTTTCTTCGTCTATCATGATTCTTTACTTATCGGTTGAATCGTACTGGGTCGAATCGTCCAAGGTCGATTCCTTCT
Source organism: Zanthoxylum bungeanum (assembly GCA_019454045.1). NCBI lineage: Eukaryota > Viridiplantae > Streptophyta > Magnoliopsida > Sapindales > Rutaceae > Zanthoxylum > Zanthoxylum bungeanum. Next base: position 157,133 of record SKCR01036767.1, read on the forward strand.
TCATTTTTCGTCCTGAATGACATCATGTCTCTTCATCCTTTAGTAATTATTTTCATGTTAACAGTTAGTTTGTGGCTTAAAATTTTATTTAAAATTAGAGTCTCAAATCTAATAAAATTTCGATTTTTTAATATGTAATATAATTTTTCTCATTTTAACAAATCACTAGAATCCTTTAAAATTTAAGGAAACTCATAATCGCCTCTAACCACCACCGTAACTTATCTTAAGCATCATCATCACCACATATTTTCATCATTCGGTGACCTTGGAGGAGCGGCGATGAAGCGCAATGCATCAGTAGCTTCGAACAGCAAGGCGAGCTTCGTGCACTATAAGAAAACTTGAGAATTCGATCAGTAATCTAAAAAATTTGATCGGTAATCACGATTATTGATTGAAAATCGACCGAAGACATTTGGTCGGTATTTGACTCGTTGGTGATAAATTACTAATCGAAATAGTACCGGTCAGTAACTTACCGACCGAATTACTGACTGAAAAGACCGATCATGGGTCAGCCCCACATTTGGACCTTACTACCACTCAAGAGTGAGCACATACTAAACCTACACTAGGCTATGACATGTTTCTTATTATAATATGTAAAGAATATATTTAAAGAATGTGTGTGTGTTTAGCGACCGAATGAATATTCGATCGTTATTTATTATCATTTATTGATAGAAATTTCGGTCGGTAATTATTGGTGACATAAACTGGTGTCAAATTAATCTTCTTCATCGTATTATCGGCCGACTATTGACTGAATATTTGGTCGGTAATATTTCGGTCAGTAATATGTCGGTAATTGGGCATAAATTATTTTTAATCATTTTCCGTCGGTATTCAGTCGGTAAATACCATAAAATTACTGATCAAAATAGTCGGTTGACCGGCGTAAACACACACGTATAACGCAAGCGCACGTATCGTTCAGTAGTAGTAAAAAAGTATCGATCCCACGAGGACTTAATATCTATTCTATTAATTTTATGAGGTCAAGTGATTACTAATATCTAACAAGTTGTTTGAAAGATAATGATGATTCTAAATTTTAAAAAGTAAAAGAAATTTGAGAATAGATTAATGAGAATTAAAACTATCTAGGGTTGTGAATTCTCCAATACTTATTAAATGATGAAGTAGTTAAATCATAGTTGGGTAGAATATTGAGTTATTAATCTGGAATACTAAATTATGTAAAAGCCTCTTTCGAACGATCATTTACAAATACCTAGAATAATCAAATTGAACCATATGTCTATGTCAATTAAATTACCTAGATTCATTAAGATTGAATTCCAATTATGATTACCCCCGCCCAACAGGTATATTCCTATCCTGTAAGGAAATCTATTAAAGGTTTATCTATCCTTAAAGAAGATCGTGGGTTGTTAAGTCTGTGGTCTTTAACTTAAAATCTCTATGTCTAGTTCATTTTAAGTTTTATTTAGTCAATTTTATTAATGGCCAGTTAATAAAAAGCATTAAGATTATGACTCAACAAATAACTCTTTAATTACCCAAACTATAATCTAACCCTTTTTAAACCAGTGATATTAGATTTTATCACACACCCTAGATATTTAACTTAGTTACAATACATAGTTAAAGCTGATAAAAACTTAAAAGACATAAAATTAAATTGCTGAAAAGTAATTGTAGAATAATGAATTGCAATAGAAAGAAATGAAATGCTAAGATAAAAGGAAATAACTTCTACTATAATACTATTTAGATATCTCCCATAAATAAAATATATATATACTTGTGATATTTTAAACCAACCGTCCGGAATGGCGGTATCCTGATTAAGTCAAATTCAAATATACCAGCCATAAGGCGGAACAGAAATATAAATTTAAACCAACCGACCTAGAATGGCGGTATCCTCATTAAGTCAGTTTAACCAGTTTAAATTGAATAACCAACCGACCTAGAATGGCGGTATCTTTATTAATTCAGATTTTATATAGTTTATATATTATATTTTAAGGGAGATTAATCTAAATAGCAAAAGTAAAAGTTACCTTATTACCTCAGCATAGAGAAGTTACCCCCCTCATGGATGGATAGAATTACTACTACAAAGCGTAAATAAAACTGAATAAAAGAAGAAAATATGAAGAACTCTCAATTTATTTATAAGGATTTCAGAGAAGAGGTACATTTGAAACTAAAAATTCGAAATCTATTTATAGGCAAAAAAATCTAATTTTTTATTATTATTTTTCTGATTTTTATTATTTTATTATTTTTCTGATTTCTTGATTTTTTTATTATTATTCTGATTTTTATTTTTGTTTGTCGCTGAATTTTCGACACGTGCATTGGTGTGCTAAAAATGACGGCTCGTTGAATCTTTGACATGTGGCATGGTGGTGCAATAATGACAAAATACCCTCGGTGTCGGGACGCCCAAAATTACCAAAATAACCCTTTTCGCCAAATTTCACAATTTTGCTCCAAATCACCTCCAGAATGTCTTGAAACTTTATTTTGGTGTCGGAATGCCCAAAATTAATACCAAAATTTGGGGTAATCGGGATGCCCAAAATTACCAAAATACCCTTTTTGCCAAATTTCACCAAATTTCACATTTTGCTCCAAATCACCTCCAGAATTTCCTGAAACTTTATTTATCTACAAAATACACAAAACACATCAAAATATTCACAAAACTCAAGAAACTATAAATATTAAGTTAAATGAGTGGGAAATAGTGACATTTATCACTCATCACACCCCCAAACCTAACATTTTGCTAGTCCTCGAGCAAAATATAAAAACATAATAAAATTTTAACTAAGCCATTTCGTAGGGATCACGATTGCATTTAGCATATGCAACAGCCTTTAACACCCTAGGTGTCCTAGTGGACGAGTTGTAGTCGTGAAGGGTTTACAGCAATGATACCCACAAACATTTTACAAAAGTAAAAAGGTATGTGAAACTAATGCACACAAAAGCAAAAACAAGAGAAATAAATAAGAAGTTAGTGACTAATCATGTGAAACTTCTACTCCAAGTTATTAGTTGTTTTGTTTCATGTAAATAAATATAACAAGTAATTATACCTTCTAATTCTCCGATATTTTTTACCATTCTTCATATATCATAACCAGTCACAAACATATTAACAAACTTTTTGCCCATTATAAATTATCTTACACACAAATACATTTCCATAATAAAGAGATTTTTCTACATAAGTGCATAAAAGGAATTGTCTTTTTTATGTCATTTTGGATTAAATAATTTCTGATTTTTTTTTATTTTTTCTTTGATTTTTTTCTCTATTTTTTATATACAATATCTTCCATCTATGTAGCGAGCTTTAGGTCGGTGGACTCCTAAACCAGTTGGCTTTAGGGCATCAGGTGTAAAGACACCCCTAGGACTTAATTACTCAGACTTCAGATATATATACATATATATAAATTTTCATCATTTTTGATCCATGTAACGAGCTTTGGGCCAATGACTCCCAAACCAGTTGGTTTTAGGGCACTATGTATTAAAATACCCTTACAGACTTAATACTCGGATCTCAGATTTTTTTTTTTTTTTTTTTTTTATTCCATTCACTATTTTTTAGATGTTTCCTCCAAATGAACTAAAGTACCGGATATTACAAACTTTTCAATTTAGCTCATGTCTGTATGTTACCATGTATGTTAATAATATATGCTAACTAAGTAATGAAGATTCATTTTAGTCAGTTTTATGGAGAATTTACAAATTTAATAATTCAAAAGTGAATAAACAAAAATTAACTTGTTTTGAATTAGGTTCGAAATACGTCTCAGGAGTGGGATTCCTTACACAGCTATTTCTTACCAATTTCATCTTTTTAGTCAACATAACAACAAAACATTTCTACTGGTCATAATTAAATTTACATGTGTTTTAGAATTTATCAAAAGGCTCTCGCTGACGAAGGATTGTTCACAACTAGGACTCCCAGTCAAGGGTTCAAGCGACCAAGTGAACGCACTTTTTTTTATACCTTATGGTACGTGCCAACGAGTTTATGGTGTGTGACTAACTGTCGAATGGACTTTCCCGTGTAGATTCCCCAGAGGGAAGGTGGAGCGAGGCTCACTTAAAACCCAAGCCCTTAGGCTCTTATCGCTTGTTGTCAGGAATAAACAACGAGTCCTCCAAACTAGTCTGTCACAACACGCTACAAGTGAATGATTATCTAGGTGCCTTCACACGCTTTTCCTTATAAAAAGGTAGTGAGTGAAGGAAGACACCAAACCATTACCTAGCTTTAAATATGCCCTTTGTTTTTTTTATTAATTTTTTTTAATTTTTTGTATTTTTCGAAAAATTTTGGACTAAAACACAAAAACTAAAAATCAAGATAAAAGGAGAATTAAGAAGATAATACCTGGTTAGCTGAAAATCTACAGGAAATTAAAGGTTAAGATCCAGATTAATCGACGCCTCTTACCACGATCATCATCAGACCATTTTATCTTTGAAAGATAGGATCAACTTGTGGTTCATAGGCTATGAGTTGGTCAAGTAGATCTGGAGCAGACCTAGCAGTAAAAAGGAGTTCTTTCATAGGTTTTGACACGAACCCATTTCTCCGAGCATCATCAAGAAACACACAAAGAAAATCATAAAATCCATCAACGTTGAGCAGTCCAAGCGGTTTCTGGTGTATGTTCAGGTTCGCCCAAGATAGAACTATAAAAATTTCCTCTAATGTACCCAAGCCACCTGGCAAAGCAATAAAAGCATCAGAACGGTTAATCATTTCAACCAGTCGTTCAGACATACCTGGCACGATCAGTTCCTCTCCGTTTGATGATCCAATAAGATTAGCCTCTGCCAAGGGTTTTGGGATGATTCCCAAAACATGACTGCCTCCTTCTTGTACGGCCTTTGAAACGATCCCCATTAGTCCAAGATTGCCTCCGCCATATATTAAATGCATATTCCTTGCAGCTAAGACTCGACCCAATTCTTTGCAGCTTCTATGTATTGTGGTTTAGTACCAACACTACTACCCACAAACACACAGATGTTTTCAACTCGTCTTCTTGAAGTGGCTTCCATTTTTTTTTACTATGGATGTCTTCAAAAGTGCAATGATGAATTGAATTTATAATACCTGAAAATGGTGAGTAAAATAATAGCACTAATATCTTCCAAAGGACGTTAAATAGCAAAATAGTAAAATAAATCGTGAGAGTCAAAAAGGTCTGGATCCTGTCGGAGAAAACAACAAAACAAATCAATTAAGAAAAAGACAAAGAGATATAATATGTACAAGAAAAGTAGCGGCTTGATTGACATCTATGCGTCAGGAACAAGCTTCCCATCCAATTTTCTTATAAATTGGCAAACATGGTCTTTTTGAGTCAGATTCCCTAGACTTAATTGTTGTCTTTCTTTTTGAATTGTGTGTGTAATTTGTGAATGGCTATATGAACATATCCACTGGGATGCGTCTCAAGAGTCGAAGAAATATCATCTACAGACTCCTTACTCAAGCCATCCCTAATGAATTTAATTTTATCTTCACGATTATCAGACACCATTCCTAAAGAACGACAACGAGTATTGCAATTCCAACGCGCACATTTGTAACAAACACCTTTGCTTAGCTCTACGTTTCTTTGCATAGGTGCTTCTTCCAAAACCAGGTAAATAAGAACTACAAGTCTCAGAAAACTCACCTGCTAGACGGATACGTGCTTCGATTACCCAACAAATATCAGTAGGAATACCTTTGATCATCAGTAGTCTCATTCGTTCCAAGCGAGCTTTGTAAACTTTCATCAGAGATTTTTGAGGGAGAGAAGGAAATTGCTTGTGAAGACTTGCGAGAGCTTCTTCCATCTTGAAATGTCTTAATCTGTAAAAACTAAACACACAAAATTAAATCATACCAAATCACAATTTATACACAAATTGCATGGGTTGCCTCCCTGCGAGCGCTAAGTTTTAAGTCATCAGCTAGACGTGACTGCCTGAACTTTATGCCAGATCTGAAAGTGTGACACTTTCTTTTTGTCGCTCCAACGGTTCTCCCCAGTAGTGCTTGACACGCCTGTTTTTTAACCTTGAAAGTTTTGTTGGAGTCAGATTATGTATCTCAACGGCTCTATCTGGTAAAACTTTGGTGATCACAAATGGACCTGACCACCGTGATTTTGGCTTCCAAGGGAAGAATTTCCCCCTTGATTTGTTTAACAGTACCTTTGCCCTGGTTCCAGTTGTATGCGCACTAATTTCTCATCATGTCTTTTCTTTGCCTTTTCTTTGTATAATTTGGCATCCTCAAAAGGCTGTTTGTGAAATTCCTCCAATTCGTTGAGCTGGTGGATCTTTTTCTCTTCTGTTGCTTGTAGTGCATGAATTGGCTCTTTCAGTACAAAAGAAGCTTTATCTTCAGGCTCCACAGGCAATTGACATGTTTTAAGTTTGTCAGTAGAACTTTGCATTGCTTTGGAGTTCTGAATGGTACTGTGTATCACATCAAGTCTGAAACATTCCTCCCTCTTTTCATCATCTGGGAAATTCATGGCCTTGAAAACATTGAATGTTACTTCTTGGTCCTGTACCCTCATGGTTAATTCTCCTTTTTGTACATCAATAATGGTTCGACCTGTAGCCAAGAATGGTCTTCCGAGGATGATTGGCACGTCTGCGTCTTCCTCCATATCAAGGACAATAAAATCTGCTGGGAAAATGAATTTGTCAACTTTAACTAACACATTCTCAACAACTCCTCTTGGAAATGCGAGCGTTCGATCAGCAAGTTGTAGTGAAACTGAAGTAGGCATTGCTTCTCCAATCTGCAGTTTCCTGAAAATAGAAAAAGGCATTAAGTTAACACTTGCACCTAAATCACATAAAGCCTTACCAAAATTATGTTCTCCTATGATGCAAGGAATGGTGAAACTTCCAGGATCCTTCAACTTTGGGGGAAGTTTTCTCTGAATGATGGCGCTGCATTCTTCTGATAATGCTACTGTCTCATAATCTCCCAATCTCCGTTTTCGTGAAAGAATGTCTTTCATGAATTTAGTATAACTGGGCATTTGTTCCAAAGCTTCTGCAAATGGGATGTTGATGTGCAGCTTTTTGAAAACCTCCAAGAATCGAGCAAAATGCTTGTCCAGTTTACTTTTCTGAAGGCGTTGAGGAAAATGTGGAGGTGGAGTGATCTGTTCTTTTTCCTTTGCTTCTTTTTCCTCCATCTGTTTCTCTGCTTCTTTTGGAACTTCCTCAGTTGTTGTTTTGGCTCCAACATCTTTGTTGATTTCAGTACCACTTTTTAACATGATGGCATTACACTGCTCCTTTCCCATGTTCCTTGGATTTGGTTCTGTGTTGCTAGGAAGGGTACCTGGCGGTCTGTAACTCTGAGCATTGGCCAGTTGTCCAATTTGATTTTCCAGTGCTTTGATGGAAGCAGATTGGCTTTGAAACATAGCATCATATGCTGCTTGTTGCTTTTTGAACATCTCTGCAATCCAATCTTTCATCTCTGGGTCTTTTTCAACTCCTGGCTTTGCTGTTGATATCCTGGTGGTGGATAGTTCTTTGCCCTGAATTGTTGCTCCATGAGAAATTGGGATGATTCCTCCACCCTGGATTGTAGGTGTTGGAATATGGATTGTTCCCCTGTCTGTTGAAATTGTTGACATAATTCACCGTTTCTTCATGTTGATTTTGTTCTTTTGCTTCTCCATATGGTGAATTTGTGGTTCCAATGTTACTTTGCTTGCCCAGAGTCTCCATGAATTTGCATATCTGATCCAGTTTGGTACTGACTGCTGAATTGGCTCCAACCTCATAAATTCCAGCAATTCGTTGAATCATGCTCCTTTCTGTTGGCCACAATGAATTGTTGTTGGCCATTTCTTCAATTAGGTCCCAAGCTTGTTCTTCTCCTTTTGCCATTAATGCTCCTCCAGCAGCAGCAGCATCAATTGTGGTTCTCATTATTCCAGAAAGTCCATTATAGAATGTTTGAACTTGAAGCCATTTTGGAATCTCATGGTGAGGACATTTCCTGAGCAAATCTTTGTACCTTTCCCAAGCTTCGTAGAGAGTTTCTGATTCTTGTTGTACAAAGGATGTGATGTCATTCCTCAGTTTTCCAGTTCTGGCTGGTGGAAAGTACTTTGCAAGAAATTTGGTGGCTAAAGCGTTCCAAGTGGTGATGGAACCAGCTGGAAGTGAATGTAGCCAAGCTTTAGCTCTGTCCTTCAAGGAGTATGGAAAAACACGCAGTCGCATTGCTTCTTCAGCTTCTCGGTTGTAATTGAAAGTACCGCAAACTTCCAGGAAGTTGCTGATGTGGGCATTAGGATCTTCAGTTGCATTCCCCCAAACTGTACTGATTGTTGAATCATCTGAATGCAAGTTTTGATGTCACCTGCATTTGCTGGTAAGGGAGGAAGTACAATACATGAAATGAGTCTGTCAACCACCGGAATGTTCTGTCTCGAATGGGAATTGGTGGTGCAACCTCCAAAGGTTCAGGTTCCATGTTAACAATTGCTTCTTGGCCTTGTCGCCTTTCCCTTCTCAATTGTCTGATGGTTCTTTCAATTTCTGGGTCAAACGGTTGTAGTTCAAAGCTTCTGGTTCGTCTCATTAAGATTATGATAACCTGAAACACAATAAAACGAAAACAATAAGTAAAAAGAAAATTAGATACAAGTAACGTATCTAACCTCAAAATAATAGTAAAAGATAAAGAAGTCCCCGGCAACGGCGCCAAAAACTTGACCGGCGTAAACACACACGTATAACGCAAGCGCACGTATCGTTCAAGTAGTATAAAAAGTATCGATCCCACGAGGACTTAATATCTATTCTATTAATTTTATGAGGTCAAGTGATTACTAATATCTAACAAGTTGTTTGAAAGATAATGATGATTCTAAATTTAAACAAGTAAAAGAAATTTGAGATAGATTAATGAGAATTAAAACTATCTAGGGTTGTGAATTCTCCAATACTTATTAAATGATGAAGTAGTTAAATCATAGTTGGGTAAAATATTGAGTTATTAATCTGGAATACTAAATTATGTAAAAGCCTCTTTCGAACGATCATTTACAAATACCTAGAATAATCAAATTGAACCATATGTCTATGTCAATAAATTACCTAGATTCATTAAGATTGAATTCCAATTATGATTACCCCCGCCCAACAGGTATATTCCTATCCTGTAAGGAAATCTATTAAAGGTTTATCTATCCTTAAAGAAGATCGTGGGTTGTTAAGTCTGTGGTCTTTAACTTAAAATCTCTATGTCTAGTTCATTTTAAGTTTTATTTAGTCAATTTTATTAATGGCCAGTTAATAAAAAGCATTAAGATTATGACTCAACAAATAACTCTTTAATTACCCAAACTATAATCTAACCCTTTTTTAAACCAGTGATATTAGATTTTATCACAACCCTAGATATTTAACTTAGTTACAATACATAGTTAAAGCTGATAAAAACTTAAAAGACATAAAATTAAATTGCTGAAAAGTAATTGTAGAATAATGAATTGCAATAAAAAGAAATGAAATGCTAAGATAAAAGGAAATAACTTCTACTATATACTATTTAGATATCTCCCATAAAATAATAATATATATATACTTGTGATATTTTAAACCAACCGTCCGGAATGGCGGTATCCTGATTAAGTCAAATTCAAATATACCAGCCATAAGGCGGAACAGAAATATAAATTTAAACCACCGACCTAGAATGGCGGATCCTCATTAAGTCAGGTTTAACCAGTTTAAATTGAATAACCAACCGACCTAGAATGGCGGTATCTTTTTATTAATTCAGATTTTAATAGTTTATATATTATTTTAAGGGAGATTAATCTAAATAGCAAAAGTAAAAGTATTACCTTATTACCTCAGCATAGAGAAGTTACCCCCTCATGGATGGATAGAATTACTACTACAAAGCGTAAATAAAACTGAATAAAAGAAGAAAATATGAAGAACTCTCAATTTATTTATAAGGATTTCAGAGGAAGAGGTACATTTGAAACTAAAAATTCGAAATCTATTTATAGGCAAAAAAATCTAATTTTTTATTATTATTTTTCTGATTTTTTATTATTTTATTATTTTCTGATTTTTATTTTTTATTATATTATTTTATTTTTTTGGATCGCTGAATTTTCGACACGTGGCATGGTGTGCTAAAAATGACGGCTCGTTGAATCTTTGACATGTGGCATGGTGGTGCAATTACCAAAAAATACCCTCGGTGTCGGGACGCCCAAAATTACCAAAATACCCTTTTCGCCAAATTTCACAATTTTGCTCCAAATCACCTCCAGAATGTCTTGAAACTTTATTTTGGTGTCGGAATGCCCAAAATTACCAAAATTTGTGTCGGGATGCCAAAATTACCAAAATACCCTTTTTGCCAAATTTCACCAAATTTCACAGTTTTGCTCCAAATCACCTCCAGAATGTCCTGAACTTTATTTATCTACAAAATAACACAAAACACATCAAAATATTCACAAAACTCAAGAAACTATACAAAATATTAAGTTAAATGAGTGGGAAATAGTGATACATTTATCACTCATCATCGGTCGATAACTTCAGTCGTAATTTCATATTTCCTGTAGTGCTACAACATCAATCAACGGTGGTTCTGCAAACATAATGACAAATTTTATTTATTGGAATTTGTTAAATTTATTGAATAAGTTCTGGTTTTGATGATATTGATTTGGATTTTGAGGGGTAATCCAAGCTTTTGAGAATTTTAATTTGGAATTTGTTTTAAGGATAAAGTTGTACAAATTGATTTCGGTTCTGGTTTCATCGGAACCTGAACCTACCCGAAAAAAATTTATTCATAATATTTTAGAATCAGAACTTATCCAATTAAATAGAGTATCCTCTTTATCGGTTCCGGTCTAATTATTGGTTACCATATTTTCCATTTTTCAATATTTTTTTTGTTTCATTTAAAAAATATAAAAATTGATTATTGATTTTGTTCAATTTATTCAATATACGTTTAATTTGGAATTTGGGTGGGGTGAATGTATATTATTTAAGTAAGAAACTTAAATTTTCTTAAAAATATTAACCAATAAAAATTTAATCTTATAGTGTAGAAACTGGTCCCGGTTCCCCACAAACTAGAACCGAAATCGGACTTATGAGCAGACATATCATATCTAACCCGTTGCCATTCTTGAATCTCAAGAGGTCAGTGTGAATTATGCGAAATCTTATTGCACTATGTTAAACTTAGATCGGGTGGTTGACGGCTGGTTTTCCAAAAAAAAAAAATATTCCACTATGTTATTTTTTTCTAAAATTGGGGAGGTTTCTATAATTATCGATTCGTGGCTTTTTTCTTTTTTCTTTTTTTTTTTTTTTTTTCCTGAAGAAAATCCATATATTTAATATTTATTAGGGAAAGGGGAAGGGAAAGGGTTTAGGGTTTTGAGAAACAGAGAAAGAAATGGGGAAGGAAGGTGAGCTGTGGGACGACTCAGCGCTTGTCAAAGCTTTTGACGATGTCATGTCCAAATACAAGGTTCAAACTTTTAACTTTCTGTAATGTAATTAATTGCTAAGCTCTATTTTTTATTGGTTTTATTAAAATCATTCATTTGAGTTTAGTGCTAATTTTTCTTTATTTTTTCATTTATCAGAAAATGCATGGCAAGAACAAAACCAGTGATGAAGAAAAAATCATCAGTAGTAGCAGTGAAATGAATGGCTCTGATTGCGATAATCAAAGTCACGAGCCTGCAAGGTCCGTGTATCATGTTTTCATTGTAGCTTATATATCTGTAGTATGACATTTTATTATAGAGATTTTAAACTAAGCTGCTAATATTCTATAATTTATGATAAAGTTATATATTTGAAATTACAAGCAGGACTCGCTGAGCTACTGGGCACCGTTATTATGATTTATGAGCAATATCATGTCCCTTGTAATATGATTTTATTTTGTTGCATGTGCTAATGGAAATAACTTTGTGGAAGCGGATGAGATTACTGAAGTTATTGTAGAGAAAATTGTGGTTATTTGTAGCAGCCTAACCAACCCTTCTGCTAGACTAGAGAATCCGTTTCTCTCAAATCTGTTGACGAATAAGCTTCTCTTAATGCCCAAGTGCGACGTTGGTTGGAAAGCCCCTTATGGGGTAAGGAACTCATCCCAAAAGAATTACCTATTTTGGAAGCCCAAAGGTGGAAGGAAAGACGTGCCCTTTGTCTGATAACCAAACAAAGTCTTTTCCCACTAGGTGGGAAATAACTTTGTGGAAGCGGATGGGATCGGCTATGAAAATTTAATTAACTGTCTAGCTCTTGTGTGAATTCTGAGTTTTTTTTCAGCTTTAAGAGCTCCTCCTACTTTGGTTGTTAAACATGTTAAATGATTGTTTATTCTCATTTTGGAAATCCTTGGTCCTTGTCGAATAGAAAAATCGGAATGATCATTAAGGATTGCATGTTGTTGCAGTTGGGACTTTGTCTTCTTGTCCTGATATGTGTTTACTTATAACTCGATGATTTTGAACTGCTGAGAAACCTTGTTTAAACAAATAAAACAATTTCATGTACTTTCTTCCAATTATTTTTACCTTTAAGATTATTCACATTAAATTCAACAATATTTATTGTAGTATGACTATGGGATCTATATAAGATTTTTTTTTTTTTTTTAAAAGTTGGGATGCATTTTGGCTTTATGGGAGCAACGTGAGGTTTTGGGCTTCTATTCCTTCGAAGTTTTGAGATGTCTCATTTTTCTTTATTCATTACAACTGGGAAGTAGCTTCGAAGTTTGAGATGTCTCATTTTTCTTTATTCATTACTACTGGGAAGTAGCAATAAAGTTTTTTCGTTGTTCTTTGATAAGGATCTCAACTGTCTATAATTTTTGAGTTGAGTCATATTTTTATGTAAACAATTTTTAACCATTTTTGGGTTTTAGATTTATTGGTTTTTTGTGGACTAGTTGTCCACTTTTGTATATTTATTTTCTTTAATATAATCACTCTTTGTTTCTTAGCAAAATAAAAGAAATTTGAAAGCAATTCAATAATCAGTGTGGGAGTTATATTTTCTTATTAGAAATAGAATTTTTTTCGTATTAGGTGTTGATTTCGATTTCCTGTTTTATTTAGTATTCTTCACTGAATATATGACCTTATTTTCGAATTTGAGTCGGACTTGATGTTAGTGATTGATTATTGGATGAAGTATTTCGGTTTCCCCTTTCTTCCTCTTTTATGTTATCCCATAATCTTTCCTTCATCATGATTTCTTAGGGAGGCAGAAGATACCAACAATGTAGTGTCAAATACTAAGACAAAAACAAACGAGGCTGAAAACCTTGTTCCATTTATAGAAGATCCTTGTATAGATTCACATGCACCTGAACCCCATACAGATTCGTCAAATGGTCTGGCGGCCACGCAAGATGCAGTTAAAGAGTATTCGTGTTCACAAGGTGCTGAAGACTACAATCAGTTACTTAGCCAGTATTATGAGCTGGAGGAGAAGAAGCAACAGATATTGCAGCAGCTTCATCAATTTAGTAGTTGGAATTATCAATTTTCTGGTGAAGGTTCCAGTTCTGGTGCTCAGTGGGGTGCCTTTACTACTTCTCAGGAACATCCAGTTCCTGCAAGCCAAGAATCTCATTCTAGTGTCGTCTGCTCATGCTGTCCGTATGCTTGCCAATTTTTGGTAGCTCCATGCACGACATATCCTGCCTGTTCTTTGGGTGGAAAATGCACTGATAAAACTTGTACCGATGCTAGTGCTGCAGTAATTTCTCAAAAGCCACCCTCTCGAGGCCATGCTGACATGATCAAAACAGCAATGGGGGCTGCAGAAAAAGCATTATCTTCCATGAAGACGAAAGTTTCTGATAATCCTGAAGGTAAATTTTGGTTTCCAAGATGCATGTAGTGGATTGATAAGTGTAACTCTGCCATAAACGAAAAAGGAACACCTTCTAGACTCTAGAGTAGGCAATGGTGCTGCTGGGTAGTGGCTGGCATTAGGAGTTAAATCTTTTATTCAACATTGTGTCATTCATTTCTCTGCTCATAAAATTGACCAGTTAGGATGGGCCTAATCACTCCATTTAGTCTTGGATTGCCTAAATGCAGTTTAAAATTTTAAAATATATTAATCACAACCACCATTCCATTTCCACACAACATATATGCTTTCTTATGATACTTTGGCTAAATTTCTTCTTGTTCTCAATATTTCTATGTATATCGATAGCGTCCAACAGAGATGGATATATGAGTGTAATTGAATTATGTATTATCCCTTCGTGGATTGCAGAGGTCGAGGAAAAGAGAGAGAATGAAAGTAATAGCTCTGAAACAGATCTCACTGTTGTTTTAAATGCTTGGTATTCCGCAGGCTTCTACACTGGCAAGTAAGTGATTCTTCATGTTAGTGCTATTGGTATCTTGAAACTAAATTTATTTCTTCCTCTAAATGATTATTGATGATGTGCCTATTTGTTCAATTTGGTTGGTTGGTCCTAATGTAATGCATATACATCCCATTCTGTCTCATGGGTTCATATCAATATCTGCTGGTCCTTCTGCTGCCACATGGTAGAAATAATCATCAACTCTTACATGTCTCAAACACTTGTAGAAACAAAACATAGTAGATGCATACCAAGTAAACAACATGTAACTTAGGCAGATTTTGTCGATTAGATCATGAACATATATGTTTGAATTTTATTGCGCAACGTGAGTCATTATGTTTCAAGAATCAAGATAGACATTGTTATCCTTCTTGTCCGAAATTCGAAATTTGTTGTTAAACATTGCCATCCTTCGAGTTCGAAATTCGTTGGTAGACCCTTTGGACCATCCCAGTTCTCCTGATTGTTAATCCATAGGACCATAGCATATGAAACTATAAAATTACCATATGATATGGAACTTTCTTAATCATGAAAAAAGATGGCATTTTGACAGGTATCTCACCGAGCAGTCTATGGCAAAGGATTGTCACGACTAAGCGTTTCAGCGCGATGCATCTGCGAAATGATTTTATCACCAATTTCGATCCGCAACACCACATGTTTCTTCCTGAAACTTCTATCGAAAGGCAGATTCTTAGTTATGTTTGTAAATATTTTGGTGATATCCTGCTATCAACAATAGGAACAATTGAAAGGGCTTTGCTGCTTTTGATTAATATTTTCAAGCTTTAAGCAGGCAAGTCATTATTTGATGCACTTCAAAGTTTTGGTTTAGGTGGTTGTTCATGAGTTTTAGCTCCTTAAAAATTATATATATACACCAAATAAAAGACAAAAAAATCACAGATTTTAATGCGATGTTTCTCTTTTAACAGATTAGAATTTAATTTTTTTAGTCTTTTTTGGTCTTTTAATTCGTTAAATTAAGGAATCTTGTCATTGAAAATTAATGGTACACAAAAATCAGGGATAATCTTTGGTCTGGTGCTTCATGCGAAACCAATTCCGAAGGTGTGACAGGCGGTGGTGGCCCATCCCTAATTAAGGATGGGCTTCAATTATAAGTTCATCCCCAACCCGCGCGGGTTTGGTGCGGGTTGACAAATTAATTCAATCTTTTTAGATAGAAATTTTCAACCCACTCAGATTTGCGGTGGGTTGAAATTTTTTTAATTCAATTCAACACGTAAATCCGTGTATATTTATTAAATATTTTTTTTTTCATTTTTTTAACATATCTAGTCTTGACAATAATACTATAAAAGAAATAAAACAAAACCTCATACTCTTGATCAAGCTTTATATATTGTTTTTGGGTGTGTTTGGTATACTTTTTCAAATAGAGCTTTTAGAAGTATATTTTTTAATTAAAAAAATAAGTGTTTGGTTGTAAGTAAGAGTGTTTTATTAAAAAATATAAAATTACTTTATTGGACAAGTTTTCTAAATTGTGTTATAAAATAATATTGTTAAATTAAATAAAGATATTATAGATAATTTAACATATTAAAAAAAAACTTTCTAAGCTCTACTTCCAAAAGTCCAAATTTTGAGTTTTTGCTAGTAGAGACAAAATAGTTTTTTAATTCTCAAAAACTCTTCCTAAAATGCAACCAAACACCATCAAAAATTTGAAAAGAGCTTTTAAGATTAAAAAAATTTATTTTACATATACTAGAAGTCATACAAAGCAGACACGTAGTGTGATTTACTATATATTAATTATGTAGTTTTAATTTAATTATGTATTTAGATTATAAACTTAGTGAAATTGATCATGTGTGATGTTTTAGCAGTAATCCTATTTTATTAATTTGTTATGTTAACTGTCTTTTTAACATTTTAGTAAATCTATTTATGAATTATTTTAATATTTAATTTGAAATTAGGTCAAAAGCCCAACCCGCATAAACTAACTCGACCCAACCCGCAAATATGCTGGTTGGGTTGGATTGTAATCTATTTACGAGTCGGGTTGGGTTTGATTTTTCCTAACCCGCATTGTTTGCGGGTTAGGTGGGTTGAGTCTCAACCCGACCCCATGCACACTCTTAATCCCAACATCATTCCCAAGTAATGTGAGATGTGGGTTGTTTACGGGTCGGATTTTTTAAATTTGCGAAACCCGATCGGGTCGGGTTACGCAAGACGCCAAACCCGAACCCAAAATTTTAGATTGCAAACCCGAGCGAGTCAGGTCAGTAAAAAAAAAGAAATTTTTTTATACATTAATTATTTTGAGACCTAAATACTAGCTATTTTATGTCTCGAAACTTGTCATACATATCAAATTTCAAGACAATAAAAGTAATAAACAAATGAAATAATAGTAAGAATTTTAAAAAATAATAATTTTTTAGAAAAATAATAAAAATATATTGTGTTGGGTCGGGTTTGATTTTCAAACCCATGACCCGACCCGCAAAAATCGGGTGGGGTCGGGTTAATTAGAAAATATATTATTTTTAGTTGAAACCCAAGCAAGTCGGGTCGGGTTACAGGTTGACCCGGAACTGTGAACACCCTAGTGAGATGTTATACATACATATATTTATTTATTTATCCTGCATAAAAAGGTCAGAGTTGATACAACCAAATATAAAAACTATACAGTGGCTACCAGGCAGTAACTGTTGCTCAGCTACCTGTAATTCATACTTTCACTTTTGCTGCAGCTTCTTTGATTTGTTCGATTGTGAAAATACCAAAGAAATCATCATCTGTCACTGCTTTTACTACTGCCAGTGCAACATCATCAACACTAACAGGTGGAGCCAAGATCAGATCAGACGCTGGAAGAGAACTTAAGGGTTTCGTAAAGTTTTCTATGGCACGAAGAATTCTCTCTACTGGTTCCCCAATCAAATCCAGAGGAATTTCAAAGCCATCCACCTTCCGTTTCCCATATATGAACGCAGGTCTCAAAACAATGCCTGTCAATGATTATACTGAAAACAATGAGATAAGCTAAAAGAAAGCAAGGTACTTTGGGAGCAACGGGAAAGGATAGCAGCTATTCATACGATTGTATAACAGTTAAGACATGATGCACATTGACCATAATCAATGTTCTGAAAAACGCTAGGCAGTAGGCATACGGTGGGGGAGCGCCTAAACCTTCTAGGCAGATAGGTTAGGCGGTTTTATTTTTTATTCAAAAAATTGGAGGAAAAAAAACGTACAAGCCCGTTTAGAACCGTCTAGGCGGCCGCCTAGACCCACCTAACCTGCCTAGAACCGCCTAAATCCACCTAATTGCCTGACACCGCCTAGCAACCGTTTTCATGCATAATCGGAATGGCCAGGTATCGCCTGGAGGCCACCTAGGCCGTTTTTTAGAACAATGGCCATAATTGGCAAGGAGAATACATATCATTGAAAAGCCTAAAATAACCTGATTATGGTTTAACCATGCTCCTTCAGGGGTTTTCCTATGCTATTTACAACTATATAAATACATTGAAACTATTGTAGTTGCATGAACAAAGCATTCATGACTAACAGCAGTAACACTAGCTTCTAATGCCACAATTTTCTTGTTTAGCCTTGCTTATGAGTAGTGAAATATCCTACAATGTTGACTTTCAATGCATGTGACTAATCATAAGAGAAGTATTTGCAAACAAGTTTCAAGACGACAACTAGTTTGCATCTTTTCACCACCAATGGAAGCTGAAAATGCACAGTTATACTATACATAGCATGCATTAAAAGTTTCCAAAATATAACCAGAAACCAAGGCATATTCCAAATTACCAGAGTTTGGATATTTTGAAAGAACTTCTGATTCTGCTTTCCTCTTTCCTGTGAAATATCCGGATGAAAGTAAAAAAGAGGGCAAATTGTAATCATGCACAGAGATCAAGATAAATTTGGGAACTCCTGCAAGGAAAAAAGGAGAATATGTGAGTCAATAAGTTTCTGGAACAACATTTATGATATACAAACAGTGCACATAAACACGAACGCTTGAAGAAATTCAAATGGAATTGCAACATATAACATATTTTACAAGATATTAGCATAAACTGATAACTTTTTATTATTAGGAAGTTAAGCTTCCAAGAAGTTCCGTTCTTTCAGAAAACCTCTATGACCCACTAGAGAGTTGAGAGTCAAGAAATATGATATTATTTTAAAATACATTACACATTAAACCTCTGATTTCATATGGTATTAACTGGTGCATGAAGCCATTTCAGGTAATCGGCAACTTGTACATGAATCATCCTTAAATATGCATTATGCAAAATAAAATAGCATGAGTGAGAGAATTTGCTGATGGGCTGTATTCTTCTGAGATTACTTGACGTTATTGGCTACCTTCAATTTGCTGTCAACTGATTGAGAATCGTTTTACAATGCATTTGACATTTCCATAGTTTCTTTTTATTTCCCAATGGATCCTCAATTATGTTGAAAATAATCAATATATTCAATCCTCACTGTGTTGTGCCTTGTCATGCTCTGAAGCAAGATGCTCATCATCGTCCTAGATGTGTCTAATCCGCTCAATCTATTTTTTTTTCTCCGACTTGGAAAACATGATATTTTATAGCCTTTCATAGTTATGGTGTAACAAACACTTTCAGCATCTGAATAACTACAACACTTTTTTAACCGAAACAAGGCTAATAAGCTTCCGCCGCCAATGTCAACAGAGAAACTGAAAATCAAATTAGTACTAATTAGAGTCCACTGTTGAACCTTTGCTGGATGTTTTGGAGAGGAATTCTTAATTCAGGACACCAACCATTTTCAGTTGCCATAACGGTGGGGAAGTACATGGAAACTTCCCCCATAACTGAAACATTTAAACTTGTAAAGGCTTAAACCTACTAAATTATTGAGCTATGTACACAGCATTTGAATATTTGATTTGAATTTGGTAATATGCAGAAGAGTCCTAGCCTTTTCTACTGAAAACAAATATCACAAGCGTAGGCCAAATATATTCACTGAAATAGAATCACACAGCTGACAACTCTCTTCCACTCTCAATCTTTAAACAAGGGATTTTCATCCCATCCCTTGGCCCTTGTCAACATAACCAGGTTGATGAACCATACTTGGTGGATTTGGATCAATGATTAAGAAACTAGTCATCCATTTCATCCATGCAGCATGCTCATTTAAAGTAAGTTATCTCGTCATGATTGAAATATATTTCTTCATATCTCAGAATGAATGTTAGATTCATGCAGGGCCAAAAACCTAAGATTTGTTGAGCCAAGCTAATTAATTAGGTCCCCCAATGGGGATTTTCCAAAAAAATCTGTAAATGAAACTCAGATTTTGAACTTATGGAAAGCCAGTGTTGTTAAAAAAATATTTGAATACTTTTATTATTTAAATCACTGTAACAATCTCTTACCGTATTCTTTTGCAGCACCCACTGCCACAACATTAGCCTCACCATTGATCCTTAACATCTGTTCCTCACTACCAAAACCTCCAAGGGTTGAAACCACTGAAGTGGCCCCAATAAGAACTTCATCCCAGTTT
Organism: Zanthoxylum bungeanum; assembly: GCA_019454045.1. Classification (NCBI taxonomy): domain Eukaryota; kingdom Viridiplantae; phylum Streptophyta; class Magnoliopsida; order Sapindales; family Rutaceae; genus Zanthoxylum; species Zanthoxylum bungeanum. The sequence goes on from SKCR01036767.1 coordinate 177,153, forward strand.
ACATAGAAAACATCGCCTACATAATATGAATGGAACTTAAAGATAAGGATCCATCAAATAACTGTGCATTGTGCACTGGAGATGAAAAAAGACCAGACTGAGTCATCAATCTTAAAATAATATATGAGCAGCATGTAGAAAAAGATGTGCCAACCAAATTTAGAAGCTTATAAGGTTGGTACATGCTTTTCAATATTCTCTGCTACCTATCATTTCTTTCCATTATAATATATCAATATCACAGTTTCTCTTTGATAGGAGTTTAATCTTTATTCAACCATTAATCTAATAAAAATTGAGTAAATTTCCCAACTACATATTTGCAAAAGTATTTCTTGCTGAAGCTTCATCACATTGCCTTGATAATTATTCCAGTTAAAGAACCGACGACCTTATTGAGGGATAAAGAATGGAACATGCCTGATATCCAAGTAACTTGATCTACCCACGAACCCGTATAAGTAGGACGTCCTGACCTGAGACAGAACATAATATAACTGAAAATACTGTTTTTTATTGGAGTTATTCCATAATTACAAATGCGATAACAACAAAACAATGATAAAGGCATAAAGATACATGTCAATTTGGTTGAATATTTCTTGAACCTGCTCAGGCTTATGACCTCTATGCCCTTGGATACTGCAGCCTTGCATATTGCGGATCCAACAAAACCGCTGCCTCCTAAGACCACAACCTACTAAGAGCACTTGATGAGAAATTTATGATCTAGACGTATATAACCTTTATAGATAATCTCAAGTACAGAAGTTATGCCAGTCCGTACCCGCTCAGACTTAATATTTGCAACAACATCTATTGGAGCAGATCCAGAGTCATCTGCTACACCTGATTCCGCATAGCTACATTTGACACCAAGCCTGCACAACCTAAAATCAGATTAAAAAAAAACACATAACACTATTAGCTCCAGTCTTTAACCACCATATAAAAAACTCAAAATTACTGTTTTGTTGGAAACCTCGCCGCCAAATCACAGCGGAACGAGTAAAACCAACCCGGCTGCTCCAGACTCTTACAAAGAAATACATCCATGTACTCGAAAACCAAGTCCTAAGATTTTTGCCATCAAACCAAACCACTACTTCTTGAGGCCTCAAAATTAGTGTTAAAAAAGCAAGGAAATAAATTTTTAGTTCCCCTTTCCATTTCTCATCAGCTTAAGTTTTGAGACCAATGGTTACTCGAAAGCATATTCGATAAATTACTCTTCTCAAAAATTAATCTTCTTTAAAAGGAAAATTCACATATATAACTTGCCTTACATTTTTATAATTACAAAAGAAGAAGAAATTCAAAAAGTAAATCGAATTAAATTAAATCAGAAGCAGAGTAATTATTAAAAATAAAATAATGGATTAAGTGAGAGAGAGGGAATCACCGGTTCCGAAAATTGGAGGCGGACGGAGTACGAAAGGAAGTTCTAGTGAGTGGAGAGGGAAGTGTGGGAACGGCGGCGAAGCACGAAAACGACGTCATTTTGTGTTCGTTTTAGTGACTGGGAATTAACAACGGAGCTTTTTCGGCCAGCGAGATGAATGAATGAAAGAAGAAATGACGAAGCGGCAAAAGTGTCGTGGCCACATTTCGGTCAAGGCGCTAAATGCCGTGACACTGCTGACGTGGATGTTACGGGCCTGACTTTCAAGAATTTTTTTAGTTGTTATCTTATTTTTTTAGTTGTTTTAGATAATAACATAGTTCATTCGCTTGTACCCTAATTAGTCTCTACACAGTAACGGTGACAAAAAAAAAAAGGCCCGGAGCTGGCCCGTCTTGAGAATCTTTTTTGGACACGGGTTACATATATTTATAATTAAATTTAATACAAAAAAAAATGTTAAAAAATAGAGAAAATTTTAATTTTTTCTATTTTTATGTAGTTCAATTTTTTAAAAATTAATTATTTTTCCAAAAATAAAAAATTATTTTATGTCTTGCCTGGGCTCAGCCCGGCCCGATCCGACATCTTTGGGCCCGAGCAGGGTAGGGCATGGCAAAGCCCGAGCCCAGGCAGGTTCATTACCACATTTACTACACAGTTCGGATAACAAAAATTCTCAATGAGATTGAGTTCCTGAGGATCCTCGCCATTAGGATAATGGGTGATAAAAAAAAATCAAGATTTAACATTAGAGATGGTATGGGAATAATTTTGATAACTAGATTTTAATTTTAATTTAAATTTTTAGTTTATTTTAATATGTTAGAAATCATCCCATGCATTTATAGAATAAATCTATGTTCAAAGTTTGTGAAAATACATGAAAATCCCAAGAAAAACACAACCTAACATATATTAGTATTCTAGTATTTGATTACATACAAAATGAACTAAAAACATGAAATCACAACTTGATTGTACCTTTACTTTGCAGAGAATCTGTCACATAAGCATAAGAAATGCTTCATCACGAGGAAAATGCATGAATTTTCTTTATATAGGGTTGAATAGAGAAGTTACATGTTAGAGAAGTTGGGGAAGTTTCTTAACCCTCATCAAACTTCCATCACATGTGGGAAATATTCCCAACTCCTATATGTCATGTGTCTTCCATATGATAAACCATGTGTCCGTCATATGGGTCGGGTTGATCCACCATAAGTGGCTTAACCCGTATTATCCAGCATCTCCCACTCACACATGATGAGTTCAATAATCTCATTAACTCTGCAAAAAATAATTCATATTTGACAATCATGTCGTGCGACTAGTATACCTCGAGAGATCATTTGCTATACATCTATTGTGAGTATATAGCTTCTCGGATATGAAAGGTTATTCGACAAAGTATGTTATATCATCGATCATTTATTACATCACATCTCTCTCGATCTCTTTTCAAATGTAATACTTCTTTTATATTCACAATCATGTTTGATCACGTAGAACTGATGGAGTTGGTGCTTGGAGTGCCAATCCGAATTGTACATTTTATTATTTATTAATAAAATAACTACATTTTTCATTTCATACCCTATTAATGGTATTGTCATTACACGAATTAAATTGATGTATCGTTATGCTAAGAATGACATCGACCTTAGAATAGTTTTGACACTAGGTGTAAACTATTCTTAAAGTAAATATTCCTAGTCGTTGGTTTTGGAATACGGTCGAATTCATATAACCTAGAAGACTAGCACATGTCGTATATTGGAATTGGAGTTCCAATGGTTTAACGCGATGTACCATGAGTTTTGGAAACTCGTATAGACATGTGGGTATTCGTTGGAGTGAATACTGAATGACTCACAGGTGATTCCTAATAGTTGGAAGTACACACCACCGTCAATAGGAATCTCCTCGAGTCGAGTAGCATATGTAATCCTTTGACTATAGGATATCATTGATTTTGTGTGAGATCCTCCACACTTAGATGTCATGTATGTCAGAAAATTTTCATGGTCTGGCCTCTAGATGTTCGTTGGGTGTGGACCGATGCACACAATAATCAAGTGCGAAGCAAGATAGGATCTGTCGGCCCATATGTGTACCATAAGGGGTTTAGGTATCCATGTTAGTAAAGTCACGATTCTTAAATATTTGGCCAAAGTCGATCACCTAGGGTGGATCGCATCAGTTATGAAGAATTGTGGACATGTCGACATGAGATGTGCGTCTTGGAAACTTGACGGTATATTCTATGTTTCCTAAGCACAACTCGGATAGCCTATGACGGGGGGATTGTTAAACATATGTGATGACCTCGACTTGTATAGTTCAGAAAGGTCGTTCGTGTTCTTCGCGAATTCGAAGATGGCCGAATTGCGTACATATTAGCTAAGCTTATATGACGAACGTGTCTGAACTTAGAGAGTCACAATATGAAGTGTACTCGTTAAGCACTTTGCTAGCCGATTAATTTTTTATAAAAGATAATATTCGACATTATAATTATCAACTAAGATAATCAAGTGTTATTGGATAATATTGATTATTTACTTTAACCTAATTGGATTAATTGGATTGATTCAATAATTACATAGGGCTTAATTGTAAAATCATAATTATCTCTACCATTTGAGGATATTATGGTAATTGTAAGTATGTAATAATATGTGGTTTTTGCTTGATTTAATTGGATTAAATCAAGGTGGCAAACATTTAACTAATCCATTTCCTAATCTTTGTCTTGATTTAATTGGATTAAATCTAAGTGGGAGACAATGGAGATTAGTCACACCTAATTATACATATTTGGACAAATTAGATTAAGCTCACTTAAAAGTTGATTACAACTTTTATTAATTAAAAATTGCCTAAGTTTTGCTATAAATAGCAAGCTTTATGAATGTTTTAATTACAAGTTCAAATACAAGCATAAGCAAATTCTTGAGAGATTAGTCTAAGTTAGAGAAGTGTTTAGAGAAGCTTGTGAGGTCTCTACAACATTTCATTAAGGAGAAATCAAGATTGGATCTTGAAGTGAAGCTTGGAAGCATTGGAAACAAGATTGGATCTTGCAGTCAAACTTGCACACCTTGGAGGTTCTCCAACAATTTCAACAAATGAGAAGTAGATTGGATCTTGCGTGAAGCTTACTAGGTAATGTTTGATCTTCTCCAAAGCTATGTTTATTTGTGTATTAGATGCATGATCACATAACTTAATGTTGAATAAGGCTAATCAATTGTGTTAGGATACTTTAGAAGTATACACACAACATGCTTGTAATTAGGTCAAAGATGTTCATGTTGGACATGGAACAATTAATTAGAGTTTGGAACTCTAGATTAAAGCTTAGAGCTATGGCTACCATTCTAGATTCACTTGACCACCTTTAGGTGAACTAGAATTGTTCAGAGGACATTTTGTAATTGGGATTCTAAAATGGTTTGTGTAATGGATTCAAAATTTACGCTAATGCGTATTTATAATAAATTTATGTTTTTGGAAAAATATTTGATATTTTGAAAAACTAGATTTTTATTCTATAACATGTGTTTATGTTGGTTTTGAAATTAAAATTTAATTTTTGATGTTTTTGAAGTGTTTGAGCTGAATGCAAAAGGAAATGAAAAAAAAAATAGCAGCACTTGGGTGCTACAGTGCGCGCGCGCACTGTAGCGCGTGTGCTTCACGCACGCGGTTCGCGCGCGCCGATTGTGTTTTGCTTCGTTTGGAGCTTCCGGACTCCGATCCAGTCTCGGATTTTTCCTATACTTTCGTAATGGAATATAATATTTCATCAAATGATTTAAAATTACACCCATACTTGATATTCATGGGTTAGACCCATTTCCGCTGCCTGGGGTACCGATCCGACCCTAGGGGTTCCACAACTGCCCCAACATAATGGTATCAGGAGCAAAGGTTTAACCACACAACACATATTTTGAATCTATGACATATCAATTTTAATTTAATTATGCACAAGACATATTAGATATGTATTGCATGTTGAAATTAAAACTTTGACCTAATTAAGTTAATGACTTGATTGTCATAAATCTCCCGTGATTAGGTGATTACTTTTAAGTAATAGTATTAATAATGTTGGAGCATTATTGGATGGTCCGTCTTGTCAATACGGAGATGAATGAGTTCTTACTACTTATATACAATATCGTCATTGGTGTGAGGGTATAAGTGCTCGGAACTTAGATCGCTCCGGTAAAACATTAGATGTAGCGTGATGAGTTAACGTAGTCACCCAATATCATCATTAGTGTGAGGGTGTACATACGAAGCTCATTAGTGCACATTGACAAGTATACACCTAGAACACGTCTTAATCCAATATCGTCATTAATGTGAGGATAAGAAACAGTTCAGGACCAAACCAGGAGTCACATGAAGTGATTGACCTTGAAGGTCTACCTAATGAGTTTACAAATGCCATATCGTCATTAGTGTGAGGCTGAAGTAAATATCATGGGATCCACTTCCCGTTATGAAATTTTGATAATCAAATTTCTAATTTTCCGTTAAGGGAGATTACGGAATTACGTAAAGTAGTGGAATGACACTAATAGATTTAAAATTCCATAATCAATTAGTGTTATCACTTTTGATATGAAAAATGTTCTGCTACTACTCAAAGATGTTGTCTTGTAGATGGCTGCCACTAATCCATTGATGAAACTTTTGGATTCCAATAAGCTAAAAGGAGCCGAGAATTATTTCTAATGGCAAATGAACATGAGCCTTGTCTTGGAGTATGAAAAGTTGACTTATGTCACGATCAATCCACTGCCTGTTGATATCAATTCTGACTCCACTCCAGAAGAGCGAGAAACTTTTGATAGATGGAAGGATGATAACCTGAAGGTGAAATCCTACATCTTGAGATCGATGGTTACAGATTTGCTGAGACATTACATTGAAGTACCAGATGCTTGGAGCATCATGCAAACACTCAAGGAGTTGTTCGAGGCAAATCAAGAGATGAAACTTTATCGAAGGTCTAAGGAATTGTTCTGTGTTGAACTCAATGAGGGAGGTGATGTCAGCACTCATGTTTTGAACATGATAGACCAAATTCGATATCTGAAACGACAGGGCATTGTGTTTGATGAACGGCTGGGCCGTAATTTGATTATGTCTTCTTTGTCTAGTTCTTATGCTGGCTTTGTATTGAATTTCCATATGCATTCGATGCAAACCACATACGAAGAACTTCATAACATGCTACGCACGGCGGAGCAAGATTTGAAGAAAGACAACCCCACACTATATCTCCATGGTGAAGCTGGCTCTTCAAAGACTTTTGGAAAGTCAAAGAAAATCAAGATGGGGAAGAAAAAATATCAACGAAAAACTCCAAGAAGCGCAAAGGCGCAAAACTGAAAGTAGCTCGTGATCAATGTCTACAATGAAAGAAGTCTGGACACTGGAAGAAGGACTGTCCAGAGCTTAAAGCAGGACCCTCGGGTATGTTTTGTATTTTTCGAATTATTGACATCTCATTAGCCTTAAATGCAAATAGTGGATGGATGTTAGACACTGACAGTCCCACTCATATTTGCAATTCCCTGTAGGAAATGAGGGTTAAACGAAGGCTGAATAAATGGGAGATCCAGCTTAGAGTTGGCAATTGCGAGACATTGGATGTCAAGGCCATAGGAACTGTTGTTCTAGATCTCCCAAATTGATGTAAATTAGATTTGCATGACTGTTATTATGTTCCCTCACTTATCAGATAAATAATATCACTGCCTATATTAGATAAAGATGGATATAAAATAAACATTAAGGATGAAACTTTATGTTTGTATGATAAAGAAAATTTATTGAAATGTGAATGTTCTTTATCAAACGATCACTATGTTTTGGAAACATGTAGAGATGTCTTTAATATAGAGAAAAATACAAGTAGAAAGTCTGAACTAAATAATACAGAATTATGGCATATGAGATTGGGCCATATAGGTGTTAGACGTCTATCCAAATTGGTAAATGATGGTTTGATTGGAAATCTTACCTTGAATCCTTATCCGATTTGTGAGTCATGTATCCAATGAAAGATGACAAAGCCCCCATTTCAAGGTGTTGGACATCGTGCTGGAGATTTACTGGAACTAATACACAGCGATGTGTGTAGTCCATTAAATCATGCCACTCATGATGGTTCCACATACTTTGTGACTTTCACAGATGACAAGTCTAGATATGGATATGTCCATCTGATGAAACATAAGTCAGAAACATTTGACAAGTTCAGAATATTTCGAAACGAAGTAGAAAAACAAACCAGTAAATTCATCAAGTGCCTTAGATCAGATCGAGACGGTGAATACATGAGTGAAGAATTCAGAAATTATTTAAGGGAGAATGGAATTATCGCCCAATATAGCCCACAAAGAACACTTCAACACAATGGAGTATCTGAGCGTAGAAATCGTACTTTATTAGATATGGTGCGATCCATGATGAGCTATACAGATCTTCCTTATTACCTTTGGGGTTATGCTTTACAAACTGCTGCCTACATACTTAATAGGGTTCCATCGAAAGCTGTTTCTACGACCCCCTATCAGATATGGTTTGGTAGAAATCCAAGTCTTAAGCATTTAAAGATTTGGGGTTGTCCTGCATATGTTAGAATTACGCAACGGGATAAACTAGCACCCAAGGGGTATAAATGTAGGTTCGTTGGATATCCTGATAATTCCATGGGATATCAATTCTACTATTCCGAACAACGAAATGTATTTATTGTTCGCTTTGCAACTTTTATTGAAATTTTTTTTGAGAGAAAGTGGGAATTGTAGAGAGATTAAACTTAATGAGTTTGATCCCAACATTAAGGAACCTGAGAGGGAACCAGAGATCCAACTAGGTGAAGGATCTACAACACAAGTTCTACGTAAGTCGAATAGAATATCAAGGCCTCCTGAGAGATTGTTTTTAACATCTGATGTGAGCCTTGATGTTCTCCTCTTGGAGGAAACAGATCCGACTACGTATAAGGAAGCAATATTGGATATCGATTCGGGAAAATGGCAGGAAACCATGAAATCCGAAATGGGTTCAATGCATGCCAATCAAGTCTGTGACTTAGTTGAACTTCCTGAATGAGTTAAACCTATTGGCTGTAAATGGGTTTACAAAAGTAAACGAGGGCCCGATGGAAAAATGGAAACCTTTAAGGCCCGACTGGTAGCGAAATGTTACACTCAATGTCCTGGGATTGACTATGAGGAAACTTTTCACCAGTAGCCATGCTAAAATCCATTAGGATTCTTTTAGCCATTGCTGCATATCACGACGATGAGATATGGCAGATGGATGTGAAAACCGCTTTCCTAAATGGATTCCTTGAAGAGGATATCTATATGGAACAACCAGAGGGTTTCGTATCCAGTGAGACTTCAAACTTGGTTTGTAAGCTCCAAAAGTCTATTTATGGACTTAAATAGGCATCCCAAAGCTGGAATCGTCGTTTTGATGAGATAATTAGATTATCTGGATTCATCAAAAATGAGGAAGAACCATGTGTTTATAAGAAAGTTAGTGAGAGCATGATAGTTTTCTTAATCTTGTATGTAGATGACATCCTTATCATAGGAAATGATAGAGTGATGATGCAAAATGTGAAAGCCTACCTTTGCAAGAACTTCTTCATGAAAGAAATGGGTGAAGCTTCCTATATACTAGGTATAAGGCTCTACCGAGATAGAGTTGGGAAGCTTATAGGGTTGTCACAATCGACGTACATAGACAAGATGTTAGAAAGGTACAGTTTTACCAACTGTAAGGCAGCAAATATACCTTTCCGATACGACATACATGATACATCTTTCGAAGAAAATGACACCTCAAACTGAAGAAGAGAGAGTTAGGATGTCTAACTTACCATACGCTTCTTGTATTTGAAGCATAATGTATGATATGTTATGTACTAGACCTGACATCAGTTTCGACGTCAGTGTGACCAGCCGATATTAATCTGATCCAGATAAGGATCATTGGACAACCGTGAAACATATCCTAAAATATCTTAAAGGCACCAAAGATAAGTTTCTGATATATGGAGAAAATGAGCTACAAGTTAAGGGTTATACAGACTCCGACTTCCAGGGAGATCCAGATGATAGAAAATCTACATCATGATACATATTTACCCTTAACGGTGGTGCTATAAGTTGGCGTTGTTCAAAGCAAGGCTCAACAGCTGATTCCACCACTGAGGCGGAATAGCGGCTTCAGAAATTGCTAAACAAGCTGTTTGGATTAGAAATTTTATCACAGAACTTGGCGTTGTACCTAGTATTGCAGATTCGATCCCATTATACTGTGATAATAACGGAGCCATCGCACATGCTAAGGAGACGAGGGCGCATTCCAAGTATAAACACGTGGAAATGAAATATCGCGTAATTAGAGAGATAATTAAACGAAAAGACATAATGGTTGTAAAGGTTCAAGGACAAGACAACATAGCAGACCCGCTTACAAAGGCCTTACCTATAAGTTATTGTATAAACATGTGGAGGAGATGAGACTACGGTACCATCCAGATTGGCACTAAGCAAGTGGGAGTTTGATGGAGTTGGTGCTTGGAGTGCCAATCCGAATTGTACATTTTATTATTTATTAATAAAATAACTACATTTTTCATTTCATACCCTATTAATGGTATTGTCATTACGCGTATTAAATTGATGTATCGTTATGCTAGGAATGACATCGACCTTAGAATAGTTTTGACACTAGGTGTAAACTATTCTTAAAGTAAATATTCCTAGTCGTTGGTTTTGGAATACGGTCGAATTCCTATAACCTAGAAGACTAGCACATATCGTATATTGGAATTGAAGTTCCAATGGTTTAACGCGATGTACCATGAGTTTTGGAAACTCGTATAGACATGTGGGTATTCGTTGGAGTGAATACTGAATGACTCACAGATGATTCATAATAGTTGGAAGTATACACCATCGTCAATAGGAATCTCCTCGAGTCGAGTAGTGACCAGTGCATAATCACACGTGTATAACGCAAGCGCACATATTGTTCAAGTAGTATAAAAAGTATCGATCACACGATGACTTAATACCCAATCTATTAATTTTATGAGGTCAATGATTACTAATATCCAACAGGTTGATTGATTGATTTGAAATGATGATGATATTGAATTTAAAAACAAGTAAATAAAATTGCACGAAAGTAGGTTTAAGAAAATTCAATATTAGGAAATTATCGAGGGTTTTGAATCTTTCTAATATCTTTTAAATGATGAAGTGGTTATTTCATGTTTGTGTAATAAATCGATTTACTAACCTGGAACACTAAATTATGTAAAAGCCTTTGTCGATTGTCAGACGCAAATACCCAGTATAACCCAATTGAACCATATGTCTATGTCAACCAAATGACCTGGATTCATTAAGTTTAAGTTCCAATTATGGCCACCACCGTCCGACAGGTATATGTCTATCATGTAAGGAAATCTATTAAAAGATTATCTATCCACAAGGAAGATCGTGGGCTATTAAGTCTAAGGTTGAAACCTAAAATTCATTTGTCAAGTTTATTTTAGATTTACCAGATCAATCTTCTTAGTGGCCAATTAACAAGATGCATTAAGCTTAAGACTTAATAAGTAAACCTTTAAATTACCCAAACTGTAAAATAACCCCTTATAAACCGATGATATTAGAATTCATCACAATCCCAGATAACTAACTTAGTTACGACACATAACTAGGGCTAGTAAAAACTTAAAAGTAAAAGACATAAAGTAAAATGCTGAAAAGTAATTGCAGTAAAGTAAAAGCTGAAAAGTAAATTACAATAAAATAAAATGCTAAGGTAAAATGATCAACTTTTACTACTACTAATTTAGATATCTCCCTTAATATAATATATTAACTTGTGATTATTTTACCAACCAGCCATATAGACGGTAACCTGATTAAGTCAAATCAAGTTCAACCAGCCATAAAAGGCGGAACCAAAATAAACCTGCCATATAGGCGGTAAGAAAATTTAATGACCAACCGACCAATCTGGCGGTATCCTTGCTTAGTCAGGTTTAAACCAGTTTAAAATGAATTACCAACTGACCAATATAACGGTTGCCTCATTAAGTCAAATTTTAAATAGTGAATATATTATATTTAAGGGTGATTAATCTAAATAGCAATAGTAAAAGAATTACCTTTCACCCTAACAGGGGGAAGTTACCTCCTCATATTGAATAGAAAAAACTGTAAATGTAAAAAAAGTAAATTACTATTATTACAGAACGTAATTAAAATTAATTACAAAACTAAAATTTAAAAGAAACTAGATAGAAAACTCCATATTTACATCAGAGAATTCAGAGAGGAAGGTACATCTGAAACTGAAATTTCGAGCTCTATTTATAGGCGTCAATAAGTGCCACGTGTCGCGATGCGCACGTTTCTTCTTACGTCGCGACGCGCTGACGTGTCAATACATGATTCGTCCATTTCAGATGCTTATCTGACACGTGGCGATTGTGGATAAGGTGATAAGGTGACACGTGGCAAGGCGGCTGACAACTCAATGATTATGCTGATGTGGCGATGATGTGGCGCTGACGTGGCGATAGTGATTATCGGTACCATAGAATTGCGACACGTGGCACGCTGTGATTGGCTGATGATGACGTGGCGGTGACGTGGCACGTTGACTCGGTCAGCTAGTGATGTGGGCGATGACGTGGCTGACACGTGGAGTGACACGTAGCGATGGTGATTGTCGGTACCATAGGATGATGACATGTGGCACGACGCACGTTAGCAGATCGATTGTGATGGTGACACGTGGCACGACGCACGTTAGTAAAGTCCGGCGCACGTTAGCAAAGTCAAACTTATCAGATTTTGACATGTGTCCCCGGCGCACGTTAGCATGGTGCGGCGCACGTTAGGGGTCGCGACGCAGCCTGCGCGTCGCGATGCGCCAAATGACCAAAATGCCATTTTGTGTTCTTTTTCAACACATCAAAATATTCACAAAACTCAAGAAACTATACAAAATATTATGTCAAATGAGTGGAAAATATTGATACATTTACCACTCATCAAGTAGCATATGTAATCCTTTGACTATAGGATATCATTGATTTTGTGTGAGATCCTCCACACTTAGATGTCATGTATGTCATAAACCTTTCATGGTCTGGCCTCTAGATGTTCGTTGGGTGTGGACCGATGCACACAGTAATCAAGTGCGAAGTAAGATAGGATCCGTCGGCCCATATGTGTACCATAAGGGGTTTAGGTATCCATGTTAGTAAAGTCACGATTCTTAAATCTTTGGCCAAAGTCGATCACCTAGGGTGGATCGCATCAGTTATGAAGAATCGTGGACATGTCGACATGAGATGTGCGTCTTGGAAACTTGACGGTATATTCTATGTTTCCTAAGCACAACTCGGATAGCCTATGAAGGAGTGATTGTTAAACATATGTGATGACCTCGACTTATATAGTTCAGAAAGGTCATTCGTGTCCTTCGCGAATTCGGAGGTGGCCGAATTGCGTACATATTAGCTAGACTTATATGACGAACGTGTCTGAACTTAGAGAGTCTCAATATGAAGTGTACTCGTTGAGTACTTTGGTAGCCGATTAATTTTTGATAAAAGATCATATTCGATATTATAATTATCAACTAAGATAATCAAGTGTTATTGGATAATATTGATTATTTACTTTGACCTAATTGGATTAATTAGATTAATTTAATAATTACATAAGGGCTTAATTGTAAAATCATAATTATCTCTACCATTTGAGGATATTATGGTAATTGTAAGTATGTAATAATAGGTGGTTTTGGCTTGATTTAATTGGATTAAATCAAGGTGGCAAACATTTAACTAATCCATTTACTAATCTTTGGCTTGATTTAATTGGATTAAATCTAAGTGGGAGACAATGGAGATTAGTCACACCTAATTATACATATTTGAACAAATTAGATTAAGCCCACTTAAAAGTTGATTACAACTTTTATTAATTAAAAATTACCTAAGTTTTGCTATAAATAGCAAGCTTTAGGAATGTTTTAATTACAAGTTCAAATACAAGCATAAGCAAATTCTTGAGAGATTAGCCTAAGTTAGAGAAGTGTTTAGAGAAGCTTGTGAGGTCTCTACAACATTTCATTAAGGAGAAATCAAAATTGGATCTTGAAGTGAAGCTTGGAAGCATTGGAAACAAGATTGGATCTTGAAGTCAAGCTTGCACACCTTGGAGGTTCTCCAACAATTTCAACAAAGGAGAAGTAGATTGGATCTTGCATCAAGCTTACTAGGTAATGTTTGATCTTCTCCAAAGCTATGTTTATTTGTGTATTAGATGCATGATCACATAACTTAATGTTGAATAAGGCTAATCAATTGTGTTAGGATACTTTAGAAGTATAAACACAACATGCTTGTAATTATGTCAAAGATGTTCATGTTGGACATGGAACAATTAATTAGAGTTTGGAACTCTAGATTAAAGCTTAGAGCTATGGCTACCATTTTAGATTCACTTGATCACCTTTAGGTGGACTAGAATTGTTCACGGGACATTTCGTAATTGGGATTCTAAAATGGTTTGTGTAATGGATTTAAAATTTACGCTAATGCGTATTTAGAATAAATTTATGTTTTTTGGAAAAATATTTGATATTTTGAAAAACTAGATTTTCATTCTATAACATGTGTTTATGTTGGTTTTGAAATTAAAATTAATTTTTGGTATTTTTGAAGTGTTTGAGCTGAATACAAAAGGAAATGAAAAATAAAAAATAAAAAAATAGCAGCACCAGCGCGTGTGCTTCACGCACGCGGTGCCCTTCACGCGCGCCAATTTTGTTTTGCTTCGTTTGGGAGCTTCCGGACTTCGATTCAATCCCGGTTTTTTCCTATACACTCGTAAATGATAATATAGTATTTCATCAAATGATTTAAAATTACACCCATACTTGATATCCATGGGTTAGACCCATTTCTGCTACCCGGGGCACCGATCCGACCCTAGGGGTTCCACAACTGCCCCAACAAGAACAACATAATTGGTCGACCAGTGAATACAAGTTAATATTATATTATTCATATAATGATCTTTCTTTTTTCTCGAATCTCTCAACATCAATTCAATTCGTTTTTCCAGAGATTTTCTATTATATCGAATCTATCATGATCTTCCAGTAACACTCCAAAATAGTGATCATCAAATTTAAGTTTTGAGAAGTAGACAAGAGTCTAAAGGGTACAACGTGAGATTAAAATAATTTCAATGGTCTCACACAATATCAAAACCAAGATCTTTACTTGTATTATCCTTATTAGTCGTAATTGTGCACGTGGTATGAAAACACGTGTTACGATATTCTCTATTTTCCCATGGAGCGTATATCTCATAAAAATACCATACATATAATAGTTCAGATAACCACTTAGATCTGACATTGAGATAAATAATATGAAATATATTTATTCACATTTAGGTCATATCACAAAGAAAGTAACCTCGTAAAATTGATTTACTAACATGACGACATTTCGTAATTTTTAAGCTTGAGCTTCTTTAAATTATCACTCATATAATAAGCTTAAAAATTTGTCTCATCTCCCTTTATCACAAAGTAATAGAGGCGATTGCCCGTGTGAGATGGTCAATCATTCATTTTTCCGACATATTTATCATACCAACAAATGGTATAATGTACTAAACATTTTAACATGCATATATTTAATACAAATATCAATAAACATTATAATTAGTAAACATTATTGGGAATTAAATACATCGTTAAAAGTAAGTACATTATCATCTACGTTGTCTCTGAGATTTTACGCGTCTAACAAAGACACTTCTAGGTAGGGATGGCAATGGGGAGGGGAGGGGATCGACATCCCCTTACCGTCCCCGACATATTTGGAAATTATTTTCATGTTTTGTGAGAATATCATGTTTTATAAATCATGGTTCAGAATTGCAGGTTCTGACATTAGAAGCTAATTTAAACTTCAAGTCTGATTAGCTTTTTATTATTATAAATTTCTGGCAATAATAAATTAATAATATATATAGTATAATTCAAAAGAATAAAGATAAAATAAATCAAAAATAAAAAAAAATTACATACACAAATTTGGAACTTCATGCTCTCTTGAAAAATATTTCTTTGATCTAGAATTTCAAGTTCTGGTCTTATATTATTATTTAGAACATCAGATTCTAAAAAGGAAATTATATTTCATAACTTCAATTTTTAATTGACAAGGTTAATATTTAGAACATCAAGCTCATAAATATGATATTATAAATTCAGAACTTCAAGTTGTATGATACATTTAAAACTTCAGAATCTAATCCAAAAATTTAATTAATGGGGTTAGAACACTACAAAAATTATACCCTTTAGCGTCGAAATAAATCGACCCCAAAAATCATATTTTCGACGCAAACTATTTTTAGCGTCGAAATAATCAGACGCCAAAAGTGGACGCTGAAATGTCGACGAGAATAACTTTTAGCGTCGAATTAAAAAATTGCGACGCTAAAGACTGTATTTGGCGTCCAATATTTTTCGACGTTAAATCAAATTTTCTGACGCTATAGGTTATATTGGGCTACGAAATAAGTCGACGCTAAAAGTTAGACTTTTAGCGTCGAATGTTTTCGACGCTAGAGTATATTAAAAAAAGTAATATCTGATTTTCTTGTTACTATTAGCGTCGACATGTTCGACACAAAAATAAATATTTTGGCATTGACTATGTCGACGATAATTGTTAAAAAATTTATTTTTTTAAAAAATTATTAATTTACTTCTTTTTAGTCTAAAATAATTAATTTAATATTTAATTTAATTGAAAAAAATTTCTGATTAATAACAGAATTACGAAATATTATAATAATTATTATATTCAATTTTTTTTTAGAAAAAAAAATTATATTAAAACTATTTGTTCAAAATGTTTATACAAAACCAAATATAAAATTTATTGCTGCTGTGATGGGGGACGCTCGAGCCCGATGCACCCTGACTGATTGAGGCCTCCAACATCTGACGGAAAAACATCATTTGCTGTTGGAGATCCTCCATCCTCTTCTCGTGGTCCACCTTGACCTGTTTTAGCTCGTCCTTAGTCTGTTGTAGCTCGTCTCGGGTGGTGGCTAACTCGTCTCGAAGAGAGGCATTTTCCGAATTAACAGTACTGCGTGCAGATGACGTCGGCTTCTTACGAGTGCCAAGGCCAACGTTGTAAGCTGTCTGATTCTTGAAAACCAATTGCGACAACTGCTCATCTGGTATCGGGTCGGACCCTGTCTCATGAGTTTGATGTTGGAGTTCCATCATTTCGTTCTGTTTCAAAAAATAAGTTAATATTAGAATTTGAGAAAAAAATTAACATATATAATATTAATTATTTTATTTTAAAAACTGAAATTACATAGCAGCGTTCAGCTTCTTCATTTATCCATTTGTTCCTCTCATTGTAATGCGTCACACGGAAAAAATCTGGAAATGATTGCACCTCACCTGTGCTACTCTGTTATAAATAGAAAATAAATTCAATATTATTCCATATTAGTAAAAACAATGAACTGTTAAATTTTACGTTATGATATATTTACCTCAGAATGTTCGGCACAATGTTTGATAAATGGCTTCGAACCTCCACGGTGGTTAAAACGCAAGTGACTTCGATTTTCCGCATTTGCGTGACATTTATCCTGCATTTACCAACACTGTAAGTACCGAAAACAAAGACAATTATAAATTTCCGTTTATTTCAAAATTTATCTCGTGTTTTTTGTTAGACCAAGCTCACATAAGAATGTCCAGTCTTGTTCCTCTATAAAATCAGGCTTGTGTTGTGGAGCATCTGAAGGTCCATGTTCGTCGAATATTGGTTTCATGACTTTTGTCCTATAATCTTTATAACTTTTCCTCATGTGGTAGTCAATATATTGTTGGACATTCACTTTGGTCAGATCGAAGTCGAACCACTCCTACATGAAAATTTGAGTAAATTGTTATTAAAAATAAAAATGTTAAATAACAAACAATATCGAAAACTTACAAGTAGCGAAGGGAATAGCTGGTTCATTTTCGTCTCCCACGGTATCTTTCTCCAAGAAACGTAGTTTTGGGGAGCTTCATATCGAGCTGTAGCTTCTATGGCTGTATTAAACGCTGAATTATGTTGTCCGACTTGAGTGTGTCCATCATCTGATATCTCTATCCGGATACGGCCGTGAGCCTTAACGTACTTAGCCAACCCCAGGCCACGGGTGCGTCCTCGACCCTTCACTGTACTGGACTCACCTGTGCCATCAGAGAAATCACCAGGGCCAGTTGCCCTTGCTGATGTAGATGGAGTCGCGTTAGCCCGTTTGCGATTGCCCGGTGCCATCTGCAAAAACCCGTCGCATTAGCGTCATCAAATTGCTAAAACCAAGTTTGACTATAAATATTTCGAACTAAATGCCATAAAGAAAGAATAAGAAATTTGTCTAATGGATAATAAGAGCAAGCCTCATGCAGGCAGTACACATCCATGAATGAACCAATTAAACCCTCGGCAGGGAAAATCCAATTTTAGCTTTCAATTCAATCAATGTTGCAACGACAAATCGCAAACGACGACACATCAACCAGCATCAATCTCTCTATTCTGGGCAGAACAGCAGCAATTTGCTGCTGTTCTGGGCGATTGATGCTGGTTCATCATCATTTACAACAATCATCATCATTCATCATTCATCAACAATCATCATCATCATCATCAATGAATCCACTCTATGAAAAATCATCATCATGCAAAATCATCATCATCATGCAAATTCATCATCATCATCATCATACATCAACAATCATCATCATCATGCAAATTCATCATCATCAACAAAAATTAGATCATCAAAATTCATCATCATCATCGACAACCATCATCATCAAATGTTTTCTAAATTTAGAACTTCGGGTTCTAATATAAATATTAATTAATGAGGTTAATCTTTAGAACTCCAAGTTCTATAATTGAGTTGTAGTTTTAAAACTTTAGGTTCTAATCTAATGTTATAATTTTTTTAATTAAACTCGGAATTTTTTATAATTTTATTTGTATTGCAAAACTCCAGGTTGCAGTATTAATATTGAACAATTACATATGAAGATAATGTAAAAATACAATACTTATTTTTCTGATATGAATGATCTAAATTAATGGCAACCACAAAGCCTTATACCTTTGTAGCAGGTTTTTTTTTATTTTTTATATATCTATACTTAGTGGGAATTAACATTCACTATTGGGAATATTAAGAAACCGATTTTCGTATTTTATGAGAATATCATGTTTTATAAATCATGGTTCAGAATTGCAAGTTCTGGCATTAAAAATTAATTTAAACTTCAAGTATGATTAGCATTTTATTATTACAAAGTTTTGGCAGCAATAATATATATAGTGTAATTCAAAAGAATTAAGATAAAAAAAAAATCATATAAATTAGTATGATAAGAAAATTTACATATACATATTTGGAATTTCATGCTCTCTTTAAAAATATTTCTTTGATCTAGAATGTTAGGTTTAGATATTACATTAATATTTAGAACATCAAATTCTAAAAAAGAAATTATATTTTATAAATTCAATTTTTGATTGATAAGTTTAATATTTAGAACTTCAAGCTCATAAATATGGTATTATAAATTCAGAACTTCAAGTTTTATGGTAGATTTAAAACTTTTGGTTCTAATCCAAAATTTTAATTGATGTGGTTAGAACTTCAGGTTCTTTAATTGTAATATAAATTTAAAAATTCGGGTTCTATAATTATTTTGTAAATTTAGAACTTCAAGTTTTAATATAAATATTAATTAATGAGGTTAATCTTTAGAACTTCAGGTTCCATAATTGAGTTGTAGTTTTAGAACTTCAAGTTCTAATCTAATGTTCTAATTTTATAATTAAAATCAGAACTTCAGATTCTTATAATTTTATTTGTATTGCAAAACTTCAGGTTGCAACATTAATATTGAACAATTATATATAAAGATAATGTAAAAATACAATACTTATTTTCTGATGTATAAGATCTAAATTAATGGCAATCACATAACATACTCATAAGAACAATTAAGATATTAAATTAATAACAATAAAAACATAACATAGTGAATTAGAACTATGAGTTCTAATTTTAAGATGAAATTTAGAACTGTGGGTCTGGATTAGAACTATGAGTTCTAATTTAAGATTGAAGGTTCTGAATTAGAATTACGAATTTAAATTTTGAGATTGAAATTCAGAACTTCAGGTTTTGAATTAGAAATATAAAGAAGAGAAAAAAGAGAATATAATGAATACTTTGTAAAACTGGAGACTTTATTATTATTTCCGAATGAATAAGTTTACCAGAATTGTACTCACATAGAGAGAGATTAGAGTGAGATTATTATAATGTAGTATAAGTTACAAATATAAGGAGTTAGGATAAAATATATAGATTATTAAAGTAAGGTAACACCACATTTACAACTTAATTTAATTTGTTCCTTTAATCAGATAAATTTCACTCCCAAATTGGACTAATTTTCAAGATCAAAGCAGCCCACAATTCTGTTATAAGGTAATATCACTTGTGCATTCATTTCAATGTTCAACAGTTAATACAAATTAATTAAATTAGAAAAATCAATGTAGCCGCGGAAAATGAACCAAATTTTCCCACTATTTCATTAAAATATATCTTAGTTTAATGTTTAAAAGCTTCTTTCACTTGTCAAATTGCTTCCTTTCTAAGTTCATCTTTTATGCTCACCAGCTGTTTGTTATAATGTCTGTTAGTAACATAATTAAAACTTTTGTCTGTTGAATATGCTAGAAATTGAGTTGCTGGGAGAAAAGCATCGTTGCTTCCATGGCATAATTTTGGTTGAAAGAAAATGAGTTTTTGATGGCCAATTTCAATTTAAAAATAATCTGAAATTTTTTCAAATATATGCCATTTATGAAAACGAGGGAGAAGCAGAAAAAGTACCAACACATTTGGAAGTTGATTTATCCTCTCAGCGTCACAAATTCATCAACCATATTCAATACAAATACGTTTGAAACATGGTTAATTTACCAGGGCTCTTTCACAAATCGTCCTGACAAAAAGACAAGAATAAATCGGACACCAATGTACTGTCTTTTGTCTTTTAATGTGTTGGAATTCATGTATTAACATCGGGACGGTTTGTATAAGAACAGTCCTAGTTAATTTACTACCCTTTGAGGGTAAGCCGGAATCACACACTACACAAACCATCCGTGGCCTTCAATTGTAAATATAGGCCGAACAAGGGATGAATGTGGGATGCTATGTGAGAAACTATGTCCTAAAGCTATAAAGGTAAAGCTTTTGATAAAACTTAAGCTACATGCTATGCAGAATAAGGTAAGGTCTCTTACTGTCATCTAATTGGTTAGATTATGCTCCTGGAAAGCAGCAGCGTGAAGCAAAGGCAGATAAGGTCCTAGTGGCCACTCTGCACTAGCTCACTCTGTATTCCTAACAGGCATTTGATCTTCTTGCCCGGAAACTTCCTTGAGTCGCTCCTGTAATAAAGCCGAAATTTGGTAGCTTGTTTCATAAAGAAATTATGCACATGCATCGAGCTTGAAAGTTATCGGCTGTATACTAATGTGTCGTGCAGCATAGAAAGTGGGAACAAGATTGTGAATTTGGAAGCTGAGATTATAATTTTACCTTGAGAGTGGCATTCTCTGCAAGAAGTTGCTCATATTCGCCCCTGATGCGAGTCATCTCTGATCTAAGATTTGAGTTTTCCTCTTTCAAGGCTTCAGCATGCTGGGCCAGCTCATCACATTCACCCTGACTCGATGAATTCATACGACACATTAGAAGAGATTAAGGACCACTTTTCATTTTCCTAAACAAGTGTCAGGGACACTTCTTTACCTGCTTTCGCAACCTGGATCGTCGAGCAGATTCTCTGTTGGACTGCTTCCTTCTCTGTCTTTTAAGCTCTCTTTCATCCTGCATCCAGATAAAAAGCTCAGAGTGAGTATATATTTAGATGTCCAAAAAGGAAATTAAATAACAAGAGAATTGAAATGCCTGCCGTTAAATTGTCCAACACTCAATAAAAGAACTAATTGTAGGGAGGGAAAAAAAGAAGATTGACGCCAATTACAAGAGATACACGCAAATCTATCCAATCAGTTAGTCCAAATTCAATAATCAATTGAAGCCAAACTTGGTATAACCGATATTTGATCAACTAACGATCCAGATCATGTTTAGTATAGCACATATTCATAGTTCACATTTATATGCATAAACCAGATACTATGTTATATATAGAAAATATGATGCATTGACATTAGGATTCAAACCCGAACTTAGAATCTTCTGTCAATATATTAAATTCCATCAGACTTTTGTAAAGTTGATAGCAGACTGACTGCATTGCTACAAATAATTTGATAAAAGAACTCAAATGGAAAGAAAGACAAACCATAAATCATGATAATAAAGAAAATGAATGTAATGTGAAAATCAACTATAGTTACCTTTAACCAAACCTGTGACCGGACACTATCACATGATCCACCAGTAACTATTCCTCTGGCAACAGGAGTAGAAGGAACCTTACCCCTCATTGCAGCGATATTAGAAGCAGCAAGAGCACCCCAGTAGTCCATTCCAATATTTAAGTTAGTTGTGGGACCAGGAACAGCTGCATTAGCACCCGCGGCAGACATAGGCATAATGACCATTGGTTGATTCACCATTGCATTAGTTGTACTTCCTCCTCCATTCTGATGAACATGCACAGAACTGTCATTCTGAGATGTTTCACCTGTAATAGATATGTCAGAGAGATTCCTCAACAATAAACAGATCAGCTCCAATGTAGAGATCACATGAAAAAACAACAAGAATCATTATCTAACCTTCCAGAGAATCTTGCCTGCATCCTGACTTCAGCTGTGAGTCCTACAAAAATCCACAAAATTAATATTTACAACATTATCATTTCCTGAAGAAAAGGGATAGAGAGCAGCAGCTCAATTTACAGAAATAACAAGAGTCTGTAACAGCCCGGGCTTAACAACCGAGTAGATATTGTCCGCTTTAAGCACACAAGCTGTCACGGTGTTGTTATTGAGTTTTGCAACCCAAAACATGTCTACTTAGTTAGGAGAAGCCAAGGTTCTGATACTAGACAATAGCCTAGGCACTAGTGATGTGAAATATTACAATCTTCCACTCTTAGGACCTCGTGTCCTCGTGATGTTTAACGGAAACAGATCAGAACAATAATACATATTCGTCCACACATATTGTTGCGAGGCAGCTTTGATACCGATTGTAGCAGCAAGGGCCTAACAACCAAGTAGATATTATCCATTTTGGGCACACAACCCATCACGGTTTTGTTATTGGGATTTTCATCCAAAACAAGTCTACTTAGTTAAGAAAACCCAAAGCCTATAACTAGCTTAGACACTCGTTCACTAGTGATGTGGGATATTACAAAGCCTAAATCAAAACATTTACTATATAACAAAGGTGATCTCGTACGATAATGACAAGCATAAGACTTAAGTAGCACACTACCTCCAACATAAATGTATATCTCTATAGCCTTTTGTGAAATCAAACTATGCAGGTACATTATACTCCTTTTTTTAAAAAAAACCTTTGAAAGTGGCACAAAGTACTCCTACGATGTCTTAGATTGTATGAGACCAACACATAGTTCTAACGGTGTGTTCAGTTTGTAATCCAGATATTATAACTTAAAAACCACAATTCAAATCAAAATTATGGGTTTTGTTATCAATATTTCAACATCCGAAAACAGATTTGGGATTATAAGCAAAAGCTGCTTAGAAATTGATGAACTAAGGAACTGCATAAGGTATTAATTCAAAAACATCTCCAAGTAAAAAACCAAAAACAAATTTTGTTATTTTTAATATTCAGTTTTGCTTTCAAGGATTTCATTCAGAAACATTCTTCTAAAGATGTCTCAAATATGCACTTACATTCAGCGAATTAGCATCACTTCCTTCACTTGTACCTTCACTTGCACTCTCAGCACTACATAACCATAATTTTTCCAACATCAGACAAATTACTAGATAACGGATAGAATTCAATATAACACAAGAGTGAGATGCACCAACAAGACTTAGCTAAAATTTGCATATTTTAAGAAGTATAAGGAAAGAAGGTGCATGTTAAAAAACAAAACTATATTTGGATATATTTTTGACCGTGTACGTACTATACAGGCAATAATCTTTCAAAAAGAGAAGATAGAGAATATTTTGAATGCGCGAAAAGCCAAGAGACTAAATAAGGGAAGCTCTACTATTAACAAATGCTTTGGCCTAGACCCCTTCTCTCTCTTAAATTTCTATCATAAGTAAAAGAAGTAAATTATATGATAAATGTAGCTTGCAACCGCATTGCACAATCTGATAGTCCTCATGAGATAAAAAATTAGCAAAAGAGTACCTAGTAAAACATATAAATCATCAACTAACTTTCTACACATCCACCATACCTTTTTGAATAGGTTCCATTAGCAGATGCTCGTGATGTTTTACATGGCTCATTATTCTTGCCAGTAATCATGTTCAAATTACCCAAACTTCCTTTTGATCTTTTAATTGGCAATTTTTCTTTTGCATCAGATGGTTTACAATCTGCTTCCATGCTTCCTGGGGTATTTACCTAAATAAAAACCTAAAATCAGTTTTATTGTATGATACAGACAAAAATTGTCTGTTGGTTAATAAGCCATTAAAAAGAACTCACAGATGCTTCAGCAATCCCATTTGGAGAAGGCGTTGCAAAAGGACTAAAAGGATAAGATCCCTGTATGAAATCAGAACATGTTGTCAATTAAAATAAAGACAAAAAAGGCAATATGAAAAACTTCAAATGAAGCAGCACGGAAAACAAAATACCGAAGGCATGGATGGATGGGCATATATGCCACCATGGGGATACATTGCAACATATGGATGTGGCGGGGTACCATAGGGAGGCATAATATGCTGCAAGAAAATATTAACAACTATGAGGTAAACTTATATAATTGAAAGAAAATAAAATTTTGGTGGTCCGTTTTTCCTTAACCACTCTTCAGCAAATTGAAAATAAAAAATAATAATAAAGATTTTCAGCTCCAACACACGTTTTATAAAGATGTCATGTATGACTAAGAGTATATGCCGGTCAAGCTCAAGTGTGTGTAGGCACTGCATTTTTGCATATAAGTCCCTATGATGAGTCTCATTTGATCACACTACCTTTTAAGTCGAGGGAAACGGACGTCGGAAGGGAATCGGGATTTTGTTAGATTTTATTCGCTTGTTTAGCTTCGGGCTCACTCGTTGGACCTCCGTTTTAAAGCACCTTTAGCCCAAAAACCCCGCAAACCACTTAACCTCGGCCCAAAATCCCCGCAAACCCCTTGGCCTTGACCTAAAACCCCCGCAAGCCCACACACCACTAAGCATACCACCAAACCCACCAACCAAAGCCCACACACGCCCAAGCCTAGCACACACATGCCCAAGCCTAGCCCACACACGCCCAAGCCCATAAAACACATCCAAAATAATTAAAATGCATATTTAAAACATGGGAAAATCAAAACAAATTAAATAAAATCTAAATAATTGCCTACCTAATTAACATAAATCAAATATATGATATTCATAATATAACAAATCTCATGCCTAATTAAAAATAAATCAAATAAAATCATACCAAGTTAGCACAAATCACCTACCTAAAACAAAACAAATTAAATATTAGACTTTCCTTGTGAGACACTAATTGATTCCTTCCTTTTCAAACAAGGAGAAGCCCTAGCCTTTGCCTATAAAAACAAAGCAATTCCAACCCTTGAAGTCTCTCCAATTCACGCATACACAAGAGAAAAAGCTCTAGCATTCACGCCTAACCCTAAGCAAGAAGCAACAAAGAATTCTCTTCTCCTCCCTCACTCTCAATTGCCGAGAACATCAAGCCAAAAAACAGTCCCCATTACCGCACAAACCACCGAATACACAGCCCTCAAACAGCAAGCTTAATCACCGAATACACAGCCCCCAAACAGCAAGTTTAAATCACCGAATACACAGCCATTCACAGCCCTTACATCCACCAAAACACCCCCTGAAAACTGCCTCTATAACCACCGAAAAACTGCTCCCAAAACTGTCCCGTAATCACCGAAAAGCTGCACTGTTTTACACCCCATAATCACAGAAAATCAGCAGCCAAAGTACCCCAAAACAGCAGCCCAAATACCCCAAAACAGTAGCCTAAATCACCTAAAACAGTGAACAAAAACTGCACTTTAAATCCCCAAAACAGTGAAAAAAAACTGCACTTTAAACCTTTAAAAAACGCAAAAACAGTGGCCTTATACAGCAAAAACAGTGACTAAAAAACAGCAGCAAAACGGAGTCAAAACAGTAACCCGAACAGCGAAACAGCGAGGAAAGACGCGAACCAGTGAACCAGAAAAGTTGCGGAGCTTTAGCCCTTCCGATCACCGTGTAACGCGAGTCCGAGAGTCGACGTAAAAGGTTAGACCTGAGGGCACATTTCTCATTTATTTTCATCCATCTCGTAATTATTTATTGAATTTTATTTGCATGAGTATTGTGGAATAATGTGTGTTGTGGCCCTTGAATGAATGGAAAATGTGTCGTCTCTTGTGGTATATAAGATGGAAACCCAGACGTAAATTCCGTAGCCGAATCCGAATGGACGGTAGTGCGGTCTGTACTTGGGATACAACTCCACGTACCACTTGAGCACACGGCACATATTTCGATATGTTTTATTTTGTTTGTTTATTATCCGCATTTTATATTCCGCTATTTAATTTCCGTACGATTTTTGTTTGTATTGATGATGTGATACGCATGGGCTTAGTATGTTGGTCTAAAGGTTCTCTATTTGAGGGAAGAAAAAGTCTGAAAGACTACCTTTACGGCAATATTTTGCCGCGCCGGACAAAGTACGTTTGGTTGAATGTGAGATATGTTCAACCGAGCATACGAAGTCCTACATCATTGTCTTTACTTTATATGTATTGTAATGTAATGCGCATGTGCTTATTATGTTGATCTAAAGGTCCTCTATTTGAGAGAAGAAAAGTCCAAAAGGCTACCTTTATGACAGTACTTCGCCGCGCCTTTTATTATTCCGTTGGTTGCTTTCTGTATGTCATCTCTTTGCATAATCATGCATCATATTGCAATGCGCATGGGCAAATCAAGTTGGATTAAAGGTCCTCCATTTTGAGGGATAGAAAGCCGAAGGGCTACCTTTGCCACGACGTTTTGCCGCGTCGGACAAAGTATGTTCGATTGAATGTGAAATACGTTTAATCGGACACTCGAAGTCCTATATAGATGTGGGCATATGTCGCATCTCTTTTCTTTCACTCTCATTGTCCATCTTTTGCATCGCATCATTGCACGTTTATTTTAATGTACAACTGCCGCATTAGTTATCTCCTTGCATTATGTACCT
The DNA here is from genome assembly GCA_019454045.1 of Zanthoxylum bungeanum. Taxonomy (NCBI): domain Eukaryota; kingdom Viridiplantae; phylum Streptophyta; class Magnoliopsida; order Sapindales; family Rutaceae; genus Zanthoxylum; species Zanthoxylum bungeanum. Next base: position 204,198 of record SKCR01036767.1, read on the forward strand.
AATTGCTTCTCTTTTATGCATGATTGTGCAATTGCCATTTATTTGTGTTCTCACATGTATAAGTACAATGTGCTTATGAAATTGTATGCTTGCCATTATTCGGATTCACTTTTATGCGTGTTTGTGCAATTACCATTTCCTTGCGTTTCCGTATCCATGAACATGGTGTGTTTATGAAGTTATATGCTTGCCGTATTTCCATTCACCTTTATGCATGCAAATTTGGACATAGGTTATATGCAAATTCGGACATAGGTTATATGCAAACTTAGATATGAGCCTTGTACTTATGCATGCGAACTTAGGAGTAAATTATCCTTGGAAATATATGTTGCTTAGGCTTGGTTAGATTATTGCACAAATCATTTCATTACAAGTGGCATAAGTAAGGGACCATTCTGAACCCAACGGTTTGAGGTCTTCCCTTGCGAGGGGTGAGTGCGACCTTAAATCATTTTCCCGGTTCACACCGGGTGGCGACTCCATTATTCTCCGGTTTAGTCCCTCGCGGGCTACTCCGTACTCCCAACTAGGCCGCGAGCCTAGAATAGCACGCGTCGTCAGTTTCTGTGTCCTACAGTCTGGCGACTCCACTGGGGATAGAGAATCGGCCCTGAAATAATGTCTTGTAATGTTTGGATTTGTGCTTTAATTAACCGTGTCTACTGTGGGTTAAAAGGGGTTTAATCAAAGACACTTTTAAGGCTGGGTAATGGTTTGGTGTCTTCCTTCATTCACTACCTTTCTATAAGGAAAAACTGTGAAGGCACCTGGATAATCATGTACTCGTAGCTTATTGTGATGGACTAATTTGGAGGACTCGTTGTTTATTCCTGTCACCAAGCGATAAGAGCCTAAGAGGCTTGGGTTTTTAAGAGAGTTCGCTCCGCCCTCCCTCTGGGGAATCTACAACGGGAAATCCATTTGACAGTCAGTCACGCACCATAACTCGTCGGCACGTACCGTAAGGTATAAAAAAGGTGCGCTCACTTGGTCGCTCGAACCCTTGAGTAGGGGGACCTAGTTGTGGGCAATCCTTCGTCAGCGAGAGTCTTTGCCTACACTCCCGCAAACCCACACGTAGACCGGAGTTGTATGGCCTATAGCAACTATTTCCTTGTGCTTGTGGATCATCCCCATTTGGACTTCTTGTCAGAAATGCAAACTTGTTGGGCCATTTAAACTGGGACAAGTTCGTATCCTATGACAATTGGGCCAAAAACTTCTGAAATGTCGATGGGCCACTGTAGAAATTATTGCTTTATGTTTGAATTATCTCTGTATGCTTGTATTTAAGGACTATCATCATTTGGATGCAGTTAGACTTCTTGTCAGAAATGCGAACTTGTTGGGCCATTTAAACCGGGACGAGTTCGTATCCTATGACAAGTGGACCAAAAGTTTCTAAAATGCTGATGGGTCATTTTATGTTTGGGCCTCTCATCATTTGAAGTCGTTTAGCCATGTTATCGCAAAGTGTAAACCTGTTGGGCCTTTTCAACTGGGACAAGTTTGCACCGCGCAATGGCGTGGTTAAATGCTTTAAAATGATAATGGGCTAACCTATACATTCTATACATCTCATGCATCATATGCACGCATACATGCTAATATATAGTTTTGAAAGACACCATAGATTCCCGTTAGGTAAGGGAAGAGGGAAGACTCACCAAGGGACCGATAGCAAACATGAGTGAATTAAGTATCCCGTATGGATCAGTTTGAGAACAGTCTCACCAAGATTACTGAACAGTTACAAGCCTTGACTGCTGCTGTGGCTAATATGGTTGTGCCCCGTGCTGGGGGAAATTCTGAGAATGTGAGGCGTGAGGAGCCTCCGAATGGGTTGGTGGAGGATATTCCCACTTTTGATGATGACATGGCAGAATATGCGACAGGAAGAATGATTGGGTCTCAGGCAGAATTTCAGAAGCTTCGGGATCAGGTAGAAACGGTTACCCGCAAAATGAGGGGTAAACATGAAGAGTTGTTGGATTATGAGGCGATGACTTTCGAAGAAAAGTTGCCAGCTCAATTCAAGATGCCTGATATGGCCAAGTTCAATGGGAATGGGGACCCGAGGGTCCATCTCCGACAGTATGTTTCGGTTATGAGTTCAGTGGGCCTGTCACAGCGCCAAGTTTAGAAGATGTTTGGGATGTCGCTCGAGGGGGCACCCGTAGTGTGGTATCATAGCCTTGAAAGAAAGGTTAAGGAAGATTGGAGGGAACTGGCAGACGCATTTCTGAAATAGTATGTTACAGACTTGGAGATTGACTTGTCGCTCCGCGACTGGGAGAATACCAAACAGAAGTCGGAAGAGAATTTCAAGGAGTATGTAGATCGCTGGAGAAGCCAGCTTCTGAAGATGCAGACTCGGCCCTCGAAGAAGGACCAGATAAAAATGATCATCAAGGGCACCAAGCCCTCTATTTATGGAAAGCTGAGGAGAATGACCTCCATGATTACTGATTTTCGACAGTTGAGGGAAACTGTCATGGATATTGAAGAGGAAGAAGCTGAGAACAGAAAGTTCTATGGCCAGAATAGAAAGACTTTTGGGGGGCATTCTGAGACTAAGCCCGCCACTGCCGAGGTTGCTGCCGTCAGGAACCGATATTTCTCTAACCTGGGGAAGCTTTTATCTAAGGTGCTTGAGAGGTTGAAGGGACAATGACTCCTAAAACCCTTAGAGCCTAAACGACTTCCAGATCCTATACCACTGTATAGGATCTGGAAGTCGTTTAGGCTCTAAGGGTTTTAGGTATAGCCTTTTACGTCGACTCTCGGACTCGCGTTACACGGTGATCGGAAGGGCTAAAGCTCCGCAACTTTTCTGGTTCACCGGTTCGCGTCTTTCCTCGCTGTTTCGCTGTTCGGGTTACTGTTTTGACTCCGTTTTGCTGCTGTTTTTTAGTCACTGTTTTTGCTGTATAAGGCCACTGTTTTTGCGTTTTTTAAAGGTTTAAAGTGCAGTTTTTTTTCACTGTTTTGGGGATTTAAAGTGCAGTTTTTGTTCACTGTTTTAGGTGATTTAGGCTACTGTTTTGGGGTATTTGGGCTGCTGTTTTGGGGTACTTTGGCTGCTGATTTTCGGTGATTATGGGGTGTAAAACAGTGCAGCTTTTCGGTGATTACGGGACAGTTTTGGGAGCAGTTTTTCGGTGGTTATAGAGGCAGTTTTCAGGGGGTGTTTTGGTGGATGTAAGGGCTGTGAATGGCTGTGTATTCGGTGATTTAAACTTGCTGTTTGGGGGCTGTGTATTCGGTGATTAAGCTTGCTGTTTGAGGGCTGTGTATTCGGTGGTTTGTGCAGTAATGGGGACTGTTTTTTGGCTTGATGTTCTCGGCAATTGAGAGTGAGGGAGGAGAAGAGAATTCTTTGTTGCTTCTTGCTTAGGGTTAGGCGTGAATGCTAGAGCTTTTTTCTCTTGTGTATGCGTGAATTGGAGAGACTTCAAGGGTTGGAATTGCTTTGTTTTTATAGGCAAAGGCTAGGGCTTCTCCTTGTTTGAAAAGGAAGGAATCAATTAGTGTCTCACAAGGAAAGTCTAATATTTAATTTGTTTTGTTTTAGGTAGGTGATTTGTGCTAACTTGGTATGATTTTATTTGATTTATTTTTAATTAGGCATGAGATTTGTTTTATTAGGAATATCATATATTTGATTTATGTTAATTAGGTAGGCAATTATTTAGATTTTATTTAATTTGTTTTGATTTTCCCATGTGTTAAATATGCATTTTAATTATTTTGGATGTGTTTTATGGGCTTGGGCATGTGTGGGCTAGGCTTGGGCGTGTGTGGGCTTTGGTTGGTGGGTTTGGTGGTATGCTTAGTGGTGTGTGGGCTTGCGGGGGTTTTAGGTCAAGGCCAAGGGGTTTGCGGGGATTTTGGGCCGAGGTTAAGTGGTTTGCGGGGTTTTTGGGCTAAATGTGCTTTAAAACGGAGGTCTAACGAGTGAGCCCGAAGCTAAACAAGCGAATAAAATCTAACAAAATCCTGATTCCCTTCCGACGTCCGTTTCCCGCGACTTCCTCGACTTAAAAGGTAGTGTCTCCAAATGAGACTCATCATAGGGACTTATATGCAAAAATGCAGTGCCTACAGTGTGCTTGTTCAAGATATAAAAAATGGCCACTTCATCCATGTTTGCTATGGTAAAGACAGAACCAAGTCATCTTCCATTACCCTATTCGGAGAAATAGCACTAGGTTTTTTCTCTGTACATTCTATAACACATTGGCATTGGTTTGCAGTTTCTATGTTAAATTGTGAGTATCCAAAATGAAAGCTTTAATTTTTCTAATACCCCAAAATAATTCCTGGAGCTCCATCAGAGTTTTCCAATGTGCTACACCCTCGATCCTTTAGGTTGTATATTTATTTACAAGAAGTCAAATTCAATATGCAAGATAGGATGAATATCTTCGAGGAAAAATTGTTGCACATTATATGTAATATAATATTTAATTTACCTAATGAGTATCCCTTCTATTACAATAGATTTATCTTTTTCATTACCTGAACTCCCCACATGTATGGGTGAGCTTGCGGACTTGATGCCAAGAACCCATGTGGAGGCATAGGCGAATACGCCTGGTAAGAAATCAAATCCATTCCATATTACACATAAAAAAAACTACTAATTTGAAGCCAAATAGAAATGCCCAAATTATAGATTTTTCTTATCTAACCTGAAATCCTGACCAGTCAGGATTCACTGCGCCAGTGCTAATAATTGGGGCCTGCTCCTAGAACATAACAAATAATAGCAAATTCAAGGAAAAGAACTTGTGGAAATAATTCAAAGCGAAATGAACAACAATAGACCCAAAATCCAAAAAATATGCAAGTACATGTATGACAGTAGAAGGTGGCGTCTTTGCCTCCTTTTCTTTAGTTTGCTTATCCACCTTACTGCTTCCCATCACTATATATCACCAATGTCCAATATATTATCACACCATCCTACAATACAATTTGCAAAATTGTTCCAATGATTAAACGGCAATTCTTTCCCGTAATCTTCTAATAAATCAATTAAAAATTGCACCCTAAGCAAGAAATAAACACCGAAAAGGAAAGTCCAAATTGTAAATGACATTCAATCATGTGAAATTGCTGCAATAATTGCCAAAAACTAAGTAAAGGCTTTTCCTTTCCTCGGACCCAAAAAAAAATTCACATGATTGAAAGGCAAAAAATAACCACCCCAAAAAAATCAATTCTCAATAGTTGTTAAATAAGTTATTGCCTATAGAATGCATAAAACAAATTCTCAAATACCACACCTACCAATTAACAAAATTCCAACTACTTTGGACAGAAAAAAACAAAATTGAATCTTGAAATCAAAACCCTAACCTAAAATAAACAATTAAATACAATATGCCAAAAAAAAAGGGTTTTTTTTTTTGTTTTACAAGAGACTTACACTTGATTAATCAGTCAAAACTAGTATGATTAACAGCTAGCAGTGAAAAATTCTCACGAAATCAACTTAAGTAAATTTCATTTTACCGGTTTAAAGCCGAATTTGAAATAACAGCAGAAACCTGATCCACTTAGAATAGCTGACAACTTTTAACCTAATTGAAGATTTTGGGATTGAGTAGGGACTCTGAGGTCAATTTGGGGAAAAATTGGGGGAAATTATTAACACATTATCAATTGTAGGAAAGAATTTGAAACTGGAAAAAGATAATAAAAAATTAAAATTAGGGTTCCTTTTGGTTTACAGATCGGAATCTGTCGGTTGTTGATTTTTCACTTCGATTTTGCATTGAGCCTGTAAAACTCCCAGTTTTAATTTTTAATTTTTTTTCTTAATTATTCTGATGGTTAGATCGTTGTGATGAGAAAATGAACGGCGGATGATGTGATCTTATTTTTATACAATAGATTGGAATGTAGGTTATAGGCATGATTACCAACAAGATTTAGAAGAGAGTCGCACGATCATATTGTGTTTGATTTGTGTGTGAAAATTAAATGAAGCACCTTAAATATATCCTGTCGATAAATATATAATATGTGTTAATTAATAATTTTTTTCTATTGTTATTGGTTAATTATGAATTTAATTTATATATATCAAAATATTAATAAACAATCGTACCACGTCATCTATAATGAGATAAATATTTCCATAAGGTGTTAACGTGCCTATTTAGAAAGTTAGTTTAACTAATAATCTAGAAATAAGATATACTTAGGTGTGGTAAATTTTGGAAACTAGATTTCAACCCGTCCGTTGTTGCGGTGGTCTATTTTTTTTTTAACAAAATATAAAAGATAAGAATTTATATACAATATTTTCATAACTATCATTCATTACAAATATTTTTAATTAGTCTATATCCTTATGTAAACTATAGTTATAGGACATTTAAAAAATAATAATCGACTAAATTAATTAAATCAAAACAGTCACTGAAGAGAGGAGTAAGGGAATGCGAATATCATCACTTTATTACTGGCACCATGAAAACACAAGATCTTAATCTGGTGTTCCATTTTATAGGGTTCTGATTTTTTGATCGCTGCTTCTATGGTTGAAAGAGGAATAGACATTGTTTGTTAAATTGCCAAAATTATTATTATTTTTTAAGATAATTGCCAAAATTAATTGAGAATGTGAAAATTTATTAATGAAATTGAATTGAACCCTTAACGAATGTCTACTGAATTGCCAAAATTAATTGAAAATTCTAACAGTCTGCTGAATTATCAAAATTAATTGAGATCCCTACTTTTATGGACATGACTTAGAGAGCCGAAAATTAATGGTGCTCTTCTTTTGCTTTCCTGAATTTATGGGGATGAAAATTCTACTCAAGAAACATTTCAAAGATTTTTTTTATTTTATTAAGGAGATCATTTATTATGTAAACAAGATTAAGAGGCAATTTAAAATTTTGTGCCATTTTTTTAGTAGTGTCACATGTCAGCACCACAAAGAGAAATTGACAAAAATAGAAGTAAATATGATAGAATCCGACTTGACAAAACAACTTAGCCCATTATATTATTATTAAAAAAAATTGAACTTAATATATTTTTAATTTTAGATATATATATTTATAACTAAATTTTTAAATTTTAATTCAAAATTCCATTAATATATATATATATATATATATATATATATATATATATATAATTTTTGTAGTTTTTTTTATACAATATAATATATGATTTGTAATTTGTAATTTTATTTTTTGGAACTTATATATAAAAATCATATTTATAAATAAAATAAAAATATTTAACTATACATCAAAATGAAAATAATATAAAATTACAAATCATCAAAATTAATGTCAGACAGTACATCATCAAGCTCAGGATCCCTCTCAAGTGATATCCTCATTAGAAGCTTTAATGTCACATCTAATGTACGCTTCATTCCCTTCTGCCGATCCTCAATCTCCTTATACCGATCTTCCATTCTCTTCTTTTGATCATCGATCCTCGTCTGACCCTCCTCTATCGCAATGACGGGATCACGTAACAAAGTGATTATGGGATCACCACCAGCTACCAGATGAGAAGTGTGAGATGAGCCAACACTATCTGAGCCTACTGAAGGGTGAATGGGAGGAGAATCAACCTATGACGGCTAGTTCTGCGTAGCACGATGACTTATTAAACAGATAAATAAAATAATTAAATGAATGAATCACTTTATCAATAAAATATATAAGTCATTTTGTTATATCAGTCATGAAAACATCGCATGCATTTGTGCAATAGAGGCTCTTCTGTCGCAAGGATCTCTAATTAATGATAGTCGGATGCTCAAAGGATGCCACATCGTTATCCAAATTAAACTCGAAATATTGCAAGAGTCGGGTGATGATCATGCCCTAGGGAATGCCCGTCTCACTATGGGCATGAATATGAAACCAATGCCATATAATAAAGGCTCTAATATCCACCACAGGGTCCTGAAAAAATAAAATTATTTTTTAGGAATTATCTATAATATAAAATATAAATAAATTAATTAGTATAATATTTTCTTACTTGAAGTATGCACATGTGTATCTAAAGCAAAATGGCTATTCCATCTATCTCGCGCAATAGGTCAAATTGTCCATATCCGGTAATATCTTCTATATCTACTGCATGTATGATAAGCGATCAATATGTTTATATTTACCGCTCATTTATCTTATATTTTGTGTGTTATCTCGAGTTGTATGAACGTTTTGATGCGATTTTGGTATGTTTCGTAAGTCAAAATCATATTATGAATCAAGCGGACTTAACGAGAGATGAATTGGCAAATTCGAAGCAAAATCGGGCCATATTCCGGAGTTCAGCATAGACGTCTTGACTCAGACTTGGGCGTCGCAACACTCTGTAGTGTAATTTTGAGGCATAACCTAAAACTTGTTGCATGTAACGACGTCGATCTATGAGCGTCGCGACATCCAATTAAAGCAAACCAGCGTCGCGACTCTGAGACTTACGCGTCATGACATGGACGCGTTTCCTGATGCGTGAAGAACTCCAGTTTCTTAAGAAGGAAAGCTTTCAGGACCTCCTATATAAACATAAGTTCGTCCCAAAACCTAAAGTGAGGACTAATAACATACTTTTGGAGCCTCAAAGCATTAGAATGACACATAAAGCAAGATAAGAAGGAGTTTGATTACGCCCAAAAAGTATTCGCGGTTATCGCAGTATAGTAGGGGTGTCGATTCCTCAGAGAGATGGTTACAGGGAACTAATTTACTTAAACAAAAACATTAGCAATAACTTAATGGAAAGATAATGATTGAGTTGGTAATATGAAATAAAAACTATGGAAAATACTTAAGAGTTATCAGTAGAGTGAAACAGCAAAGCATCAGGAATCCCTATTGTATCAACTTCCTATATTCAGTTATTGATTCCTTTTATTACTCAATTGAAGGTTTCACATCCCAAACCAACAATAAGAAGATATTCAACTCAAAACACATTAAATTATAAGGTAAACGATGATTTACTTTCTCTATGTTAATAGCATACAAAGTTATCGTTATGACCTATCTAACGTCGACAATATACCCACAGACAATACTGTAGCAGAAGATCAACTCATAAAACAACTTTACCTGTCACAATTAGGTTCCCCAATCACACATAGAAGAAGCATGACTATTCCTATATGTAAGTTGGAAAAACACAATCTCTGGATTCATAAATCAAAAGATAATAAAGAATAAAAAAACATCAATTGTATTAAACGTTGAAGAGTATTCAGGAATCAAAAATATAAATATAAGAACCTAATTACAAGAGTTCATCATTAGCTTTACCTATGAGATTATATCTCTATATAGAAATAGACATAACCTTGATAGATTGGAGGGGCATCCTGTCTGGCATGAAGTTTCCTTGGTCTTTCTTTCTCAAATATGAGACTCCAACTTTTTGTTGTGTGTTTTCTCTCTTTTTCTCTCCAATTTTCTCCTCTTTTTAGGATTTTGGACGAACTTGGGTTTATATAGAGAAGTGTCGGAGTCATTGTGAGCATCAAACACGACTAAATTAAGTTTCTGGTGTCTTTCGAGGCGCCGCGGTGCCAAACTTGCTGGATTTCACTATGTAGCCACGCTGAGGGCGCGTCGCGACGCCAGGCGAATTTTCTGGTTTCATGCTTTCTTTGTTTCAGCTCTTCCCGCGTGCTTTCGATGCGTCCGCAAAGTCCCGAAACATGTGTAATTGCTCCAATCTTCATGTTCCATTGCTCCCTAATAATAAAACATAAAATAAACCATAATTAAGATTAAATACATGATAATCAAGCCGAATTAGCGATGTTCAAAGTACACTTTCATGCACTTATCACAATGCTTCAACCGGTGTTGGAGATTGAAGCCGAAGACTGCGAACGAGAGTTTTTCTTCCCTTCTTTCTCTAGCTTATTTTTTATACGTTCTTGTTTTGTGATAATGATTAGCATGTGTTTATTGAATAATATAAGTATCTATCAAGCTTACACTTTTTACATTATTAATTGTGTTTTGATGTTGTTGAGGGTGTGGTTGTTGACTTAATTGATTCTTGCTTTGTGTTTTGACGTTGTTAATATTTTATTTTATTTTTGTAAAATTAGAGTTTCAGGTTTTCTGGTTTTGAATTAATTTTGAGATTTGAGACCCTTAATTTTTTTTTTTGTGATGATGAATAAGTTCAGACCCTTAATTTTTGTCTTAGAAATTAAGGGAACATAACATTGTGTATATATTTGTATTGATTCCTTATTCTGTGATGATGATTAATCCCTTAAATTTTTCTGCAATGATTATGTGATGATGATTAATCATTTGTTGTAATTTTGCATTAAACTACAGAAAGAAAGATTATGTATTGAACATTAGAAAATAATGTGTATATAAATTGTGATTTTGAATTTAATAATATTATATATTTTTATTAATTCTTTGTTTATAGACATGTTTCAGATGATTTAATCACAATGTCATCAATGCCATCATCTAGCACTAGTGGATATCCAAACAGACGAGAATGTAAGAAATTTTGAAGGGGATTTAAGGTAGTGCTAGCGTCTCGCAATCCAATAAATCCAAATCGCAAGTTTTGAAAATGTGAAAATTGTAAGGATTTTATGAGAAATGACCATTTTCATAGATTTATCATGGTTTGTAATGATGGCAGTAGGGAGAGAACCGGACATGCAAGTTAATCAACCATGTAAATGTTTTCGTGTCCTCGTATGAAATCAATCCACATCCTAATAAAATAGACTGACCGTGATGATTAAATCTAACAAAAAAAAGCAAATGACATGTCATATTTGTTGGTAAGATATGTGGTATCAAACGTGATGATCTCTCCAATACACTTGTAAGCTGCCTAGCTTTGCTTGGAATCAGGGCATGGTTGTGTTCAAGTACTAAGCTCGAAGAACCCATTTTCCTTTTTCACTCCAAGTTTCGTATTACAACCATTTTTTGTATTTACTTGCAGCCTCAAGATAGACAAAACCATAAATCATATCTAGGGGTGTGCATCGGTCGATTCGGTCGGTTAATCCTTAATTTTTTAACAAAATCGAAATTATTTGGTTAAGTAAATATTTAATCGATTTAACCATATGATGACACATAACCATTAACTAACTTAACCATTATTTTTTGATCGGTTTTGGTTAATTCAGTTATTAACCAGTCCATAATCTCCACAAATAACAATCCACATTAACACATTAATATAAATTTAAATTCATCTAAAAGACAATCATATATGTGTTTAACAATAGAAGACAAATTTAAATTCATCAAAAAACAGTCTACAACTACAATCAGTAGAGATATAAGGTAAAAATTTTAATTTCATTTTAATTAAAAATATATATAAAGTCGAGTTATGGTTTGTAATCGGTTAATTAGTCGGTTCGGTTATACAAATCTCATAACACTTAACCGAACTGAAAAATCGAAAAAATTAAAAATCTTAACCGAAAAAACCGATTTAATCACAATAACCGAACCACTATAAAAATATTGGTCGGAACGGTTTGATTAATCGGTTAAAACCGATTAATGCACACTCCTAATCATATCAAAAGCAAAAGAAAACTTACTTTTTTATTTGGGTATTTGATTTTGATGATTGATGAAAAAAATAAGAATTTTTTAGGGTTTATTCGTCTATTTCCAGAGAGAGAGGAGGCGAAACGATTTTTAAAATTTGTTTAAATTTATATTTTTGTCTTAAAATGCATCACCCAACCTAAAATAAAAATCATAAACAAAATAAAATAAATAAACAAAACGACAGCAACGACTGTCGTTCAGTTCAAATTTCTGTCTGCTACCTTCTGTACAACTAGCAGAACTCATGATAAAATTATGATGTTCATATTAATGTTGAATTGATGTTCTTATTAATTTCATAAATTTTGAATTGATATTGTTATTAATATTCTTATTGTATTTTACTAATACAAACTTAAATAAATAATATTTAGATTGTGGTTATACTTTTATAAACCCGACCCATTTGCCAACCCAACAAAGGATTAATATGTTGGGAGAAATAAGGATTTCATGTATCTTGTGAGAGATTTAGGGTCTGTTTGGTTCAACGGAGGGGAGGGGAGGGGAGGGATTTTAATGGAGGGGAGGGGAGGGGAGGGGAGGGGAGGGATTTTAATTAAATATATGTTTGGTTCAAATGAGGGGAGGGGAGGGGAGGATAGAGTTTTTAATTAAATATATGTTTGGTTAAAGAAGAGAGGAGAGGGATTTTAAAACTAATTTACTATTTTATCCTTAAAGCATTTTATAAATAAAATTAAAACAATATAGGCTTATATTATATTTGAATTAAACAAATAATAAAATTAAAATTAAAAGCTCTACATAATACGTGTTATTAAAAATAAAATTAAAACAAATATAAGATAAGAGAATAAAAAGATTGAATGGTGAAGCAAATATAAGAGAGATTTGTAATTAAGAAAATTTTGGATTTTAATGTATAAGTATGGATAATTTAGTAAATGCATTTAATATTTAATTGCTCACTTTCTCTCCCCTCCAAAACCCCCCACTTTTGGAGGGGAGCAAAAATTGACTTAGGAGGGATTTTGCTCCCCTCCCCTCCCCTCCAAAAAATTGAACCAAACAACTATAATTTAAAATAATCCCTCCCCTCCCCTCCCCTCCCCTCCCCTCCAAAACCCCCAACCAAACATAGCCTTAAGAGTTTCCAGGAAGACTTTCATCGACTCTGAATATATTTTCACATGTTGTGGAGTGTGAGGGGGCAGAAAGAGAAGCTTACATTGATTTATTATGCAATGAGGTTGCTCTGGGCGTAATCGCAGTTTAATATATAATGGATAAGTTACAAATATGAAATTAGATATTCTCACGGTATATTGAACGACTGATATATTATATATATATATTTTGTTGAAATTAATCATCAAAATTATGTTGTATTAATTATAGCTTTAAGTGAAATATTGAAATTGATTTTTTAAAACTGAGTTAGAACAAATTTATATTGAATTGTTAGATTGATATTAAATGTACTCTTGTATTGAGTATTGTATATCCATTGATAAATTTCTAATTATTTTTTTCATTTTACAAATATTTCATACGGATGCAGATACCGATCTCAAAAATTTTAACCGATGTTAAAACATTTCGGAAATATTCTATCCGCTACCATCCCTATACATGATATTTGCTGCTTTGCTCATCGGATTCCTGCAAGGAAGATGAGATTCCCGACTTTTCAATGTGTGTGTTTTCAGTGCAAGTCAAGTACCCATTTCAGGTCATGATGTTGGTCTTAGGGCTTTGCAATTACTTGCGGAAAAAACACAGAGCCATATTACACAATCCATAATGAATAAAAATCATTCACACAAGTGATAATGACAACGACCTTTTAACGATAAATTTTTTGAATCAACATTGAAGCTAAACATTAAAATTTAACATGAAACATAGTTGATTTTAGGGCAAGGATTCAAGTTACACTGACCGGGTAGTGGCGAACCCACAGAAGGAACCCCCATTGGCTGGCTGAAAAGGATAGGTAATACACCCCATGTCACTTCATTCAATGGAGCTTCTAATCGAGAGACAATGACCTAAGCTCGTTGAAGTAGCGATAAGAGGCGAAAAAAAAATAATTTGATGGTGCTCAATGTGTTATTTAAGCTTGATGCCTCATGTTGATTCGTGCTATCGAGTTTATAAACGCATCCTTCTCGCGTAGCTAGATGCAATAGAGGCAAGTGCATCACAAGTATTTAATCATACCACGACCCTCCACACTAAGTTTTGTAGCTTGCAGCTGCTTTCTAGGGGTCTTCAACTGCTGCAGCTTCTTGTTCATCTGCCATTAACAATTAGATTTTGGATTAGAATTATATAGAAGATGAGAACTTAAGGAAGAGAGCAAGAAAACAAATCTGCTGCATCACACACAGAGTTGACATACAAAGCAAATGCTGTCCGTTCAAATTCAATAATGTTTGGACTTTTGGAGTAACTGCTCAGAGGTTGAAAATAAAGTATTGCTATTTGATAATTTTACTAACCCATGACAAAGTGATATGCATTACTCAAATCTCTAAATCTATTGTTAATTGAGAAGCTCGACCCAACTGTCGAATTCATTCTGTATAGAATCGCAATGACATGAACAAAATAAGAGCAAAAGTTTTTGACGTTATCTTTATTGGAAATAGTTCTAAAAGTTTGGAGGAGAGTTTATCTAGATATGAATTATGCACAGGAACAGAACAACTGAATTCAAATAAACAAATCAACTAACCTTCATCCGGCGCTGATCTTGAATAACTTGTTTAGCACGGGCTCTAACTTCTTCTGGATCAATTTTAGATTGGGGACGCACAATAAAATCCAACGGTGTTGCTTCTGGTCTTGATGCATGCTGCCTGGAGGATGAATCTGACCTTGAAGCATGATGCCCCAAAGATGACTGACCAGACTTGCGCTCCCTGCATGTTTAAGTGGAAAACTACATGTAAAACAACATCGCATTGCAGTAACTAATTGCTCAGAAAAATTAGATCTATCGTAACATCTTACCGAGAAATAACCAGATCATCAAAATCACCATCTCTAGATTCCATAGCTGCAGATTTATTTGAAGGCCTAATGAACATATTAAAAGACGACGATAATGAGAAAAAAGAAGGCAAAACTAAAATGCATGTCCATGTTGAATATGATAGCAATGAGATAGCAGTCACAAATAGTACTTTTTGACTGATGGCCTCCGAAAGGGAACCCTGTCATCCTCAATATTTTTCATGTCCTCGAACCTCGTGCTCTTGTTAAATATCGGTCGACTCTGCATTCATTATTTCAAAGTACAAGAAAATATCAATATCAGTGATAAATAATACATCTTTTCAAGAATTATAATCAAATGAAAGAACACACATAGTGAAGGATGAGGAGAAGGAAAAAGAAAAAGGAAAGGGAAAAAAAGGATAAATAGGAGCTAAGGAAGAGTCTTTGCAGTACAGATCCAAATCTTGGGACTAGGAAATCCGCAAAGGAAAAGAAACGATTTATAGTAAGAACGAATAGATTAAAAAAAAAGGGTATCTTTCCAGGCAGAGATTTTCAACATTGAGGTATAATAGATCCCCAATATATGCAATAAATCAAACCTCCATCATTCCACTCTCATGCATCTGTCAAGATAATGGCTTGGCTAATTGAAACATTACTGTAAAAGGGTATGCAGAAAGTAAAATTCAATAAATAGTGACCAATAAACAGAGAAGGTATCACATTACCCATTTATCAACTAAATCCTTGGCAAGTTTTCTATTTGATGTGGTTTCCTCATCGGATTTTGATAAGAACATAATAACCTGCCCAAAAAAAAAAACAGTCAAAATTGCTGCTCAGTGGAAAGAATAAAGCATCAAGAACAATAATTGCTTGAAATGATAGTAAACCTTTCCAAGACCACTCTTCTTCAATTGTTCCCTCCTATCATACTGCTCTAGATCAATTGGAAACTGCATAAGAGATGCGATTTTCAGGTTTTTATAAAGCCAAGGCTTGTTCAGAGGGAATGAACATTATTACATAGATTAATGGGGATAAACCCAGTGTATACCTCAGTCAAAATCTTCAAAATAGCTGCCCGAATATTTATATTCGGTAAGCTCCCATCTGGAAGTGGTTCAAGCCAATTCTTTAATAGAGTTAGCACTCCGTGGTCTAAAAATTCTTGCTGAAGCTGCTTCCTGCATCAAGAGTCAAGAAGATAAGAACTATAACTGGTAGGTAAGGCACAAAAGGAGGAGGCAAGAACTTACTTTGAGAGAACCTCTGTAAGAAGAGACAGCTTCTTGAGTTTATTAATTGCAGGTTTACCCTGTCTGTTAAGCTCAGCATCTTCTTCAGCAGTAACCTCAAGCTCAGCCATTACATTCTCAACCAGCAACGCAATTTCTGCAGGACTTTTCTCATTCTTTTTCCTCCTTTTACCCATCTTGAAGAGGTCCTTAATTTCATCATCTTCGTCACCCTCCTCTGCCTGGAGAAGTAAGATAATTTCAAATAAAATAATAAAAATACGCCAAGAGAAAGTGTAAAACAGATATTAAGCTTTCAATACGCAAATCCTAATTACATAGCATAGTGAGTCGCGCACACACATTACAAGAATTCAAAATGAAAAGATTCTAGAGATGACAAGAGGATCATTAATGGAAAGTAGGTGTTAACAGTCTTTACCTGAGGAGCATCATAAGCAAAGCGTGGTTCAGTGTCGCTTCCATACCTGTCGTTAGGATCCACACCACTATCATCAAT
Organism: Zanthoxylum bungeanum; assembly: GCA_019454045.1. Taxonomy (NCBI): domain Eukaryota; kingdom Viridiplantae; phylum Streptophyta; class Magnoliopsida; order Sapindales; family Rutaceae; genus Zanthoxylum; species Zanthoxylum bungeanum. Next base: position 220,547 of record SKCR01036767.1, read on the forward strand.
AAAGTTATCATCATCCATAGTCCTAACACCCTCTTGATCATCCTATTCAAGTGAGGAAACAAATATAATGATAAGCAACACACATAAACCAAACCAATGAGTAAACAAAAAAACTAAAATTGTGAACCAAAAAGAAACCTCGGAATTGTCAGTGGGAGCAACAGCATTCCACATCTCATTAAGCATTTTATCATTATCTTTGAAATTTCCAGCCCTGGAAGATTTAGAGCCACTCGCTTTGCCCCCACTAGACGAAAACTTCTTATCACCACCACTTTTCAGCCTCTTCTTCTCCTTAACTTCTTTCCCAAACTTCTTCCTCTTTCTCTCCTCCATCTCTCTCTCAAAATCATCCCCAATTATATTATCATCACCATCACCATCACCATCATCATATTCATCCTCTCTTTCGTCAATCAAACTAGGCGTTCCACCGCTCTCCTTAGCCCCCTTTTTCACCAACCTCTTTCTGGGTTTCGATTTCTCATTACTGTAAACCGGAGTCTGTGACCGTTCCCTCACCGGAGCGATGTCATCATCAAAATCGTCTAGGATGTTGTCGCTTTGGTGACGATTATGCTCCGGTGATAACTCCGGGTCCGATCGTATGTCGTCGAAGTCCATCAACGGCTCTCCATCCTCGTCGCGATACCTAAAACATTTATTACAATCTCAGCAACTCAGAATTCAGAAACCCTATTATTTCAATCTTGAAATTGAATTACTCAGCTCGTTCGTACAATCAAATTAAACAATCGTAGATTAAAATCCAAATAATTTTTTAAAAAATCCTAAATTCGTACAATCAAATTAAACAATCCCAGATTAAGAATCTAAATAATTTTTTTTCCTTTAAAAAAAAAACCCTAAATTCGGATCTAGAGAACTTACGGATCATCTTCGTAAGCCATGGCGGTGATGAATTGAGTAAGTTACTGCTATCAATTTATAAATCAATCTACAAAAAATAAAATCGACACAAATTTATAAATGATTTGTATAATATAATATATAAGTTGAAATTTGCAAAGCCGGGCCAGATAAGGTGAACGAAACGGAGCGCTGATCCTCTACGCTAAGTACCACGTCAAAACTAACAAATATTTTATTTCAAAGATACTGAAAATAATAAAATTCTATACTTTTTATCATTATATTATTTTTTTTCATAAGCATTTTGGAAAAATTTGAGTTGTAATTAATAAATAATAAAAATTTTAACATTGAAATTGAATGACCTAAAAATAAATGGGCTTACAAATACGGTTCGGGCAAAATCGGTTTTGAGTTGTGTTGATGGGGATTTCTGCTACTAGATCTTTTTGTACAGTTTGGTAAGGGCAGAAGAGGAAATTCGCCTCATCAGGAGGTCAAGGGATCAGAAAATGTGTATCGATTCCTCGGCCTGACACGGAACTCGGTTGATGAGAATGACCGACCAGAGGATGTCGTACAACGCAATTTCAGAGATCAACCACATAAGAGCTATGACCGACCACACTAAATCAGGGAATCAGACCGGATCTACCAGCTCATTGAGCAGATCGATGAACTCGGATATCTCAGGTCAGGACGGAAGTAATTCTGGAAGTCCGGCGAGTCATTTGGCCGACCTCTTGAAGACCGACATAATATCAGAGGAGCTGGATCTTTCCTTCGACACGTGTCATTTCTCAAGAGCACTTTACAGGCTGTCTCCATTATTATTGTGTGTGGCATATGAGAAAACAGAGGGATGTGACTGACCGTCAGGCGACAGACTTACTTTCGACGAGGGCAGACTTGGGGCAGAAGACCCGCCAATCAGTCAGGCATCACGCGGGAATTGTCATAAAGTTGTATGAACAATGTTGCACTTTCTTAGTAAATAAAGGGAGTGTAGTCTCATTTGTATAGGTTGGTGTTTTTTTAGGTAGCAACTTGTAACACAAAAAGAATACCACTTGTAACTCTTTTCAACTGCTCGGTCGCGTTCTAGCCTGCCTCAAAACAGGTCGGCCGAGTCAGCTCTTAGCAATAAAAACAACCCTCATCGTTTTGTGCCCGTGGACGTAGGTTGGATTCGCTCCGCCGAACCACGTTAAATCTATCTTGTCAATTTGTGTGTTTTTCCCACCTTCTACTAAATTTGCCTTTGGTCTCCCCATAACCAAACAAATTCAAGGTTGAGGGAAGGTTGCCTCGGGGAAGTTATCCTGAAACTGCCCCTGGGATGAAAATCAGCCTTCAACAGTTGGTGCCGTCTGTGGGGAAAGAGCAAAAAGCATATTGCGTGGTAAGACGATGGTAGAAGGTGGAAACCATGAGTTGTTGGACAGTTCAACAACAGAATGGATGAAAGGGGAAAGGAATATGAATAAGCAGATCAGAACAAGAGGAATAAAGGGTTCGCATAAAAAATGTATGACAGCAACTGTAGGCATTGCATTTTTGCATAACACCCGATGAGGAGTCTTATATGGAGACAACTCCCTCTTAGTCATGAAAGCCGCGGGAAAAGAACGTTGGAAGGGTAAAGTTGGAAAATATAATTTTTGATGGATTTACCCGAGTTGTTTCGCTTCGGTTGCTTGTTATACCTCCGTTTCTAAGCTCACCTTAGGCCCAAAACTCCCATAGACCACATACCTAACCCAAACCAAGCCAAATACCCAAGTCAACCCAAGTCAAACCAAGTCAAACCAAACCTATGCCCATTGGACATGATTCACGCCCATTGCCCTCTATTTAGGTAATTGCACATTAATCACATGTTTAAATCTTGTTAAATCCTTACCTAAATAAAAGAAATCAAATAAAATCATTACCAAATCGAATCCAATCCCAAATCCTAATTAGGAGATGCATTCCTTATTAGAAACCAATTAGGAGATTCCTTCCTAATCTAAAAAGGAAAGCCTTTTCCCTTTGTCTATAAAAAGAGACCTTTGCCCCCATACACTACCCTAGCTCATACACATCCCTCAAGCAATTTGTGAAGCCCTCTTTGCACGTCCAAAGCCCCTCCAAGAACCCTCATTGCCGCATCCCAGAAGAAAAATCCATCCCAAGGCCGCATATCACCATCCACCACCCTTCACCAAGACAACTCACGACCAAGCCCTTTTCTTAGCCCTCCTTAGCCGACTTCCAGCCACCATTCACAGCCCTAAAACACCCTAAAATAAACCTTATTTCCAGCCCCTGAAGTGCCGCAAAAAGACTCCCCAAAGCAGCTCCAAAACAGCGCCAAAACAGCCCCTGAAAACGCCCCACTGCACAATTTCGTCCCCTGTTCTGGTCAGTATTTGTTGCGACTTTAGCCTCCAAAACAGTCCTAAAATCATCTAGAAACCATCCCAAAAATCCCCAAAAAGGTTTCCCCAAGAAATCTTTACAAACGCACCTCCCGAGACCACCAAAATTACCCAAAACAGTCCACTAAACGCCCGAACCAGTGACCTGAAACGCAGCGAACAAATGGCGGTGAAACGAAGGTAAAACAGCAGCCCAAGCATCAAAACAACAAGGGAAAACAATGAGCAAATAATTTGGAAAGGTTTCGGATCATTTGCCCTTCCAACGGACTTGGAACGCGCTTCCAAAGATCGACAAAAGAGGTTAGACCTGAGGGTACCTTTTACCTATCTTCTTTATTCTTTATTTTATTTTACTTTGATATATAATTGCATGAGAGTCGTTTGAGGCATGATTTGATTGTTGGATGGGCGGGACATGTGTTCCCTTTTGTGGTATATAGGATGGAAACCCGGACGTAAATTCCGTAGCCGAATCCGAATGGACGGTAGTGCGGTTTGTACTCGGGATACAACGCCACGTACCACTTAAGAGACATATGTTTTGTCCCATCCAAACTTGTATTTGAGCATGTTATAATCTTTAGGTTATTTGTTTATTATTTGAAGCATGGTTTAATTTAGTTTGTTATTTGTTCGTTAAAGCATGTTTAGGTTGTTCACTATGCATGTTCTTAGTTTATGATGCGTTTGGGTAATGATTCATACATGTTGATTTAATGGTTTAATATGCTTGTCGTGTTACATTGCGTGGAATTATTTGGATAAAAGCATGTTAGATCTAAGTACCCTTGAGCATGATTATTGGATAGATGCGGTTGATTTAGTGCACAAATTATATCATCACAATGACATAAGTAAGGGACCATTCCGAACCCAACGGTTTGAGGTCTTCCCTTGCGAGGGGTGAGTGCGGCCTTAAATCTTTGTCCCGGTTCACACCGGGTGGCGACTCCATGTTATTTCGTACTTCCCAACTAGGCCGCGAGCCTAGAACAGCGTCGCCCAGGTTCTGTTGTCTACAGCAACATAAGCGTTTTTTTTTTTTGAGTTATGAAATGGAATGTAAAGGGGTTAGCCAACGGCCACCCATTCGGGTTAATTGTGGAATGGAATGTAATGTTGCGGATGGGTGACGTCTGTTGGCAGCGGCTGAACAAGTTCCTCTGTGGGAAGGTGTTGCGCCTGCTCAGCTTACCAATCTTCAGTTTCGCAGATTACCTGTACTGAATGATCGGTCGGGGAACTAGTCAGTCAAAGGCAAGAGGATGTCCATCAGGTCAGTCCTCAATTAGTGAGGTGGTCTTCCCCGAATGAGAAGAAAAGAGAAAAAGCCCGTGAAAAAAAAACCACAAGGAGCACAGACTGAAGACCTCGGCTAGGCTTCCAGATTTTCTCGGGATATGCAAGATCCTGGGAAAATACATGGTTAAAGGATGCCTATGGAGAGCTCGGCGCGGGGGACCTCGTCGGTATGTTCCGGAAGCAAGATCAGACCAGACGGATCTGAAGAAGCCGAGACTCGAGAACCAGCCTGAGTGTGAAGTTTACAACTACGACATACGCATTGGGGGTTCTCGGAGTCAAGCTCGGAGTAGAAGATGTGATCGGACTACCAGGCAAGAACCAGAAGAAAGCATTGTAAAAGTCTCTCTTAAAATGTCCCGCAAAGAGTTGTAAGAAGGGCAGCAGGTCATTTGAATATGAATAAAACTCTCATTTTCTTTAAGAAACTTGTCTATTTTTGCTTGTTTGTTAAATGAATGCGAAATTTCTTTTCAATATTCTTGGGATGTGCTCGATGCGAATGGGTGATCGGTAACTAGGAAGGGCACCAAGCCCGTGGCACGCCAATCCCGGGTGTCATTATCAAACCCATATGTGGAAGTGTTCTGATCTGGTTCCCTTCACTTTTGAGGATCCAAAACACATCAAGGGATGTAGTACATGTGGGAAACGCGCGAACCCCTCGTGGCACGCCAATCCCGGGTGTCATTATCAAACCCCCGAGGCCGGAGTGCTACTACCTCATGTCTTGCATCTTTGAGGAATAGCTCGGATAAACCGGACCCAATGACATTTCTTCCCCTGCAGGTCGGCTGGTGAGTCCTGTTATGTACCATCAGGCCACCTGGCTTGGGTTGGCCGAATGACGCCCTTGATTGCAGGAGCCTCGTGTTAACCGGACCCAAGGACATTTCTTCCCCTGCAGGTCGGCTGGTGAGTCCCGTTATATACTATCAGGCACTTGGCTTGGGTTGGCCGAATGGCGCCATTGATTGCAAGAGCCTCCGGTAAACCGGACCCATGGACGTTTCTTCCCCTGCAGATCGGCTGGTGAGTCCCGTTATGTACCATCAGACCACCTGGCTTGGATTGGTCGAATGGCGCCCTTGATTGCAGGAGTTTTGGGTAAACCGGACCTAGGGAGGTTTCTTCCCCTACGAGTCGGCTGGTAAGTCCCGCTGAGTACCACCCAGGGAAGGCACGCACGGGGTGTCCATGTCCCCCGTGGGGAATTGCCTAACCGCCCGGATCGGCGTATATGTAGTCTAGCTAGCCGGGACACTGAATTGTAAGGTTCAGAATGGTTTTTGGGGGCTTCGGGCAGGATGCTGCCTCAAAGAACCCGAGTTGTTATTTACACTTGTGAATTCTTTTTGGGGTATGTGCTAAGTCACCCCCACCCTTTGTTAATTTTGCCTTATTCCAATTTTTGTTTTTCGCTGGTCTGGTAAGGGGACGCCCGCGTCAGGGATAGCAGAGCCTCCGAGATTGAAAACATTCCCTCGTGTAAGTCTCAACTATTCCACCAGCTCGGGGCTGGATTCGTTCTGCCGAGTCTGCTATCTTATTTCACCAACTCGGGGCTGGATTCGTTCCGCCGAGTCTGTTATTGTTCCATCAGCTCGGGGCTGGATTCGTTCCGCCGAGGCTATTGTATTTCACCAGCTCGGGGTTGTGGTGAATCCCACCGAGTCTGATTTAGTTTCATCAGCTCGGGACTGGATTCGTTCCGCTGAGGCTATCGTATTTCACTAGCCCGGGGCTGAATTTGTTCCGCCGAGTCTGTTGTTGTTCCACCAGCTCGGGTCTGGATTCGTTCCACCGAGTCTGTATTGTTCCACCAGCTCGGGGCTGGATTCGTTCTGCCGAGTCTGTATTGTTCCACTAGTTCGGGGTTGGATTCGTTCCGCTGAGTCTGTGTTGTTCCACCAGCTCGGGTATGGATTTGTTCCGCCGAGTCTGTATTGTTCCACCAGCTCAGGGCTGGATTCGTTCCGCCGAGTCTGTATTGTTCCACCACTTCGGGGCTGGATTCGTTCCACAGAGTCTGTGTTGTTCCACCAGGTCGGGTCTGGATTCGTTCCGCCGAGTCTGTATTGCTCCACCAGCTCGGGGCTGGATTCGTTCCGCCGAGTCTGTATTGTTCCACCTGCTCGGGGCTGGATTCGTTCCGTCGAGTCTGTATTGTTCCACCAGTTCGGGGCTAGATTTGTTTCGCCGAGTCTGTGTTGTTCCACCAGCTCGGGGTTGGATTCATTCCGCTGAGTTTGTATTGTTCCGCCAGTTCGGGGCTGGATTCGTTCCGCCGAGTCTGTATTGCTCCTTCAGCTCGGGGCCGAATTCGTTCCGCCGAGGTTTTATTCATCAACTCGAGGTTGAAGTGAATCCCACCGAGTCCATCTCATTGGTCTGGGGACGTAACATTCCCCCAGAGCCATGTGTTCTTCTCAGCTCGAGGTCGGGTTACGTCCCACCAAATGCATTAGATTTTGGCTCTCGGACAGAGCTTTCCCCTCATGGTCGGGTTCGAATTGGTCGGGATCAGGATCTCTTCTCACATTCAGATTTGGAAGAACGAGTTAGCAAGTTAGAATCTGGAATCATGCTAAGTATGGAAGACGAGAAATGAAGCATTCAGAGATAGTATGGGAAGAGGGAACTGGGCATCATGTTTATTTTGATCTGGTCTGGGAGGCAGGATCTCTGGTATAGGCTCGGCAGAAGGGGTACCAGTTTCAGTCTGGACGGTAGGAGGAACTTCAGCTTCTATTGGGATAGCTACCAGAAGGGCAAATGGGGAATTTGCTTCAAGTCAGAGAATTATTTGGATGAGCATCAGATTCCTCAGTGACCGAGCATATGAAGATGACAGGGAAAACATGATTGGTAGCAGAAGCATCTTTCTCCGTGGCTCCTGGAGCCGACCACCGTTTAGTCGATCAACACATCACCATTTTTTTTTATAGTTCCCGACATCAATTTGCAAACTCGTTGATACCGAGAGCTAGGGGACGGCTGTCATAATGGTGGAAGAGGAATTTTACTTGATTATGAAGAAAGTTGGAGAAAAACATTAGCACCCTCCGAACCGATCACCTGAAGATGACCGAGGAAGGTTTGGAAGAAACGCGAAGAAGCTCTCTGTTTTTGAGTCGGCCCACCAGTTTATTGTTCAGGCTCACTTCAGATTCCTTTTAGTTCCCGGCACCAACTCATACACTCGTTGGAACCGAGAACTAGGGGACATATGTTAATGTGGATTTCTGCTAATAAGTCTTTTTGTACAGTTCGGTCAGGGCAGAAGAGGAAATTCACCTCATCATGAGGTCAATGGATCAGAAAATGTGTATCGATTCCTCGGTCTGACACGAAACTCGGTTGATGAGAATGATCGACCAGAGGATGTAGCACAACGCAGTTTCAGAGACCAACCACATGAGAGCTATGGCCGACCACACTAAATCCGGAAAGTTATTTGGCCGACCTCTTGAAGACCGACAGAATATCAGAGGAGCTGGATCTTTCTTTCGACACGTGTCATTTCTCAAGAGCACTTTACAGGCTGTCTCCGTTATTATTGCGTGTGGCAGAGGAGAAAACATAGGGATGTGACTGACCGTCAGACGACAAGCTTACTTTCGGCGAGGGCAGACTTGGGGCAGAGGACCCGCCAATCAGTCAGACATCACTCGGGAATTGTCATAAAATTGTAGGAACAGTGTTGCACTTTCTTAGTATATAAATGGAGGGTAGTCTCATTTGTATAAGTTAGGGTTTTTTCAGATAGCAACTTGTAACACAAAAGAATACCACTTGTAACTCTTTTCAACTGCTCGGTCGCGTTCTAGCCTGCCTCAAAACAGGTCGGCCGAGTCAGATCTTAGCAATAAAAACAACCCTCATCGTTTTGTGTCCGTGGACGTAGGTTGGATTCGCTCCGCCGAACCACGTTAAATCTATCTTGTCAATTTGTGTGTTTTTCTCACCTTCTACTAAATTTGCCTTTGGTCTCCCCATAACCAAACAAATTCAAGGTTGAGAGAAGGTTGTCTCGGGGAAGTTATCCCGAAACTGCCAATGGGACGAAAATCAACCATCAACAAGTTGGATTAAGGTAAAATCGAACCTGATCCAAACCAAATGGGATCTAAAATAATTGTATCTTAATTCAATTCGAAATATTATCCAAATTCATACTCGTTCGGAAGTTCGGGTTGAATTGGAGTTGGGCGTGATCAATTTTGGGTAAAAAAATTTTGAATCGAACTTTTAATTAATAATTCAATCTATACACTATAATGGCGTATTTATTAAATATGAATGGGAATTAGAGTTCGCAATGGGCTGAGATGAGACGAGATTTTTTTGATCATTATTCAGTCTTGTTTACGAAATCGGGACCAAAAATCGTCTTGGTCATGTCTCTTTATATTTTTTCGGGATAAAAAATTATATCAATATTGTCCTGTATCCCGTTAAATCTCGTCTCATTCCATTGTCCCGTCTCGTCCCATTTGAATTTTTGGGACAAATTTTTTTTTATCGTCCTTTCTCCGTTTTTAAACGGAATATACTCATCTACTTCTCACAAGAATGAGTGGACTTCATATCTATGTAAAACGTCTTTAGCCACACACCGAGCTATATCCCCAAAATACGTAGCTATTGGTCGAGATGTTTTCACCAACCCTACCTTTATAAATCAAATGACATAGTTTGTCATGCAGAAGTTCGTATTCAATCCATATATGATCATATAGTAAACTGATATGAATTTATTTATCTAACAAATATTATAAGAAATTCATTTTTGTCTGGGTCATATCCAATATGATCACATAATATAAGGTGTCTTCATTCTCATATCACCACATGAACGATCGCGAATAAAGGTTGTCGTATATTTATAAAATGGATTACAGTTATAGATAAATCACAAATAAATACCCCACTTTGTTTGCTCTTTTTGTACTATTTTAGATTATTAATTTCATTATTAAATTCTCTTGTGTATGACATTCATATACCAAGTCTGAATGTACATAAGTAATCAAGGCTATACATGGAAATTTATAATATGCGATTTAAATCAGAAACGATTTGATAAATGAATAATGCATATTTTATTAAATCAATCAATTCCGTTTACATATTACATGATACTCTAAGGTATACATCTCAATAATCTCCCACTTGCACTAGAGAAAATGAGATATGTCATGTAATTATAGACCTTCTAGGTGATATTTAAACACTTTTACTGCCAAGAACTTTGTAAACAGATCAACTAGATTCTTTGCAGATGCTATTTGCACTATCTCCCTATAGAGATAATATTTTCTCTCTATATGATTCCCTCTCTTTTTGGCTTTTTGGTTCTTTGGAATTCTTCATTGCACCACTATTATCGCTATAAAGTGTTAGTAGTTCATCCATATCTGAAACAACTTCTAGATTTCCCAAAAATTTATAAAGTCATAATGTTTCCTTAGTTGTTTCACAAGCTGCTATACACTCAACCTCAATGGTAAGATTGTTTTATACTCCTCCATATTATGGCTCCACCACCAAGGGTGAATACTGATCCGAGTGTTGATTTCCTAGAATCTACATCCGTCTGAAAATCAGAATATGTATATCATCTAAGGATTATATCCACACCAGAATATATAAGTGTATAGTTTCTCGTTCTCTTAAGATACTTAAGAATGTGTTTCACAACTACCCATTGATCTTATCCTGGGTTAGACTGAAACCTACTGATTACTCTCATTGCAAAGCAGGTGTCCAGTCTCGTACATAACATAACATACATGAGACTATCAACTGCCGAGGCATATAGGATATGTCTCATTTCCTCAACTGCTTGAGGTGCCTTAGGAGACCGTTTATTCGACAAATGAATTCCATGTCGAAATAGAAAATTTCCCTTCTTGGAATTATGCTGCAAATCGCATAAGGATCTTATTGATATAGGATGTCTAAGACATAGTTAACTGTCGTCTCTTGCGATCCCGAATAATCTGGATCCTGAGTACATAATTGTCATCTCTAAAATCTTTCATTTAGAATTGGTTTGCTAGCCAGGATTTTACGTCTGATAATACTTTTACATCATTCTCAATTAGTGAAACATCATTGATTTATAATACGAGAAAAACCATATTATCATAAATGATGCACTTGTATACACAAGGCTAATTAACATTCTACTCAAATTTAAAAGACTTGATCATCGTATCAAATCTTATATTCCAAGATTAAGATGTTTGCTTCATTCCATAAATAGACCTTTGTAACTTGTAAACTTTTGCCCTTGACATTGGACAATGAATCTCTCTGATTGCACCATATAGATGCTCTCATCAAGATTATTATTCTAGATTGTTGTCTTGAAGTCCATTTGCATCTCATATTCATAATATGTGGAAACATATAGAATATTGCAAATAGACTTGAGCATGGTTATTGGCGAGAAAGTCTTCTCATAATTGACTCCATCTTTATGGGTATTACCCTTGGCCATCGGCTTAGCTATGATGGTCGGTACCTACCCATCTACTCATCTCTTCTTCTTATAGATCCACTTGCAATATTGAATAATCAATGATTATAGCAAAGATTGGAGATTTTGGAAAAATAAGGTATTTTTCTTAATTTCTTTAATTAGAAAATTATGTTTTTTGCTCTAATTATTTACATATGATGTAGATTTAGTTTTTCCTTTCTTGAATAGGATGCTTGATAAGGTGAATATATACACGTGTAGTATTTATATTAAGCCTAATTAGTGTAATTTTGGCTTAATTTGGTTGTTTGATAACTTAGTTGTCATTCTATAGTTATTATGTCACTCAATAATGACCTAAAATTATTCTTGAGTTATTTTATTGTGGTGAGACTTGATTGGTGTTGGAAAATTTGGATCAGAGCATGAATTTGAATTGATTTTGGTTAATTTCACTTAATTTGATAAATTGAAAAATTAGGGTTTATGCCTAATTTTAAAATTGGGACTTTTCATGTCTTGGATGTAAATTGATGTGCATTTGATGCACAAATCATTTTGGTAGTGTTTTGGAAACACCTAATTATGTATTTGACAAATTAGGATTAAAATGATCAAAATGTAAAACCTTACTCTTTAGGCATATTTTGAATTTTTTGGGTGCTTTGGGGACTTCGCAAATCTAATTTTTGGGTCTTGGAGGATTAAAAAAAAATAGTTTATTTTAATAATTCAAAAAAAAAATCATTGAAATCGGAAAATTTTGATTTTTCTTCTTCTGCCGTGCGTCCGGACAAAACCGTAAAAACATCAACAAATACACCCTCCTTTTTTTACATTATTGATCACATATCCCATCTAAGTAGCCTTGCAATCATTAATTAAAAGCATGTCAATTTTATACTTTATGGCTAGATAAAATATTTTGAATGTTTGTTCATCAAATTGAGTATTTCATTTAGCCAACCTTACCAACAAAATAAACCAAAACAAGCAATTACTACACATGGAAATTGGAGTGCTTTGGTAAAATCATTCCCTTGTGACTTGCAAGCAAAGCAAAGTTAAAAAGTTCCCTCTCCCTGCATAAACTTTTTTCTATCTTATATATACTTTTTTTTTTTTTTGAAATCGTTGGAAACTCCGCCACCAAACCACCCATTCTGGGCCGCGGCGCAGGTAAAACCCCCGGCTGCCCCAGGCTCTTACAAGAAGTTGCACCCCCTGGATTCGAACCCAGAACCTCAAGGTGAGATTCTGGACCCTTCACCACCAAGCCACACCCCTTGGGGGCGTATCTATCTTATATATACATCAACTCATTGTTGCCAACACTACAAAGAAAAGCACAATTCCAAAGCTTCTCATAATGAAGGCCTTGTATTTATTCCTTGCTCTCTTCCTCATTCTCATCTCCTCTTTAACAGTACATTCTGATGCTGCTGCTGCCGCCGCGGTTGGTGTTCGTGCAGTTGCCAGAGAAAACCATGTATGGCAGCAGACACCGCGGATGAATCACGGCAGCTTTCGGGGACCTCGGAAACACCTTGTTGATCCCACTGCAACAGAAGACCAGCCATTTGAAGTTCCCAAGTTGCCTCTGTAGCACTTACATTTTCATATGCTAGTGTTAATAACTAATTGTGATGCTTCTTTTTTTTCAACCTTCGACAAAATAAATCAAAAGCAAAAATGTTGAAACAAAAAAAATCTGCATTTTTTTTTTCAAACTCCATCTTGCTAATGAAGCTACTTGCCATCTTTTTCAATTGAGGAATTCTCTGTTATGCAAATTAGGTTTCAAGTTGTGTCAAAAGGTTAACTTTCATATTCAAGTGTGTAATGCCACAAAAATGATATCCAATGTTAAAGATGCTACTTTCCAGATTACAAAATTCTCAATTATGTAATTAACAATTCAATTAAGTCGTATCAAGTACATAAGACTTCCGATCGAAAAAGAATTAACAATGCGTTCGCAAAAATTATGATTGTATTACCAGATCGATCCTTATAAAGCATTTGCTATCACAACTCCTATAAAGATAATAGTAAAGATAAAACTGGAAATGCAAGTAGTGCAACCACACTGATCAAATTTGAAGGAAGTGATATGATTTATTACATATTACATATACATTCTTTTACTATGATTGATCCAGAACTATATGAATCCAACTGAGTATACAAAATGGGAAAAATCACATAAACAAAAATACGAGGAATGAGACGAAATAACACAAAGAGTGTGTGTGTGTGTATATATATAGGGAAATTATGTAATCTTGAATTCCATCAAGAATCTGTACCTTGTTTTAGATGATTAGATCACAGAAGCATTACATTCTTCAAGTAGCTTCAGTAAATTGTGTAAAATCATGCGATTTGATTGTGTTGTGTGTGGTCTTGTCCCAACAGCTTCAGCTTCAAGGGCCCCTTCTTCTTTCATACCTGGTAAGTCGGATATCCTTCTCATGCCTGCTGATACTCGCTCCTTCTATATTCTTCCATCCTATTAAAGTAAAATCTCATTATCAGAAGAATTAAAACGTTTTAACATTTATCAACCAAAAGAACTTATGGACGTGACAACAGTAAGAAGCATGTCATGTATGAACACAAAATGCATATAGGAGGGGAAGGGGTATATATAAATCAGCAATATGCCGTCGTCTAGTGATTTCGTTTCATGTAAACATAAAAAAATGGTGACTTCTAGTTCTAACATGATAGAGCTTCATCAAAAACACAGGATCATCTACTCTGATCCAGTTAGTAGTTACTTATTTACATCTCATAGACTGCTATAGGAGGGAAAGAGATATAGCTATGAAACTTAAGTAGATATAAATATATTCAGCCATTCAGCATTTGTCATCAACTAAAATCACTTCACACTATCATTGATTAAAGCACTAATCAGAATCGTTCAGATACCTTACCAGCAGTGTTCTAAAACGCTGCCTAGGGACGCCTAGGCGGCACGTTTTTGCCCTTACCCCAAATCATGGGGGCTAGGCATGTCAGAATGGCCGACGTATTATTTTTGTTGGTTTCTCATCAAATTGACCATCTATAAACCTTCACTATCACTCAATCAACATTTTGCTATGATCAATTTGTCCAAATTTTCCAAAAACCGGAAATCCCAAATTGACCTAAAACCCTAATTTTGATATGAGAAGACCAGGTTTCTCTAGAACCCTTTTATGCCCCAGTAACCGGAAAATAAACTCACTTATCTCCAAATTGTTCATCACATATTCAGAGGAAGGAATAGCATTCATACTATCCCTACAAGCTGAAGACACAATTCTGCAATTCAGTTCCTTAATAGAAATATGAATGTAAATCAATAAGCATCTTTGGCATCCCAAGCCTATCTCTGACTGCTCCATACAAATTAATCTGTTATCTCATATATCTGTAATGCCTTTTCTGGTCTATTTTAGTTCAATGAGGAAGTAATCAAGAGACATCATCAGATCAAACAAATACACTTTCTCCAATGATCTCTAATTGATCCAATCAGCGCATCAAAGCCACAACAGAAATTATCATAAATAAACACGCAACTATAGAATCAAAAGAACCAGATTCTTGAAACTTACAATAAGAATAGAGGGTCCAGGTACAGGGCATTGAATGGGTAGATCATTATCAAGAGGTTCGATAGGATGTTCAACTGCCTTAAACTCAACTGCTACTTGAATTCCATGAGCAGCTGCAGCTGCAGGAGCTGTTGCAGTTTCAGTAACTGCTACCATAACTTCAGGATTTGGGGGCAACACTTCTCTTTCATCCTCTAGTACAAACCAATACATTTTACTCAAATATCATATGATACAAATGGATAATAAAAGAAAAACCAAACCAAACCAAACCAGTTTTTTTTTTCACTAACTGGGTTGGCTAAATGGATCTTTGAAGTCATTGTGATGTAAATTTATATATTTTTAATGGTTTCTGTCGATATCAACTTACATCATTTCATTTTTTATTCCCTTACAATTCAAACCCAGATGACAAACAAAATAAAACTATTTGAAAACCATTCGACCACATACTTGACAACATTCCTCACCTAACATATAACAACACATTTTGTTTTTTCCCTCATCGGACACCAAGAAATATACATTGTACATCCTCGAACAATCTTAATCGTGTTTCTCTCATCTCCTACTCCAACACAAACACAGTGCTGGAACCAAAATAAAATAAGAGAGAGAGAGGGTTGGTGTGCTTACAAGGGGACTTTGGGTTCCTCGATGGCCAGCTTTGCCAACCGAAAATTTGAGAAAATCCCCACCATGTTCTCCCCTATCTGTGTCACTGTCTCTGTCTCTGTCACTGTCCCTGTCCTGATCTTTGAAACCTGTGTCTCTCTCACCTCCGTAAAGAAAAAGTCATCTTCATATGATTTTGATAGTCCAATAAACCTTCAAAGTCACTCTGTCACAATCTCGAGAAACACAAAGAGAAGATTTTGTATTATAAATATTATAATTATTTCACGGTAATTGGGAAATCCGAATAAAAATTAGGCTTAGACTACTGAATCAGACCCACGCAGCAGACCCTCACGGCAAACCCTGAGAAGCAGACCCTGGAGATGCGCGTTTCAGACCCTGGTAACGAGGTTCAGACTCAATGACATTCAGACCCTGAGTTCCAGACGCTGAAGTATGATTCTGACCCACGACGATGATTCAGACCTTGAGCGATGTGTGTCTGGCGAAGTGCGTCAGACCCTGAAGTGTTTGTGTGTGTCTGCCTCTGAATTTAGCCCCTGACTCTGATGGATAATTCTGATGAAGCTGACTGCCTCTGACCCTGACGTCTGACGGCAGACCCTGATGGTGTGAGGCAGACCTTGAGCGAACAGACCCCTGACTGTGAAGAAGGCGAGCCTCTGACGCGAACCTCTGAAGCGGACCTCTGATGAAACCGTCTGCCTCTGATCGAACTGAACCACTGCCACTGCTCCACTTTCCCGAGACTTGTTGATGCCAACAATTTCCTTAAAACAAATTCGTCCCCTACCTTAGGTGCAGTAGAACATGAGACGATTGTTTCCCAGGATACAACGGAAAACGAACGAGTAATGGCACCACCGAACTCGTATCCAACGAACCACTAAAGTGTTTGAACTCTTCCGAAAATAAACAAAGAAAACCGAGAGGAATGTTTTTCCTTAAAAACAAAAACTGTGTGTTGTGTATACTGTGTATCCAAAACGAAAAACCCTCTCTTTTATAGAAGGAAAATAAATATGCCATTTAAATCACACTAATGAGAGACCTTTCACTTGAAGTAACTCCCATATTAATTTAATATAATTAAATTAACTGTTATGGAACTTCAAAAGGCTTGGAAAAAATAAAAAGACTTGCAAAAATTGGCTAGGCCGGGCCCGCACAATTTGGTCCGGCATTCGTGTACGCAAGACGTGCGGGTGCACACGAGTCAGGCCTAATCGGATTTGATTTGCACCCCCCTGCGCGCTCACGTAGAGAGAGCCTTTATCCTTATAACTCTTACTCATCTACATATGAGCAATCATATATAAACACAACTTCTCTCTATTAGCTTTCCCATGTGGGACAAGCACATTTCTCTTTATTTTCCAACACCAATGGGTGAAATTTGAGCAACAATTTCTCATTCACCCAAGCACCATTTTAAGCATATGAATATACCATTTCGAACTAATCACGGAGGAGTATCCGAATCACTCAAAACCAACCACTAACACGAAGTGGACCATGCTTAAAATTGTGCCTCAAAATGCTTACTCATAAGCATTTTCCAACAATCCCCCACATGAATGAAATTGGCGAAAAACGTCAAATAAAATTATTTTATAAAACATTTTATTTTGACATAGAAGAGTTCAACGGTTCAACACCTGCATAGGATAGGTAGGCCTCAGCCTTTGAACTTTCCATTGTGAAAATATATCTCATTTACTGGCTGACATTGGACGCGATGTCATTGAACTGTACTGCCGTTCATGTAAATGGAAAACATATATCACACAGATGTTTTACCTAACACATATGAGTTCTCATTATTATATTCATTTTGGCCATGAACATCAACCTGGTTCTGCGAGAGCTTCTAAGAATTGAGCCTCATACAATTCCCTTTGAAGCGGCCCTACTTCTCTCTCAAATAGGTGATTTCTTATTTAAGAGTATCTCGTAATACTCTGCTCGGATTCCCGACGCATAAGAATCATTAAAAGCCTTTGCTTAACCTCTATCCATATGGGCATCACTGTTTCATATCACCATAGGAATGGACTATAGGGTAACCCCCACAATGAACCAATTATGTCTTTTACGAGTAGGTTGTCCCATTGAACCTAGATCTTGGGATCTCCAGTCAACAAGGTTGGGTTTTCCTTCGTAATAAACATTTATATAATGGGCTTTAGTCTCATTCCCCTCGATGATTTCACAACTAACTCTCTGTTTAACCCTTTGGTTAGCGGATCCGCAATGTTATCCTTTGACTTTACATAGCCAATCGAAATAACTCCAGTAGAGAGTAATTGTCTAACGGTATTGTGTCTACGACGAATATGTCTAGACTTACAATTATACATAATGTTATGTGTCATTCCAATTGCAGATTGACTATCGCAATGAATGCAAATCGTTGGCACTGGCTTAGGCCAACTTGGAATATCCTCTAGAAAATTTCGAAGTCATTCTGCTTCTTCAGCACACTTATCTAATGCAATGAATTCTGATTCCATTGTAGATCTGGCTATCACAGTCTGTTTGGAGGATTTCCATGATACAGCTGCACCTGCTAGTGTAAACACATAGCCACTGATATACTTTGAGTCTTTCATGTCAGATATTCAATTAGCATCACTGTATCATTCGACTACAACTGGATATCTATGATAGTGTAACCCATAATTACGAGTAAAACGTAAGTACCTGAGTACTCTTACTATTGCTTTCCAGTGATCAACCCCTGGATTACTCGTATATCTGCTGAGCTTGTTTACTGTACAGGCTATATCAGGCCTTGTACAACTCGATAGATACATCAAACTCCCGATAACTCTAGAGTCACTTGAGATATACCCTCTCCCCTATTCTTTGAGAGATGTAAACTCACATCTAAAGGAGTTCTAGCCACAGCAGAATCATCATTGTTGAATTTACCAAGAATCTTGTCCACATAGTGCGACTGATCAAGAATAAATCCATCTGGACTTCTCGAGATCTTTATTCCCAGAATGACATCTGCTAGACCCATTTCTTTCATGTCAAACTTGGATTTCAACATATTCTTCGTAGATTTCACCATTTTAACATTACTCCCGACAATCAATATGTCATCAATGTAGAGACATAAAATGACATAGCCAACTTCTGTCTCTCTGACATAAATACACTTATCACATTCATTGATTGTGAAACTATTTGACAACATAGTATCGTCAAATTTTTTATGCCACTGTTTCGGAGCTTGTTTTAATCCATACAAGGATTTAACTAACTTACAGACTTTCTTTTCTTGTCCTGGAGCTATAAAGCCTTCAGGTTGTTCCATGTAGATTTCTTCATCTAAATCTCCATTCAGAAAGGCTGTTTTCACATCCATCTGATGTACCTCAAGATTGCGCAAAGATGCAATCGCTAATATCACCCTTATGGAATTTATTCTCGTTATAGGAGAATAAGTATCAAAGTAATCAAGACCTTCACGTTGTCTGTAACCTTTAATTACAAGTCTTGTTTTGTACTTGTCAATTGATCCATCTGCCTTCATTTTCTTTTTGAAAATCCACTTGGACCCTAAAGGTTTACATCCTGGAGGAAGATTCACTAACTCCCAGGTGTGATTTTGTAAGATGGATTCAATTTCACTATTGATGGCATCTTTCCACAAAGCACCATCAGCTGACCTTACAGCTTCGTTATAGCTTTGAGGATATTTCTCTAGCAAAAATGTCAGAAAATCTGGACCAAATGATTTTTCCGTTCTAGCTCTTTTGCTACGTCTTGGTTCAAGTTCAACAACTTGTTGATCCTCTGGAACATTTATGTGTTCTTAGTCCTGGCTATCTTCAATGATAGTCTCATGTGCTTGTTTGTGCACATTTAAATTCGAATTTATTTTACAGGGAAAAACGTATTCGAAAAATGATGCATTCCTCGACTCCATTATCGTATTCTTGTGAATATCCGGTATATTAGACTCATGCACAAGAAATCGATAAGCATTACTGTTATGTGCATATCCTATGAAAATGCAATCAACAGTTTTTGGTCCTATCTTCACCTTCTTTGGCAAGACACCCCCACACTCGTAGGAATTTATAGGAAGGTACTCTTCATTTCCACATTTCATAAGGAGTTTTCCCTGCTTCTTTCCGTGGTACCTTATTTAAAAGGTAATTAGCTGATAAAACAGCTTCTCCCCATATATTCTGAGGTAAGCCAGCGCTAATTAACATAGCGTTCATCATCTCTTTCAAGGTACGATTCTTTCGTTCTGCAATCCCATTGGATTGAGGTGAATAAAGAGCTGTGGTTTGATGTATGATTCCATTTTGTTCACAAAGTGATTCAAAAGGAAAAACATACTCACCACCACGATCACTTCTTAACTCTTTAATTCTTTTATTCAGTTGGTTCTCAACTTCATTCTTATAGAGAACAAATTTCTCTATAGCTTCGTCCTTGGTTTTCATCAAATACACATAGCAAAATCTTGTGCAATCATCAATAAAGGTAATAAAAAATATTTATTACTGCCTCTCGATTGTATTGCATTAAAATCACATACATCAGTATGAATTAGATCAAGTGGTTCAGAGTTTCTTTCAATACTATGAAAAGATGATCTAGTTAGTTTTTCCTCAACACAAGTATCACACTTATGTCTGTTATCAATTTTAAAATTGGGAATGTGATTCATGTTAATTAATTTCCGCAATGAATTAAAATTAACATGTCCTAATCTACCATGCCATATATTAGAGTACTCAACAATATAAGCAAAAGAACTAGCTTTATTGATATTTTTTGAGTTTAATAACCATTACATTGAGCTTAAAGAGCCCATCAATTACATACCATTTTTCTCACATACATCCCATTTTTAGTCAAAACTATTTTATCAGACTCGAACACCATCCGGAATCCATGCTTGTTCAGAAGCGATCCAGACACAAGATTCTTCTGTATTTCTGGTACATACTGAACACTGTTCAAAGTCAACTCTTTCCCAGAGGTCATCTTCAGAATCACATTTCCTAGACCTTCAATCTCAGATGTTGCTGAATTTCCCATGTATATTTTTTCCCCATTACCATCAGGCTCAAATGAAGAAAACATGCTCTTGTCCGAGCACACATGTCGAGTGGCACCAGTGTCAATCCACCACTCTCTTGGGTTAGAACCCACCAGATTCACCTCAGAAACCACAGCAGAAAAGTTAATGTCTGAAACATCTTGAGTCATGTTTTCCATCACATTAGCCTCTTGTTTCCTTTTATTCTTCGGCAGTCTGCACTCAGAAGACTTGTGACCCATTTTGTCACAGCTGAAGCATCTTCCTTGAAATTTGGATTTCCTGGAGACTCCTCCTTTAGGGCCCATCTTTGACCCTTTGTTCTTGAGATTCTTGTTCTTATGGCCATGTTCAACAACATTTGCCTTGGCCTCATGGGATATTCCTCTCTTGTCAGATACTCGGTTATCTTCCTCAATTCTGAGCTTAAGAACCAAGTCTTCAATGCTCATTTCTTTTCGCTTATGCTTTAGATAATTCTTGAAATCTTTCCAATCAGGTGGTAGTTTCTCAATTATCGAGGCTACTTGGAAGGTTTCACTTAAAACCATCCCCTCAGCATGAATTTCTGCTATAATAATCTGCAGTTCTTGTACTTGGCTTAATACAGTTTTGGAATCAACCATTTTAAAATCTAGGAAGCGGCCTACGATAAATTTCTTAGTACCAACATCCTCAGTTTTATATTTTCAATCTAAAGATTCCCAAAACCCTTTTGCTGTTTTCATTCTGGCGTACACACTGTACAAGGAATCACATAGCCCATTCAGCACATAATTCCGACATAGGAATTCAGAATGTTTCCAAGCATCGATCGCACTGATCACTTGGATATCAATCTCACCCTCTGTGGGTACATGAGCATCTTCCTTTAGGAACCTCGCAAGGTTCAACGTGGTCAAGTAAAAGAACATCTTTTGTTGCCACCTTTTGAAATTCTGACCAGTGAATTTTTCAGGTTTTTCCGCAGCAGGATTGACATGGCTCACATGTCCAACAGGTTGTCTAGCCATAGAGGCAGCAACACCTCGGTCAGCCACATCGGCTGCCATATTAAGCCCAGAGGCTGAAGCAAGTTGGCCAGCCGAAGAGGCTGCCACTGTAATTTGGCCAGCCACAACATTCTGGCCAGCCGAAGAGGCTGCCATATTCAGATCTACTGTGTTTGGACTGTTTTCCATATCCATAGAGTCGAATTTGTTTCAAGACTGTATTATAAATATTACAATTATTTCACGGTCATTGGGAAATCTGAATCAGAATTAGGCTTAGACCACTGAATCAGACCCACGCGGAAGACCCTGAGAAGCAGACCCTGGAGATGCGCGTTTCAGACCCTGGTAACGAGGTTCAGACTCAACGACATTCAGACCCTGACTTCCAGACGCTGAAGTATGATTCTGACACACGACGATGATTCAGACCTTGAGCGATGTGTGTCTGGCGAAGTGCGTCAGACCCTGAAGTGTTTGTGTGTGTCTGCCTCTGAATTTAGCCCCTGACTATGATGGCTAATTCTGATGAAGCTGAATGCCTCTGACCGTGACGTCTGACGGCAGACCCTGGTGTTGTGAGGCAGACCCTGAGCGAACGGACCCCTGACTGTGAAGAAGGTGAGCCTCTGACTCGAACCCCTGATGAAACTGTCTGCCTCTTATCGAACTGAACCACTGCCACTGCTCCACTTTCCCGAGGCTTGTTGATGCCAACAATTTCCTTAAAATAAATTTGTCCCCTACCTTAGGTGCAGTAGAACATGAGACGATTGTTTCCCAGGATACAACGGAAAACGAACGAGTAAGGGCACCACCGAACTCGTATCCAACGAACCACTAAAGTGTTTGAACTCTTCCGAAAATAAAAAAAGAAAACCGAAAATAAATAAGTAAAAAAGACTTGCAAAAATTGGCTGGGTCGGGCCCGCACAATTTGGTCCGGCATTCGTGCGGGTGCACACGAGTCAGGCCTGATCGGATTTGATTTGCACCCCCCCTGCGCGCGCACGTAGAGAGAGCCTCTATCCTTATAACTCTTACCCATCTATATATAAGCAATCATATATAAACACAACTTCTCTCTATTAGCTTTCCCATGTGGGACAATCACATTTCTCTTTATTTTCCAACACCAATGGGTGAACTTTGAGCAATAATTTCCCATTCACCCAAGCACCATTTTAAGCATATGAATATACCATTTCGAACTACTCACGGAGGAGTATCCGAATCACTCAAAACCAACCACTAACACGAAGTGGACCATGCTTAAAATTGTGCCTCAAAATGCTTACTCATAAGCATTTTCCAACAGATTTGAGAGTTCAAAACCTGGATGATAAAGCTGTGAATTTTGCTTGCTTTGGCGAAATGGGTTTTGTCTCTGTAGATTCCGTGTTCATGGTTGTGATGACATTTAGATCCCTGTATTTTTATAAAATTACAGCTTAGGATATATATCTATGATTTTTCGTACGAGTTTCTTTTGTTAATAAGTTTGGTACAACATTCTCCATCTCAATCATAATTCGGTATTTCGTATCGAATAGTCCTACATTTGATATGAAAATCATCCCGAGTGAAAATTTCTTTTGGGATTCGGAATTATTTTTATCTTGAATCTCTTTTTTAACCTAAAAATTTTGATTCATTCAAATAATTCAATCTATTATTCAGGATTTTTTTGATACAAATTCGAAAAATTGATCAAAAATTGAGATATTTTTTTATCCCTAATAATAACTAATAAGAGGATGGGATGGAATGAGACTTGTATATCTTGATTGGCATCCCATTTACTAATGAGCTTATGTTAAATAAGTGAATTTTTTTAAAAAAATAAAAATAAAAAATATTCCACATGTGAAACAAATATTATATGAATAAGAAACAGCACGTCAACCCAAATTATTACCCTTATTTTTGGTTAACATATTTTTAATAAAAATCCAATCATGGAGAGCTAACATTAGGCACTTAATTGTGTTTTTGTTAAAATTTAGGAATTTAAATATTATTACTCCATAAACATATTTTGAAACGGGTTTTATTATCAAGTCCCTGTTGTTTTATATTATTATAAACAATAATATAATCGAATACGAATTACCTCCGAGTAAATATGATTGGTAGAAAATTTTGAATTTCGAATAAGATTTACGATTATATATCGTTCGATGTAGGATCATGATGATTTTTCGTCATGATTAAAAAATTCGATAAGGAATTGAGATAATTTTTGTCCCAATTAAAAAAAAAAAATCAGAAAATCATCATGAATCTATTCACGACTCATTGCTTAAAATAATTTCATGATCAAGTACGAATCAGTACATAATTAGAACTATTTTTCCTCAATTAAAAAATTTAATAGAGATTTTAAGACGATTTTTCATTTATATTACATAATCAAACGAGGATCAAAATTGGTAAATCCCTGCCCGATCGGTTTCCAACTCTTATGATCACCATGTTAGAATATTTCATTCTAATATTAATTATGAGCTTTTATTTATTGTGATATATAAGTTTAAGATAGTTGGTTTTGTAATATAAATTGTGAAATCCAATTGTTTGATCTAGTGGACTGAACTCTATATTAATTTATGTGTGGATATTAGAGCGGACTTTAAAATTGTTATGAATTTTTGATATGTAAGCTCATTACACTCCATAAATTAGTGAGCTAAGGTATCACGCACACTCCCCTATAATAGCTTACTCAGTAAACTTCCTTTAATTATATTTAAGCTTTATGTCTCTCTCATGAATAATATAACAGGCATAACAGGTAAAGCATATATATTATATATATTCACTGCCCATTTCTTCTTTCAATTGCCGTGAGTAACGAAAGGAGACATAGAAGTTTGCAAGCTTCAAATATAAATCAGGCATAAGGAAAGCTTATAGGGAGAATAAGCTTCTCACCATAAAAAAAATATGAGAGAAGGGGAGTAAACTTTCAACAAATCTACTAAATTTTTCCGTTGCATATATGGATTCTAAATCAGGTACGTTTAGGAGTGTCAAATTTATCCGGACCCGGCCCGATTCCATATGGACCTGGAAGACCCGGGTCCGTAATTAAAATATCCGGACCCGGGTTTAATAAATTAGGACTCGGGCGAATCCAGATCCGGACCCGGGATCGCAAGGGTCCGACCCAGATAGACCCGAGTCCGGAAAAAATAAATTAATACAAAAATACAAAATAATAAGCATATATAAATAAAAAAATAATATAATATAATTAAAAAAATATAAAAGAATTGAAATAAAACTAATAAAATTGACAAAATATAAATATAAAATAATACAATTAAAAATTAAAATAAAAAACGGGTATCCAGATCCGGACCAGGTATACTCGGGTACGGACCCATGTATATTTACTCGGGTCTGGGTCCGGACTCGGGGCAATGAAAATGCTTCCAGATCCGAATCCGGGTCCGAATTTTGCTATCCCTAGATATGTTCTCTGAATCATCCGATTAATTATTGTTTGCGCAATTTTTATGGGTGAAGAAAAAAGAGCGTGTAAGGTTCAAACCTCCTGAGACAAAGTCTCAGCAAATGGTGTTTGATTAAGTGAATAAGCCTCTAAGGGGCACAAGCGCACAAATTACAGTCTTAAAGGTTATAAAAGCTAAAAGATAAAAAATATGCTTGTTTGAGTCTTCATTTTATCGGGCTTTTTTCTCTGTACAAGTGAGCTTTTATAGTGAAACTTGTTAAACCGATGGGGCGGTCCCAGTATCTCCCTGCAGCTGCTGGATCGTGCCTTCAACCGTTGGGCTGTGCGTCTAAACTGCTTGATCGTGGGTTGAGCTTTTATAGTGAAGCTTGTAAACTGCTTGGGCAGTCCCAGTATCTCCCTGCAGCTGCTGGATCATGCCTTCAACCGTTGGCTGTGCATCTCAATTGCTGCGATCGTGGAAGCAAATGCATCATGCATTTTCGTCTTAACCGCTAATTCGGTCGTCTCAAGCTCTTCGTCGCTCTTCGCTCCATCGTCCTTCCTCCCTTCGTTCTTTCCTTCGTCTTAGTGCGATTTCGTTCTAGGGTGACTAGAATTTCCTCTGTCAACAATTGTCCCCCAAATTCACCTTGATTGAACTGGAAGTGAAGATCGAGGTGAATTTTTTTCGGTCTTCTATCGACGAAAAGGCGTATAGATTGGAATGATAGAAACTTGTACGGTCATTCCTCTTTGTTCTAGGGCGATTTTTTCGGCTTTTCATCATCCAGGTTCGTTCCTTCCTCGTGCAGGGAAGACCACCACACCAACCGAGCCAGTCTCCTGGCCGATCCCCAGTCCAGGGAATGTGGGAAGCTAGTCCCCCGGTCGGTCCCTCAGTCCAGAGAACCCGCGAAGCCGAGGAGTGCGGCACCCTCCGCGCAGAGGCATACGATCCGCCGTTGTCACCGGTCGTAACCCATCCGCAACCAGAAGATGTAGTACCTTCCACACAGAGGACCCTGGTTAGCCGTCGCTAACGGACATAGTCCATCCACACCATTACATTCCATTTCACACCTCACACCGTGTGGATGGCTGTTAGCTAATCTCTTTACATTCCATTTCACACTTCATCGAAGAGAAGCTTTCGCTTTTGATGGCCTTTGTTTCATGCATATCTTCTCTTTTTCTCGACTTTCTTCTGCCTCTCCCAATCTTTTCTTTTTCATCTTAGGGAGTCCGCTTGGTTACGGAGGGCCAATCTGCGATGTTTTGAGTAAGGTCGTCCCTTAAATAGGCGGTTGGGAGACCTTGCAAGTTACTTCTTCAACCTTCCTCTTTTTATATACTCCCAAGCCATGATACTGTTTTCACGTGAAGTGTTTTTTTCCATGTGTTACCTGACCAATTGGGGGAGGCTCCCTGCTATAGGTCTGGTTTTTTTACAGAAAGTAAGCCTGCGACCTGATGGTATTGTCATATCAATTTTATCTTTACTGCTTGTGCCAATAATGGAAACAGCTTGGGCGATGCCTCTAGAGGATGTAGTATTGACATCTGTCCTTGACTGATATTGGAGGTCGATGCTAAGATTTTGAGGTTCGGCCGATCTGCTGGAGGCCGATGCTGTAAAATCGAGCGATGTAAAACCCGGGGTGGAACTCTTCGCTATGTAATATGTCGGGCTTCCTTTAGGAGTCCTTCGTGAACCTATCACTTCTGCAATAAATGTACGGCCCTTTCCTATACTTTTCATCATAAGGCCCATTTAAGAGCCATTTTTACGTCACTCTCCCGTGTTTCCGTCCGTCGCATGTCACTTTCGCAGCGAGTTGCATTCGAATACCTGTCTAGGGCAACCTTTCATCCTTTTTCCGTTTTCCCGCCGCTTTCACTTCTCGACGACTCGTATTGCGACATATGTCCTAGGTTAAACCTTTCGTCTGTTACATAAGGATTCATCCCCATCTGGCTCTCTCACTTTACCTTCGACTTCTCCTCTGCAAACTTACTTTTTATCGCATTCTCTACCTTTGTTATCAATGACTTCTTCATCCTCTGCTCCCCAAACTAGCGCCTCAACCTTCGCCGATTATAAGATGGCGCTGGAATCTTCTTTTGTGGGCACCTTCGGCGTTCACACTCTTGATGAGAATTTCGGCCAGTGCGCTCTTGGCCCCATCTTCGTTGAAGATGACACTATTGCAACAGCTCTGTTGGCTCAGAAGTTCCTCTCTTCTTCTGGTCTCTCCCATTTTCTGAGCCATTTAACATCTCTCATCTCGCTCCAGTCCAATCTGATTCGCACTTGGCCCAAACCCGATACCGCATTCGAAGCCTGGTTTCAACGTATGTTGTTGCATGCGGATACTCGAGCCTTTTTGGACAAACATCACCTTCTTCCTTTCATCGAGCTTTCATTAGCTTTGCCCCCTTTTGACCGTAAATTGTTTCCTATTTCTTTGCTCTTTTGGTCTTCTGAATACAATGTATTCATTCTTCCGGTCGGGCCCCTCACTATCACCCTTCGTGATATTGGTGCTCTTACTGGACTGGCCCCTCTTGGAGTGACCATCTCGGCTTGTACAAACTTATGTTTCCCTCCTCCTTCAATGGACCCTTCATCATTTTCATCATACTCTTCTTTTCTTCGCACGTTTTTGAAAACGGCTGGTCCTGTTTCCATGTTAGAGCGAACAGCTTTCCTTCATTATTGTTTGTGCAAATACATCGTTTGTGTGCCTAGCCAAAAGCCTGTGGCGGGCTATCTCCCTATCTCTTCCGATCTTGCCCACGCCGTCACTTAGACCTGGCCTCCTTTTTACTAGCCTCCATTTATCGGGGATTGGCCGTCCTCCAGAAACAACTTCGGTCGGGGGCATCACCTATTGCCTCCGGTCCCCTGTGACTCGTTCAACTCTGGTTGAGAGCCTATTTCCCTGTCTTCGGCACAATTGATTCAAACACCCTTATCCTTGTGCCGGTCTTCTTTTTTCTCAACTTCGGCCATCTTCTTTCTCCTCTCGTGCTGTTTTTGAGTATTTCTATACTCTTCCTCGGATTCCTTCTTTTTTCCATTTTTCTGTGTCGGATAGTCCATCATTCGTCCATGACCTCCCTTTTTCGGAAGAGGACGAATCAGGTCTTCGCATATGGTGCAGGTTTTTATGTAGCCGTGACCTGATTCATGACATCATGACTGGGGCCAATGGCAAGGCCGGAGTGGAGATGTACTCATCCAACTTTGTTGCCCATCAATTTGGCCTCGTTCAAGGGTGGCCTCTTTCTTTCTTTCACACGCGGCCTGCTTTGTCAGACCGTTTTAAGGTCTTTTCAGTCTCTAAAGTTGAGGATTCCTTGGCGGAAACTCGCTCTTTGATCTCTTCTTTTTTTATCGCTCCTTTTGCTCTTTGCACGTCTATTCATTTCTCTTTTGATCGTTTCTGGCCACCTGCCTGCGAATGATTTTTCTCATTGGCTTCCATGAGAGTTTTTTCTTCCATTCCTTTATCCCCCAAGTCCTCTGAGTCGACGGGGTCGAAGAAGGCAACTGAGGCGTCCAAGCCCAAGAAAATAAAGCTTGCTAAAAGGAGACAACATTCTCACAGTCGTAGCTCTGATTCGGACGTGCCACTCGTCCGCCGCTCTAAGGTATGAGTTTGAGACCCATCTTCTTTTGCACATGAGTTTGATTTACTCTGAAATCATAATTGTGTATCTTGTGCATGTGCTTAGAATTGAGCCACCTTCCGCAATGCCAGAAACGGCGCGAACTCCGAGGGCCGAAGCTCCTATAGGCGGAGGCGGGGAGGTGGGACCTGCAGAAATACCAGTCGTTCAGTTTCCCTCTGATGCGGATGAAGCGGCCGAGGGTCTCATCATGGAGCAATTACCAGGAGAGGGCGGTGCAGTCGGAGCCGATCCCCAATGTATGGAGCCATATATTGAATTTGGTTGTTCGCGTCCAAGAGTCGAGGAAATTCCAAGAGACCATCCTCTATTTGAGCGATTCTCTTCAGACGGTTCTATACCAATTGTGCAGGATCTGGATGATGAGGTTGAAGTGCCAAAGCCTACTTGGCCGACTGGGTCTCTTTGGTACCACCTCAAGCAACTTTATCCCTTAGTACGCAGGATGTCTGCCTCAGGGCTTCGAGGGGGTTATAGGGACGTGGACGACTTTTATAGTTTGGCCGAATTGGATTTGTTAGAGGAGGCTCGGTCTATGTATAAAGATGACGTACTTCGTCGCATTTATGAAGAAGATGAAGTCATTTACATTTCTGATTCGTCCGACTCTGATTCTCTTGCAGATGCTTGGCCTACTACTGCGTCGCAACGCCCAACGCCAGAAGTAGTACCTCCAAGTACTTCTGCGCACCAGACTTCGGCCTCCGCATAGCCGTCGTCTTCAGCTCATCCGTCCTCTCCTTCTCGAGTGGAGTCCCTTGTGTCTGAACAGCCATCTTCTCCGGCTTTCATGATTGCTTTTTCCGCAGCTCATGTTCCGACGGTCCCAGTGTTAGCCACTTCTGAACAATCATCGCCCGCTCGGGCTGAGTCTCTCATCTTGCCATAAGGTTCTCCTACTTGGCTGTCTCCTCCTTAGGCCGCATGGCCGCTGGCTCTTGTCCCCCAGCATCCATCATCATCTGATCCTTCATCTCAGCAAGAACTAGTGGAGTCACAAGCTGAGGCATTTGAGGCATTGGTGGATCGACCTTCCAGTTTTGGTTCTGGGGTGGTAAGTCTTTCTCCCATTTCCTTTAGCTCATGATCTTAGTTCATTTTGCTAATTTCTTCTTCCTGTGCAGCATCCGACCCATTGCTGCAATCGGTCCAGAACATTTTAGACCGCTTTGGGTGATTGTCTGGAGGGCCTTCGGGAGATTCTTGGTCAATACGCTTCCTTTGCTGCACTGGAGGTTAGTCAGGCTGCTCGGCCAGAGAACATCCTTCAATTGGACAAAAGCTCCTCCGAATTAAGCCGAATATTGTCCCTTTATGCCTTGCCCATATCGGTTGATGATCGGCTTTTCCTCCAAGAAATACAGGACGACATAACAGTCATTCTCTCTCGGTATTGCAATATGCATAGTCAGAGGGTTGGGCTTCGCTCCTCTGTAATAAGGAAAGAAACGCTCTGTGGCTCTCTTGACGCCCTTCATCAGGCCCTGAGGGAGACTACAGAAGAAATGATGACCGAGGAATCGGTCTTCCTGGACCTGTAGCGACAGTTACAAGAGATTCAGCGTCTTATCGAGGAAAGCTGTATGAGAAAAGAGGCTAAGAGGAGGACCATTGCTACTCAAGTAATGGAGATGGACGAGTCTATGGCAGAGTATGAAGGTCTGGCCCGTATAAACTTGAGAAAAGCTTGGCCGATTTGGATGCGGTGGGTTTGGAGATTCAGGACGAATGACGCCTGAGGAGAGGGACACTTTCGGCCATTAAGGAGCTGCGGGGGGTTTTCGGCGTTCTTCGGGCCAAAATTAATGATTTTTGTAAGACGTTATATCGTATATTCCTTGTATTTTTAGGACATTTTCGTCCGTAATTAATGAAAATACATTATTATTCCAGTGCATTTTGTACATTTTCATGCTCCCACAAAGATGACACATATCTCTTTAAGTACTTGCCATTTATCGCTCTTGCATGCACTCTTCCGTTCAAGTCCTGCAAATGGTAGGCTCCGTTTGGTAACACATTTTTCACTACGAATGGGCCTTCCCAGTTGGGCGACCATTTGCCATACGCCAGGTCCTTAGAACCAAGTGGCAATATAGTTTTCCACACTAATTCTCCCTCCTTGAACGATTTAGCCATTACTCTGAGATTATATTCCTTGGATATTTTTTTCTTTTGTGCTTCTAGACGATTTAGCACATCACATCTGATATCGTCCAATTCCAATAAATTCTGGATCATTGCCTCGTTGTAGTATTCCTTTGTCAGCTTTTCTTGTAACATCACCCTGGTGGACTCGATATTCATTTCTACTGGAAGCACAGCCTCGTGACCATACACTAACTGAAACGGCGTCACTGAAGTACTTGTTCATGGTGACGTCCTATAGGCCCATAAATTCTGACTCAAATATTCATCCCATCGTCTAGCGTTGTCTGTCACCATCTTCCGAATCAACCCTTTAAGGGTCTTATTGGACGATTCCGCTTGACCGTTTGACTAAGGATAATAGGGGGTAGTGTTCACCAACCGGATTCCGTATTCGGCCAGTAAATCTTTCTCATTTCCACTATTTAATGAGGTGCCATGGTCTACCACTATTGTTTTGTGGTATACCAAATCAGTGAATTATATGCTCTTTTATGAACTTGATGATCTGTTCTTGGGAGATTTCCACAACTGGGATAGCTTCCACCCATTTGGTAAAAAAATCGGTAGCAACAATGATGAAAGTATGCCTCTTGCTTGATGCTGGGTAAATCTTCCCCTATCAAGTCTATCGCCCATCCCATAAACGGCCACGGTTTAATGACCGGGATCATCTCGGTTGCTGGTGCCCTTTGAATAGGCCCGTGCTTCTGACAAGCAATGCATCCTTTGGCATACGAGCTGTACGATTCTCCAATCTTTGGCCAATAATAGCCACTTCGTATAATCAACCATCTCATCTTTATTCCTGCTTGGTGAGCCCAACAAACACCTTCATGTACTTTGGCCATGATAGTTTTGGATTCAGATGGCCCTACACATTTCAACAACAATCCATCTTGTCGTTTTTTATATAGCACATCTCCTGAGACTACGTAGTTCAGGGCTTTAATTTTTAGCCTTCGGTTCTTCCCTCATTCGGGCTGTTTTAAAAACGTCTTGATTTCGCTTCTCCAATCGTCCTCTTTTTTGATTTCAACGGCCGTGACATTTGTCCCTTCCTTTCGTCGCATCAGGACCGGCTTCACCTCGTCGCTTCTATATATACCATCTATGTTTGCTTGCTTGTACCAAGAAGCTGCTTGGGCCAAATTATTGGCCATTTCGTTCTTTGCCCTCGGAATGTGTTCCAATTCTGCATGGTCAAATTGACCAACCAATTCTTTAGCCACATTTAATAGCGCCATGACTGATGGACTTTGGCATTTGAAGGTTCTTGTTACCTGTTGGATCACTAATTGCGAGTCTCCTTTAATAGACACGTGTGTTACCCCCATTTTGAGGAGCGTTTCTAAACCAAATATCATGGCTTCGTATTATGCCTGGTTGTTAGTGCAATATTCATTAACCTGGTTAAGAAATGGAACAATTCACCCAATGGGATAACTAATACTATCATCATCCCTGCTCCTTTTGTTGTACTGGACCCATCAAAATACATCGTCCATGGTTTCAGACTGCATTCATCTAAATCCATTTATACTTCGCTGACGGTACTCAAACATGGGTGGTCAGCTAAGAAATCTGCCAAAGCTTGATTTTTTACAGCCTTTTGGGGCTCATGTCGTATATCGAATTCTGATAGTGACAAAGACCAAAAACCAACTCTTTGATGCAAAATAGGACGAGAAAACATATACTTTATTATATTAACTTTAGTGACTAAGTATAATATATTCGCCCTAAGGTAGGCTCGTAGTTTAGTACATGTAAAATACAAAGCCAAGCATAATTTCTCCATTGGAGAATAATTACATTCATAATTTAGAAATTGTATACTAATATAATAAATGGCTCTTTCGACGTCCGTATAGTCGTCTTGCGCGATCATCCCAGCGATAGATTGTTCTTCAGCCGATATATATAGCTTCATTGGCCGACCTGTCACAGTGGGTACCATCACCGACGGCTGTGACAAATATTTCTTTAGGCTATCAAAAGCCTTTTGATGTTCTTCGGTCCAGACGAATTCGCTCTTGTCCTTTAGCTTCAACAGGGAGGAGAACACTTTTGTTTTCCCTGCACAATTGGAGATAAATCGTCTTAAGAA
Source organism: Zanthoxylum bungeanum (assembly GCA_019454045.1). Classification (NCBI taxonomy): domain Eukaryota; kingdom Viridiplantae; phylum Streptophyta; class Magnoliopsida; order Sapindales; family Rutaceae; genus Zanthoxylum; species Zanthoxylum bungeanum. Next base: position 253,368 of record SKCR01036767.1, read on the forward strand.
GTTAATTTACCCTAAAAACCTATGTAACTCTTTCTTATTTCGGGGTGGTATAGCTTCGGTGATCGACCGAGATTTATTGGTGTCAATCTCGATTCCCCGTTGATGCACTAGAAAACCTAGGAAATTTCAAGCGCATACCCCGAAAGCACATTTGGCAGGGTTCAATTTTAGTTTAAACTTTCTCATTCGCTCAAAGGTCGTTGCTAGATGGCCAAAATGTTCTTCCATGGTCACAGATTTAGACACTATATCGTCCACATAGACTTCTACATTCGCCGATCATGTCATGAAAGAGATTCAATTCATAGCCCGCTGATAAGTGGCACCAGCGTTTTTCAGACCGAACGGCATCACTACCCATTCATACACCCTAGAGAGCCTGGGCACCTAAATGATGTTTTGTGTATATCGTTTTCGACATTGGGTAGACTTGGTACCCCGCCGTTGAGTCTACTAGGGAATCTACTGTCGGCATTGGGTATTGATCTTTTGGTGTCGCTAAGTTCAAATTTCTGAAGTCTATACAGATCCTTATTTTTCCATTCTTTTTCCTGACTAGGACGATATTTGACAACCATTCCACATATCTGGTCATCCTAATGAACTTCGCCTCTAAAAGGCGTCAACTTCTTTCTTATATCATGCATGACATTGGGCGCAAACCTCCGGGGAGGTTGCTTATGAGGCCTATGGCTTGGCATGATTGGCAGCCTATGCTCCACCAACGTCCTATCTAAACCAGGCATCTCATTGTAGTCTCATGCAAAACAATCTTTGTACTCTCGCAGTAAACAAATTAGCTTTTCGAGTACTTGGGACTCCAGTTCCTTGCTGACGTAAGTGATGCGTCTATCATGCTCGCTCCCAGATTTACCTCGCCCAATGCATCTTGTCATCTTGATATATTTGTCTTTCGTCGTCCATTCAGAGCGTACTTTTCTTCTTCCATTGATTCACCTCCTTCTATGAAGCAGTCCACTCCACATAGTTCTCTTATCTTGTCTTCCGTCTGATACGCCAGCAGTTTGCCTCTTAAGGCCGAAATCGCGGCCTGTGCTTCTGCCTCATTTCTTCGCTCTACTACATAGGCCATTAAATTGGCCTTGGAGGCTGCAAGGGCAGCTTGCTCCTTATTCTGCTTGTTCTTCATTTAAATTGATGTGCGTTGGCTCTCCAAAAACCATTGTAGTTGGTCTCGTCTGTGCGAACAAATCATTCAGCAGTCCCACGGGGTACAGCTCGTCATTTTGAGCCACAATGGTCGGGCTTTCCCCTTCATTGAGAACTCTGGTCGGCCCATCCATTCCATTCGTACACTGGCCGAATTTGTCTCTGCAGCGAAAGGCTTGTTGTCGGCAAGCATATTGTATTTGTCGGCCCATCTATGACAAAAAATACTAATGTTTTCGTAATACTTCACCCCACTTACAAGTCCAACGGAATAACCCCTTTGGCCATCATCGCCCGTCCATTAAAGCCGGTAAGAACCACTTCCGTAGGGAGGGGGTCTTCTTCTGAATTTGCCAAACGTCCTAGCATCCTAACTGGTATTGTATTAATTGCCACCTCATTATCAATCAACACTTTGGTGATAGGTATCCCATTAGCATTTGCTTTTACGTACAGCGGCCGCAGATGCTTTGTCATTTGTGGTGGTGGCTTTGGGAATATCACCTTCCCTGACATACCTATCTCCATTACTTGTGGCTGGTGCACCTTGAGAGACGTTATTGACGGCCAATCTCCGTTTTTCGGCTCTGGTGATGGTCCGTTTTACCTTAGGTGTCCCATACAAAATGAGGAATGGATATCGTCCCAAATCTTTTCCCAATGTCCCGACTACAGGATTGCCGGCCTCATAAAATTCTTTGAGAAGCCGATTTTGTGAAATTTCCATTTTTCTTGCTTCGATTTTGATGTCTATTTCTTCTTCTATGTTGGTTATTTCCTCATCCGAAGCCTCCATATTTGTTATCGAGAGCGCTGTAAATTCGATCTCGTTGCCATCATAGACGTCTTCGCTTGTTCCAGCTCCTCCGCTGTTATCCCCTTTGAATTTCACGGGAAACAAGTAATGGTTGGCCACAACCGGTGGCATACTACCGAACTGAATGACGATTCCCGTTTTCACCTATCGAACTTAGTGCGTTCATCGCCGCTCGTCACTGCTATTTTTTTGCTGTCACTCCCTTTTTTTTGTTTGCTTCTGATTTCTCCATGATGCGAGGGCTACGGCCCGTGGTGGCCTTTGCTTCGCCTTGTTGACGCATCATACGGCCATAGTTTCTTTGATGTCACCTTAACTGCGTCATCGTTATTTCATCCACGGGGGAATAATTCATGCCTGGACGATGTCCTGACAGTGGCCTTCGGTATGAATGCCATTTATTGGGCCGATGAATTTTCGGCCTAAACGTTCTTACATTTTGGACGAAATTTGAATTATCCCCATAGAATCTTGGGGCGAAGTTTCGTGGCTGCCATGCTGCTGACTCTTTCTTTCTAGGGGCCTTTCACAAGTCTCTTCTAACTCTCTCATCCATTCTATATTGTTTTTGCATCGAATACAAACATTCGGCCGTTCTCCATGCTCTGAAGGTGCCTTAATCCTTTCCAGAGCGCTTGGACGATGATGGTGCTGTCCTTCGTCTAGAACTAATTTGACCTTTGGAAGATTCATCTTGGCAAGGTCTGGGTTGATCATGTTCAATTCCACCGATTTTGGAAAATGGTTGTTATCCACTGCCATATTTTTCATGAACGTAATTCGTCCAGATTCTATGGCATCCTGTAAAACATTTCGAAAAATAAGACAATTATTAGTTGTATGAGACCATGCATTGTGCCACTTACAATATTTTTTACTACCGATTTGTTCGGTTGTTGGCAACGTATCGATCGCTCAAACTAATTTGTTTATCTTTATACAACTGGTCGAATATGGCATCCACTTTAGTGATATCAAAAGAGAAGTTCCTACTCTTTTTATCGTTCTTTTCATTGGCTTGGGGCTCCGCCACGTCTTTCAAATGTAAGGCTTCCCCTTGACCAATTCGGCCAACATAAGTCAGCCGATTCGACGTCTACTTCGCACTTCGCCCATTTCATTCAATGTTTCTATAATACGTCCATTTGCTCGAATTTTTTATTTGCTCCTCTTCTCGTAATAACCGCTCATAACGCACCACACTAGTGGTGAGTTGGGGAAGGTCCCAAAATTCGCGATCCTAAAATTTCTTTTTTAGATCGAGATTAAGGCAACCTTGAACGATTCTCACAAATTCCTTTTCGGGCAGAGGTACGTAACATCGGCCTCGGGCTACCTTAAACCGCTGTAAAAATGTCTCGGCCCACTCTTCTGGAAACTGTCTTAGGTTTTCCAAATCGGCCAAGGCTACTTCAGATTCGGCCTTGTAAAATTGAGCATGGAACAATTGTTCCATTTGCTGCCAACTTTCTACCGAATTGGCCGGCAGACTGACATACCAGGAGAAAGCTACTCCTGACAATGAGCCGTGAAATAACCTCAATTTGTGGAAATCATTGACTTCCCCACACTGAAGGGTAAATCGCCATATGTGTTCCATGGTAAAAACCTCCTCAGACCCCGTAAATAAGGAAAAATCTGGTATCTGGTATCTTGTAGTTTCGAGGCCACGGATAAGCCACATCGATCCAATCAGGATACGGCTTCCAATATCTTGGCCGAAATGACCGTATGCCTAGACCGAATTGGTCTTGAAGGATCTCGGTCATTTGTTCCATTAATATATCGTTGCCATTAAATGGCACGGCTATGGGACATAATCGTGATTCTGCCCCTGAGAAGCCTGGATGCCTTGAGGCAACACCACTTCATGTTGTGCCATGCTTGGCCATTGATGCATATTTGGCCCTAATTATGGGCCATTACCCCCATGACTTATTCCTCCCCTGAGAACCGTATGGATGTCAGTCCCTTGCGCATGAACATTACTAGGACCAGCCTCATGACTGCTTGGTGCAGGGAGGGGCGTGGTCCACGGCAGCGCCGTCTCGCCGTTCACACATTTGGCCATTAATTATTCAACGAGCTTAGATGTTTGGCCATGTTTTCGTAATGTGAGTTTCTAGTTGATACGAATTTGTCTATGACATGCGCATTTTGAAGCCTAACCTGTTCGACAACATCCTGCGTGAATTCACCGAACAATGCGCGTACCGCGTTAGGGCCGAGCTCCCTCATAGGTTCGTATCAACTAGCGTCTGCCAGACCCTCGAAATGACCGACTACGGCTGGAACGTGGGGCTGGTTGGTTTGCTCCAGTTCTCCTTCCTCCGCGCTCGAGCCAGTTTGAGCGTTTCTTTTCGGAGGCATCTCCACTATTTACACCAATTCTCCCACTGTGGTCGCCAAAAACTGTTTGCGCAATTTTTATACGTGAAGAAAAAAGAGTGTGTAAGGTTCAAACCTCCTGAGACAAAGTCCCAGCAGGGTGTGTTTGATTAAGTGAATAAGCCTACAAGGGGCACAAGCGCACAAATTACAGTCTTAAAGGTTATAAAAGCTAAAAGATAAAAAATATGCTCGTTTGAGTCTTCATTTTATCGGGCTTTTTTCTCTGTACAAGTGAGCTTTTATAGTGAAACTTGTAAACCACTGGGGCGGTCCCAGTATCTCCCTGCAGCTGCTGGATCGTGCCTTCAACCGTTAGGCTGTGCGTCTCAACTACTTGATCTTGGGTTGAGCTTTTATGGTGAAGCTTGTAAACCGCTTGGGCGGTCCCATTATCTCCATGCAGCTGCTGGATCGTGCTTTCAACTGTTGGGCTGTGTGTCTCAACTGCTGCGATCGTGGAAGCAACTGCATCATGCATTTTCGTCCTAACCGCTAATTCGGTCGTCTCAAGCTCTTCGTCGCTCCATCGTCCTTCCTCCCTTCGTTCTTTCCTTCGTCTTAGGGCGATTTCGTTCCAGGGTGACTAGAATTTCCTATGTCAACAATTATATAATTTGTATTTTAAGTTCTTGTGATAAAAATCCAATATAAAGAAATCCTAACACACCAAAGTTCCAAGATCTAGATGATAAAAGTCCAATTATTAGTAGAAAATTAAATGTTGTGATTGAGAAAAAAGGACAGTTGGACAAAATCCATGTAGGAAAATTTTCTAATATTAGAAGTATTTATACAATGCTTTAGCGAAAAGACATGTATTTAATATATGATTTTTAGGAAAGTCACAAATTGAATGGATAAGTATTTTAGAATGAAAGGTTATAACCTTTTAAGTTGTAAGGGTGCATTGAAGAGATATAACCCTTTAAAGGATTACATCCTTAAGCTTAAAAGTATCTCTTCAATAACATCTCTCCATCTCTATAAATAGAACCCTTAGGTTTCATTTGGTATTCACTTGGAAAAAAGGAAATTAATTGTTAAAGTTTAGAAAGAGAGTTTCAACCATTATTCTTCGTTCGTGTTCTTGATTCAAGGAGTGCACCTAAATCAAGAAGTTATCAAGAATCCTGGGAGAACATTAGCCACGAGATCCGTAGTGCACCGAGACGAGGCTAATAAGTTCTTAATGACAGAGAATTAATCGACTTGGTATTCTTGTCTTCTTCATCCACAAATCAATTTCAGGTTTGTCTAAGACCTTTAATTTATGTAATACATACATGATAATTGTTGTTGATTATTGTTCTTTTATAAATTATACATGTTTAAGTAATAGCAACACACCCCTCCAACAATCTTAAGAACTTAGTAGCCCCGTCTCGGTGCACTACGGATCTGATTTTTATTCATGCATATATGTTTAATGCACTGTGAAGTTAAACAGTGTGGGAAAAAAAAAGGTTATGATGTTTGGATATAATATATATATATATATATATAACTTCCAGAAAATTAATTATTATTTTTTTCTGTTCCAATTGTTTTATAAAAGGGAAAAAAAGGGTAGAAAATAGACACATTGCAAAAATAATAATAAAAGCTTTCCATTTCTAATTAAATAATATATATGTGACTGTTGAAACAAGAGGTAAGTTATTTACTTGTTTTTTTTTTTTTTTGGGGTTATGTTTCACGACATATGCTGTAACTTTTATTTATCGAAGAAATAATGAAACTTGATAATATAGATATAAGTTAATTGTATAATAATCCAATTTTTACATGCATTAAATTTAATACGTGTGAATGCATGTCTTATATTATTAATTTGAAAAAAACAAAAAATTAATAATTAGCACTTGTTTCATAAGGCGTCTGTTCATACATGCATTAAATGATTAAAAGTCATGATGTATTTTTTTAACTTCAACTACTATTATTATTTTGTGCGTGATTTTTAAATTCTGATTGCTTTGGTTGGTGAATGGTGATGTTTAAATTTTGATTGCTTTAAGGACACTGCAAATGTTCCCAAATCACATTAAATCATATAATGATATTATAAAGTTGATTATTATAGATTTAAGTTAATTAAAGTATTTTCAATTATCATTTATTAAAATAATAAGTTATAAGTGATAAAGTTGATATTAGTATTTTGAAATAATAATATATACTTAGATTTATCTATATTATAGTATAATATACACTTTATAGAGTATATGTAATTATATTAACTTAGTAAAATCATATACTGAATTTTATAAACTTGGTAGTATAAGTTTAAGTTAATATTAGGATATTCAATTATCACAAGCATACACCTAGTTTTATTGTGATAAAATTGAAAGTTATTTGTTAATTATATGTTGCATACTTGGTTGAGAAATAAAAGTATAGTCATATACAAGTAATTTCATCCAAGCTTGATTGAATTTTATATTTATATTTGTAATATCATTATACTTGTAAATTAAAGTATAACACTAAGATTGAATATATAAGATTTTCTATTGAGAAAATGATTAAAGGATATTCTGTCAAAAAAACGATAAGAGCCTAAGTGGGCAGAGATTTAAGTGGTTACTCCGGACCCCCATCGTCCTCTGGGAATATTCCTTATTCATTTATCATAAGAAATCTTGGTCATAAATTCAAGGACTTGTGTTATTTAGTACTACTGTCCAATATAATAACAAGTGGATTCTTAGTGTATCACTTAAACAAAATCATACAGTTGATCGTTGTGTGATTTGTCTTTTGTAGACTTATTGATTACTATTGTTTTTCCAGTTACACATGACTAGTGGGAATATCACAGTATCGGTCGCTCATGGCGAGAAACCAGATAAATTTGGTGGAGCAAATTTCAAACAGTGGCAGAGCAAAATGTTGTTCTACCTGACAACACTGCAGTTGGCTAAGTATCTCAAAGATCCTCCGGGTCCTGTGGCATGAGAAACTGAAACAGCCAAGCAACTGCGAGAAGAGACATGGTCGTCAGGCGACTTCTTGTGCAAGAACTACCTCTTGGGAGGACTTGACAATACCCTATACAATGTGTACCAATACATGATTTCCGCGAAGATTCTCTGGGAATCTCTCGAGAAGAAATACAAAATCGAGGGTGTCGGGTAAAAGAAATTTGTCGTGGGTAGGTTCATGGACTATAAAATGGTAGATTCAAGAACGGTAATGTCTCAGTTGGGTGAACTACAATTGATCATTTATGAAATATTGGATGAAGGAATGAAACTCTGTGAGACGTTTCAAGTTTCCACAATTGAAAAGTTTCCTCCATCATGGAAGGACTTCATGAGCTACCTGAAACACAAAAAGAAGCAGATGAGTCTTGAAGACCTTGGAGTTCGATTGAGGATGGAAGAGGACAACAGGAAGTTCGAGAAGGTAAGCTACAAGATTATGGAGTCTAAGGCCAACTTCGTCAAGGGTGGAAAGAGTAGCAAAAAGAGAAAGAACAGTGGAGTTGATTCTTCCCAAGCAAACAAGAAGTTCAGGGGGAAGTACTACAACTGTGGAAAAAGTGGTCATATGACCAAGGACTGCAGAAACAAGAAGTCTCAGGACAAAGGCAAGAAAAAGAAAAATGAGGCCCATGTCACTGAAGATGAGCAGCTAACTGATGAGATCTCAGAAATGAACCTCTCAGCAGTTGTAACCGAAGCCAACTTGGTTAGGAATCCGAGAGAATGGTGGGTAGAGACTGAGGCTACTCGTCATATATGTGCTGATAGCAAAATGTTTTCCTCGTACCAGAAGGTCGATGGTGGCGATCATCTGACTATGGGAAACTCGTCTACCTCTAGAGTGGTTGAACAAGGCACAATGGTTTTGAAGATGACATTCGGAAAGGATCTTACATTGAAGAATATTTTGCATGTTCTTGATATTCGGAAGAACTTAGTCTTGGGCTCTCTCCTTATCAAGAATGGCTTTAAGCTTGTATTTATTTCTGACAAGTTTGTATTGACCAAAAATGATGTTTATGTAGGAAAATGATACCTCACTGAGGTCATTTTCAAGTTCAATGTAATGACTGTCAATCGACACAGTGCTAATAATAAAGCTTCAACTTCCGTTTATATTATTGAGTCACAAAATGTATGGCATGAGAGGTTAGGACATGTTAATTATGATATGATGTGTAAATTAATTAACATGGACCTTATTCCTAAATTTGCAATTGATAACCAACATAAATGTGAGGCATGTGTTGAAGCAAAAATGCATAGAGCATTATTTCATTCCATAGAACGAAGTTATGAACCCTTGGAACTTATACACTCCGATGTGTGTTATATGAATATTGTGCAAACAAGAGGCGGTAAAAAGTACCTTGTCACTTTTATCGATGATAGCACAAGATTATGTTATGTGTATTTGTTGAGGAGCAAAGATGAAGCTATTGAGAGCTTTATACACTATAAGAAAGAAGTTGAAAATCAACTTGGCAAGAAAATCAAAAGAATCAAGAGTGATAGAGTGGTGAATATGTGTCACCATTTGGTGAATATTGTTCCAATTATGGAATTATTCATGAAACTACTGCTCCTTATTCGCCTCAAAAAAATGGGATTACTGAGCGCAAAAACCGAACGTTGAAGGAAATGATGAACGCCATGTTGACAAGCTCTGGTTTACCCCAGAACTTGTGGGGGGGAAGACTTGCTTTCCACCAACTACGTTCTGAACAAGCTACCTCACAGAAGATTGGACAATACACCATATGAATTGTGGAAAAGTCATGCACCTTCCTACAAATATCTGAAAGTGTGGGTGTCTTGCCAAAGTAATGGTTCCTAAACCTAAGAAGGTTAGAATATGACTCAAAACTGTTGATTGTATATTCATTGGATATGCTCGCAACAGTAGTGCGTATCGATTCTTGGTACATAAGTCTGAAATTCCTGACATCAATCTGAATGTGATAATTGAGTCAATGAATGCGACATTTTTTGAAGAGACATTTCCTTACAAGGAAAGATAAAGAACAGAGTCTCTCAAAAGAACTATTGATACTGTCAAAGATAGTGATCAGGTTGAACAAGAGTCAGATCAACATGGAAATGTTGAGGCAATTGAACCTATACGTAGCAAAAGAGCTAGAACGTCTAAGTCATTTGGACATGATTTTCTGACATACTTGTTGGAAAATGAGCCTCAAAGCTATAAAGAAGTAATGTCTTCGTCGGAGGCACTTTTTTGGAAAGAGGCTATCAACAATGAGATTGATTCCATCCTACAAAACCATACTTATGAGTTGGTTGATCTTCCTTTAGGTTGTAAGCCACTGGGCTACAAATGGATATTCAAACGGAAGATGAAACTGGATGGATCAATAGATAAATACAAGGCAAGGCTTGTCATAAAAGGTTATAGACAACAAAAAAGGCTTTGATTACTTTGACACCTATTCACCAGTGACTCGTATCACGACAATAAGAATGCTCATAACCATAACAACTATATTTGGTCTTGAAATACATCAAATGAATGTAAAGACGGCATTCTTAAATGGTGAATTGGATAAATAGATTTACATGGAACAAATAGAAGGTTTCAATGTTCCTGGAAAAGAACAGAAGGTGTGTAAACTTGTAAAATCCTTGTACGGATTAAAACAAGCACCTAAGCAATGGCATGAAAAATTTGACAAAGAGATGTTGTCAAGTGAATTCAAAATAAATGAGTGTGATAAGTGTGTGTACACCAAATCAACTCAAAATGATATTTTATTATGTGTCTCTACGTAGACGATATGCTGATAATTGGTAGTAATCATGAGATGATTCAGTCTGTCAAGAAATTATTAACCAGCAAATTTGATATGAAAGATTTAAGAGTTGCTGATGTGATCTTATGAATTAAGATTTATAGAACATCAGAAAGATATATATTATCTCAGACTCACTATGTTGAGAAGATACTAGAGAAATATAATAAAAGAGATCTAAATGTGGCTAGAACTCCGGTAGACCTAAATCTTCATTTATCAAAGAACGTTGGCTTAAGTGTATCACAACTAGAGTATTCGAGAATCATCGGAAGTCTGATGTATCTCACCAATTGCACACGACATGATATCGCTCAAGCTGTAAACAGGCTTAACAGATATACGAGTAATCCATGACATAACCATTGGAAAGCCATAGTAAGAGTTTTGAGGTATCTGAGAGAAACTTCAAAATATGGTCTGCATTATACGAAATATCCTACTGTTCTAGAGAGATACATCGATGTTATCTGGATATCTGATATAGTGGATTCCAAATCTACGAGTGGGTTTATTTTCACACTTTGTGGTGCAGTCATGTCATGGAAATCCTCGAGGCAAACATGTATTGCCCGGTATACTATAGAATCAGGGTTCATAGCATTAGACAAAACAGCGGAATGGCTTCGAAATTTCCTGGAGGATATTCCAAATTGGCCCAAACCGGTGCTAGGGATAAACATACATTGTGATAGTCAATCAGCTATTGGGAGAGCCCAAAATATAATGTATAATGGGAAGTCTCGACACATACGTCGCAGACATAATACCATACGACAACTGCTCTCAAGTGGCATAATATCGATCGATTATGTGAAATCAAAGGAAAACCTAGCGGATCCACTTACTAAAGGTTTACCTAGAGAGCAAGTTGAGAAGTCATCGAGGGGAATGGGCTTGAAGCCTATAAATTAATAATTGTCACTATGGAAACCCAACCTAGCTGACTGAAGATCCCAAGATCTAGGTTCAAAATGGACAACTGAAACTTTGTGCAATTCAAAACAAACACTGTAGAGTTTTATACTCTTTCCCATTCCGATAATGACGCATGGTGATGTCTGTCAAGGCTATGATAAGCCGAGGCTTTTAATGATCACTATATTATGAGAATAGTCCTAATGGGGGTAAAGGCAGATTACCTCTTTATAGAAGATCACATATTTCAAGTAAGAAGTGGGGTCGCTTCCATGGGAGTTTTAAAGGCTGAATTCCTTAAAGTACTTGATGAATCCAAGACCAATGTTCATGGCCGAAATGAACACAACCGTAGAACGAGAAATGGTCGAAGTAAAACTATGTGTTGGCAATTGTCTTGGTTTACACCAATGGCATAACAATTTAAGACTATGGGTCACTGGTTTGCCAAGTAAATCCGATTGTCATTCACTAGGAAAGGTTCAAGGCGAAAGCTACCTATTTCGATGCAGCTTTATTTCACAGAAACTCTCTTAAGTGTCTGCATTAATATTTAGAAAATTGTGGGGGATTGTAGGAAAATTTTCTAATATTAGAAGTATTTATACAATACTATAGCGAAAAGACATGCCTCTAATATATAACTTTTATGAAAGTCACAAATTGAAGGGATAAGTATCTTAGAGTGAAAGGTTATAACTTTTTAAGTTGTAAGGGTGCATTGAAGAGATATAACCCTTTAAAGGATTACATCCTTAAGCCTAAAGGTATCTCTTCAATAGCATCTCTCCATCTCTATAAATATAACCCATAAGTTTCATTTGGTATTCACTTGGAAAAAAGAAAATTAATTGTTAAAGTCTAGAAAGAGAGTTTCAATAATTATTCTTAGTTCGTGTTCTTGATTCAATGAGTGTCCCTAAATTAAGAAGTTACCCAGAATCCTAGGAGAACATTAGCCACAAGATATGTAGTGCACCGAGGCGGGGCTAATAAGTTCTTAAGGACATAAAATTACTCAACTTGATATTCTTGTCTTCTTCATCCACAAATCAATATCAGGTTTGTCTAAGACCTTTGATTTATGTAATACATACATGCTAATTGTTGTTGATTATTGTTCTTTTATGAATTATGCATGTTTAAGTAATAGCAACAGACCCCTCCAACAATCCATGTACTATGGATTAAATTATATTAAAATTAGTTAGTTAAACAAAAGTGGTGTTTGCTAGAGGTGTAGAGTAGGAGCAGAAACTATTAACCACGCCATCTTTCGCTGTAAGGATGCTAAGTTGTGTTCCTAATGTGGAAATAGCTGAAGCTGAAGCTCTCCGTCCCTTTTGGAATTCAGTGTGTCAAGTCAATAAATTTTTTAGCTTTCATGGTAGAGTTGGATGTTAAAAATATTGTCGACTTAGTTCTTGTAAATGAATAAGTATAAAAGAAATCGATTAGATCATATGTGATGTCCAAAAGATAGTCAAATCTTTGAACATTATTAAAATACAATTTAGGCTAAAAACCTATAATATAATCACTTATTGGTTGACAAGACTTACGTGTAACAATCTAATTTTAAGGATTTGGAAATGAGATTTCCTCATTTCATCTATTGTAATATTTGTTTGTGTTGATGAATCTTTTCCATGTAAAAAAATAAATAAAAAATAAATAAAAAAACAAAGGTGAAACCAAGACGAGCTGTCGACTTCAAAGGTAAGTTGTGTCGACTTCAAAGGTAAGGGTGGCAGAAAAGCCCGGGTCAGGCCCGTCCGGGATACCAAAATCTCGGGCCGGGCCCTAGAGAAAAAATCTCGGCTTGGGCTCAGGCCCGAGACGGACTCAGCGATTTAAGCCCGGGCTCGGCCCGAGCTTAAATAAAAAAAAGTCACAGTACATACTCGTCTCTCTCTCAATCTCACTAACCTAACCTAATTCACATTTCACAATTCACACTTCCCCACTCGTCTCTCTCTCAATCTCAGTAACCTCCAGTCTCGTCTCTCTCTCAATCTCAGACTCTCACTCAGTCACTCTTGTGGCCTCACCTAATTTCCATTTCCCAGTCTCCACTCTCGCATCGCCTCTCACTGATCGGCTCGGTCTCTGCTCGGCTTGGTCTCTACCTCCAGTCTCTGCCTCGCCTCAACTCTCACTCAGTCACTCTCGCCTCTCACTGCTCCACTTCCCAATAACCTCTACTCTCAAAATTTGAGTAAGTATTTTTAGCCCAAATTCATATATGTGATAAACCCTAGAAATCAATTTTACATCTTAGCTTTGATTTAACATTAATAATCATGCATTTCTAGATGTGATAAACATGGAATATCATTATTTGTGTTGAATGCCCAATTTTCCCCAAATATGGGGCTTGGCCGAATCTATGTGTGTGTTAGGGGTTGAGATTTTAAGCTTTTGATGATGAATGGTTATTGATAATTTGAAATGTAATTGATAATTTGATATTTGGGTTGGTTATTACTTGGAACAAAATTGTAAAATTAGATAATTAGATAACCGAATGAAATGCTTTGCTTCCAGGTTGCCATATTTAGATAACAAAATGAAATATTTTGCTTCCTGGTTGTCATATTGTAAAATTAGATAATTACTTAAAAAAGCGAAAGCCAAATTGTACATTTTATTAATATATGAGCAATAAGAATTATTTAAAATCTTGTGAAAATTTGTAATGCTTCTCATTAAATCTTGCCATATTGTTGATTCAATTTTTTTTCCAGATTTTGTTATGTCTAACTTGGAAGAATCTACGCCTATTCGGCCAAATTCTCTTGTTTTTCTTAATGGCCTCGAAGATGTACGCCAGGATAGTGATGAAGAAAATGAGATCCTTGATATTGAAGATGGAAAAATATATGAAGATAGTAACAAAAGAAAGGGGATAACATTAGAAAATATGGATAATAAGAGACGAACGACATCAAAATATTGGGATCATTTTACGAAGATTACTGTTGGTGGGAAATTAAAAGCCAAATGTAATCAATGTGCCAAGTTATTGAGTTGTATGTCTGAAAAAGGTACCAGTCACTTAAATAGACACTTGAAGAATTGTTATACTAAAAAACAACCTAAGTTTGAAGATATAGTTCAAAAAACTCTTAATGTTATAAAGCAGAAAGATGAAGCGACTTCTATTGAGCTTAGATCATTTGATGTACATATTGTCCGTCAAAAAATTATGTCATTGGTTATGAAGCATGAGCTGCCACTTAAGTTTTTGAGTATGATGCTTTTATAGACTTGATGAGTTATTGCAACCCTTTGGTGAAGAAGATGTCCAAAAACACTTTAAAGGCTGAAATTTTCAAGTTGTATAAATCAGAAAAGATAAAAATAATGAATTTGTTGAATATTAATGACAACGGTTTTGCTATTACTACTGACATGTGGACTGCTAGTAAATAAAAGAGATGGTATATGGTTGTTACAGGACATTTCATTGACAACTCATGGCGTTTACAAAGCCGAGTCTTAAGGTAATTTAATTTTGTGTACATATAATATTATGTCTTAACTTATTTGTTGAATATGCTAACATTTAATTACATACATTATGTATATGTAGGTCCATATATGTACCAGCCCCACATACTGCTGAGTTTCTTTCTCAAGTTCTAATTAAATGTATGATGGATTGCAATGTGGATCGAAAGTTGTCAACGATTACTTTGGATAATTGTTCAACTAATGACGCTATGGTCGAAAGATTGAAGGGAATGCTTTCAACTGAATCTCTGGTATTGGGTGGTAAATTTTTTTCTTATGAGGTGTGCAGCTCATATTTTGAAACTAATTGTAAATGATGGTTTGGCCGTGATTGAAGGGGTATTGCAAAGATTATGGAGAGTGTTGCTTATTGGAGTAGCACACCGAAAATGATTGAAACTCTTATGATGTCTGCACGTCAATAATTGATTAAGACTAAAAGAAAGTTGGTGCTTGATTGTCCGACTAGATGGAATTCTACATTTGTCATGTTTGATATTGCAGTTAAGTACAAAAAAGTTTTTCCTCGAGTGCAACAAATTGAGCCCCATTATAAATGTTTGCCCTCTGATGCGGAATGAGAGATGGTTGAAAAAATGCTAGAATATTTACGTCCATTTTATTTGTTGACGGATATGTTTTCAGGTACGAACTACCCTACATCCAATATGTTTTTTCCATTGGCTTGTAAAATGAGGAT
The DNA here is from genome assembly GCA_019454045.1 of Zanthoxylum bungeanum. NCBI lineage: Eukaryota > Viridiplantae > Streptophyta > Magnoliopsida > Sapindales > Rutaceae > Zanthoxylum > Zanthoxylum bungeanum. The sequence continues at coordinate 268,677 of SKCR01036767.1, forward strand.
GTCTTTGATGGAGTGGAAAATGTCTCATGTTCTTCAAGTTAAACAAATGGCCTCTATTATGATTGCCAAGTTTGAGAAATATTGGCAAGAGATTCATGAGTGTTGGTTATGGCTGTCATTCTTGACCCAAGGTTTAATATGTTGTTAATTGATTATTAGTTTCTAAGGATTTATGGTGTGGGTGTTGCAGGGCAAATTATGAGAGCACGTCAACTTTCTGAAGAGATAGTTAAATATTATGAAACTGAGTCTGTATTTAGTGGTGAATTTTCTACTTCCGTTGTTCATTCCCATAATATTGTCACCGCTGATTTGTCATCTTTTTAGATTTATATGACTTTGATTCTTTTGCCACTCAAAGCAATCATATGACAAGATCAAAGTCTGATCCTGAGAGGTACTTAGAGGAGCCTTTAGTTGCTAGAACTAAGGGTGGCAATGGGCCGGGCCGGCCGGGCTTTTGCAAGCCCGGCCCGAGCCCGACCAACAAAAAAAGCTCGGGCCCGGGAAAAGCCCGGCCCGGCCCGGCCCGACTCGGGGCGGGCTTGGGCCCAAATTTAAAAAAAAAATTTAAAAATTTAAAAAATATAAATATAAAATATAGTTACACTATATACAAAGACAATTTATAAATAAATCACAAGTTTCATTGATAAATTAACAATTTAAATGTTAAAAATGATACAAACATATTAAATATATATATATATATTTTTTAAAATTTTGGCCCGGGCCGGGCCGGGCCCGGGCCCGAGCCGGGCTTTCATTTTAAGGCCCGGCCCGGGCTTTTTCCACCCCGGGCTGGGCCACGGGCTAAACTGCCACACTTAGCTAGAACTCCAGACTTCGATATTTTGAATTGGTGGAAGACAAATAAAGGAAAATATCATATTTTGGCTGAGATAGCTAAAGATATAATAGCCATTCCTATTACGACTATGGCATCAAAGTCTGCTTTTAGTACCGGGGGGAGATATTTAAGTCCACATCGTGCCAAATTACATCCTGACACATTGGAAGCAATAATGTGCACTCAAAATTGGTTATGGGCTTCTGAGTGAGGTATAAGGATTATTTCTTAATTAATTATTTTCTTTGATTTATATTTTTCAACACTTTTTCTCATTATGTCTTATTCCTGAACAACTTATATTTGCTGGAGAGGAACTGATGGGTGAAGTGGAAGAAGACTTTGAGCCACAAGAGTTGGATTAGTTTGATGCATTAGTTTGTGGCATTTGGATAATTGGATTGTTAGTTTATGGATGAAACATTGAAACTTTTAATGTATTTGTTTGTGGCATTTAGATTGTTAGTTTATTGATGAAACATTGAAACTTTTGATGTATTTGTTTATGGCATTTGGATGGTTAGTTTATGGATGAAACATTGAAACTTTTGATGTATTTATTTGTGACTTTATGGCATTTTGGATTGTTAATTCATGGATGAAATATTGAAACTTTTGATGTATTTGTAAATTGTCTTGCAATATTTACATATAGTGTGAATGTATGATGTATTTGTATAATATAAATTGTATTTGAAATTATATTTTATTTTTTTGAAAAAATCGGACCGGATTTGGGCCAGGCCGGGCCGGGCCAAATTTTTGTTGGTTGGGTTCAGGCCGGGCTTTTCAAAGCCCGGGCCCGGCCCGACCCGTTGCCACCTATATTCAAAGGTAAGTTGTGTTTGGTTGACACACGTGTTGTCTTTATTGTGAATGGTGACAGTGGGGGCCACCCCCACCACCAGCCACAATGCTAGGAAGAAGACACCACATGCCTTGTCAAGAGTGTGACAATGCGAAATTTAGGCCCGACGTCGGTTCGATTTTGGAACCGGACTAATAATTTTGATTTTTGTTTAAGGAGAAATCCGAATCAAATCATATAATATACGGTTCGGTTCTATTTTGATTTTCTTTTGGTTTTGGAATCGTAATTAAATTATAAGTAATAATTTGATAAAATTTATCTTATCATATACAAAATTTATTTTATTGATATATAAATTAATAATCTCGTTATATATCAATAAATAAATTATGAGCCATTTATAAAATATGACACGAGTATTAAACATTCATGAACTTATTTTAATTCGTAATTTAATAATTATATAATATTCATATAATCATAATATACAATATTGAGTTAAATGTTTCTGGAAAAAAAATCAACAATATCTTGATAAAATAATTTTTCATTAATTAAAGTATAAATTAATAAATATTAATTTAAATATGATTTTGATTAATTAATAAATTCGTCGGTTCTGCAATTTGGTTTTGAGGTTCGGTTTGGCGGTTCAGTTCTTAAATTTTGAAAAACCGAAACCGAACCGATCATCCGAAAATTATGGTTCAGTTCTGAACAGCCGAACCATTGATCGGTTTGGTTCCGATTTTGATTCGCTTTTGATTCAGTTTGGATCAGCCGAACCGTTGATCGGTTCGATTTCAATTCTGATCCAATTCACGATTCAGAATCGAACAACGGTAAGGGTACCCAATTGAAATTTTTGTATAATTATTAATTCATTAAATTAATTAAAAATAAAATTATTTTTAAAATTACTATAAAATATAATATTTTTACAGAAAAAAATATTTAAGTAATAAATATATTATAATTACACTTTAGCGTAATTCAAGTTTAAGTGCTTTTATAATTTCATTTTATTAATACATTTTATTAATTTATTACTAGATCTATAAATTGACACTTAAACAACCAATTTTTCTAATATAATTTTAAAGATTTATAAAAAACATATGAGAGGTATGAATGTCAAAAAAAAAATCTCAAATCCCTATCGAGATTCAGGATCCTGAATTATTCAGTAGGGATTCATGACAAATTTTGTATTTTATTTATTATGTTGTTTAGTATAAAATTAACTATGACAACATTTAAAATAAAATTATATTACAGTATAGTTCTCCGTATATTTATTAAAATAATTACTTAAAATAATTTTCTATATAAATATTATATTTATAGTAATTTTGTATAAAAATATTATATTTTATAATTTTATTCATATATTTCATAATTAATCTAGTGAATTACTAATGATGTAAAAAAATTAATTGTTTTATCTCAAGGATTAATATGTAAAATTATAAAAATATTCTTTAACTTTTGACCTCAATGGGGTGTTGGGGTATTGTGAAAACAATAAGAAAGTAAATGACTAATAATATAAATTTTATGGGAGAAAGTGACATTCTCCCTTTAATTTCGTTATCCTTTATAATTTTCGAAATTCGAATGAGATAATAAACAAAATCGAGTTATATGAAAATTGCCCGGCCATCCATCTTAGAGATGATGTGTAATATGAGCTAATAAAATTCATTTTACCTAATTAAGATTTGTTATATTTTATTATTTGTTGACGACTGTTTTTTGTTTTAAGGACAATATGAGAAATTAACACTTCGAACAAATCTCCCATAACAATGAATTTATTTGGTTAGCAGAGAACTAAAACAAACTTAGCATGCAAATAAGATAAACACAAAGTTTACATAGTTCGGTGTAGAGTGATTCCAACTTACGTCCACGAGAGAAATTGATTGTATTTTATTACTGCTCGGGGTCAAGGCCGACCCTAGCTATAATGGTGAAATTAACTCTCTAAGTGATAGTACACCTCAAGTCTTACACTAGCCTGATACAATTCACTCACTTGGTCAGATAACCAGCCAACTTTCTCTCTCTATCACTAGTTTTTAAGCTCTTACCTTTTTTACAAGTTGTAAGATACGAAATTTGCTAATCCTTGAATATGAATCTTCAACCCCTTTAAATAGGCTTCCAAATTTACTATTCCACCGCCAATGACATCAACCCATGTTACATTGCCATCATTGTCATCGCAACTTTCTTCAACTATCTTTAAATGCTCTAATCAGAATAGCTCATTTCATTGTCTCTGCACTGACCTCCGACAGCCTATGACGGCTCTGCTCTACCACATCCCTACCACTGCACCGACCTATGACGGCTGACAGAGGCTTATTCCAATGAGAAATATTATTTTCCCATATTTATCATTAGCCTTCTAGAAATTTATCCTCTCAACTAGGACATATGTCACATGACTTCAACACAGGTCAGCATGTGATCCCTTCTTCGTTCATTGGGTCGACACACTAAGGTATATGATATTATAAAAGCTTTCTTCCACCTCTCTCAACCAGGTCGGGCTTCATTGTCAAAACCCATTGGGTCGGGTTTCACCAAACTCTTAAAAAATCTCAAATCAACATCCTTCAGGTGGTCGGGTCGGTATCCCAACTAGCTTCATTATCAACAAGTTATGTCTTTAGGAGAAATCCTTTACACCATGAGGCCGGGTTCCTCCATCAAATCCTTTCTATCTCTTATGGCCATTGGGTCTTTATTATTCATTTTTAGCTAAGTACAATACATGTTCTATCTCTACTTGGTATTTGAAATTTCCTCATAGTAAAAAACCACCATCAACATATGTCCCATAGTTCTCGATATCAACGAGTTGATGAGTTGATGTCAGGAATTTTATAAAATATGGTGGTGTAGGTAGATAAAAACTGACCCAATGTCATTGAGTTATTGCTCCTTGAAAACGTTATATCACCTCAACTATACCCAGGTTCATACTCTTCGGGCTAGCTGCTCTGTATACTGCCAAATATGTCATTTTTATGACTATTGTCTTTCTTTCACTGCCATTTGAAAAAACATTCATAGGATTTCTGAATCGTCTATAGGAATATGTGATGGCATAATGGGTGCCAAATGTCGCACATCCATGATTCGTGAGCCAAAACTCATGTGGCTGGGATGAACCAAACTTGTGGCTCTCATCTGAATCTTTGATCTGAACTAAACGGCGATGATTGCCCCCACACGTGTCATCCATCTATAACTCTCACACCAAATCAAAGATCAAGATATGCTCGAGTTGCCTATTTAAAGGCCACGCCCATTCGTTTCCTTACTTTTGCCAACTTTGTCTCCCTCACAGCACTCTCACGAACTCAAGCGTCCTCTATAACTTTGAGACTTCTTCAATAACTTCGTTTTCTCAACCTTCGTCTTCAGCATACAAGTAAGGACCCTTGAATCTCTTTCTCTATTTTCTTCGCACTGAGCATGCTTTATATTTACGATTGATCTGCAATAAACATGACAAATGTATGCATTGTTTGATACCATGCTCTAGGTTTGCTTACGGTTTTGGGTTTGGATTCATGCATGTATATGCGTTTATGGGTTTATAATTTTGTTGAAGGGTGTGTGTTTTTTGTTTGTGTTTGGTTTAAGCTTGTGTTGATAGGTAGGATTGGCTTTCTGTATTTGGCTATGCTATTATTTCTAGATTTACTGTTCCACAATTATGAGTACATTTAGAGCTTTTTAGGGTTAGTCACTTGGTAGGGATGACAAGGTAAATAAAAAGCCCAACTAACAGTAGGAATATGCCCATATAAATTATAAACAAAGCTTAGTTCATTTTTGACTAACCTTTCTTCTCGGGTCACTTCTTAGAAATGTCAGGCTTTGAATTCTCCTCTGTAATTCCACTCAATGTCTTGCCTCTGAAGCTTCTGCCTCATGTCCAACCGAGCTAGTTGAAGTGGGAAGCTTAGGATCGGTGGGACTCGGCGACTATGACACAACATCGACCCATTTAGAAAAAAACAAATCAATCATATTGTAAAAGAATAGCTCGTCCCAAGCCTACACCTCTCGCCTTAGAATTCATTAACTTGGACATTCACATGGTGTCTACCATCACCGAGGCTGAACTGGTTTAGCCCAAGAAGAGATTCAATATTCCTGAGTTGGTCAGCTTGAGCGTTCCAGATGAGGATGATCTGGCAAGCCAACCAAATGGTGGTCAAGTTGCTCTCTGCACTGCCTTCTTCGACGTGGGTCTACATCTGCCAATGTAATGGTATTTTGCTAAGATATTGGCTACCATGAATTAAGCCTCGTGTCAGCTCAACTTGAACAAATGTATGGTATTAGTCGAGCTCTATGTGATTTGGAGTCGATCCAAGCTAGAGGATCCATTAGTTGAAGATGCGATGAGATTGTACCAAATGAATGACAACCCGAATGCGTATAAGGGTTGGTATTATTTGTCCCTCTACGTCGGGGGGAAATCCTTGATCACAAGCCTCACAATCACCAATAAACTTTTTAATGACAAATGGTTTTAGGTTGGGGGAGTATGGCACACTATGCTGTTTTTACTCAAAAACTCTTGATATGGATTGAGGAATGCCCATAAATTGTAAAATGTTTTTGTTAATTTATAAATCTATATTTCTTTTTAAAAAAGTACTGTAAGTACAATGAATTGGCAGGAAGATGCGCCTAGACAAAGGAATCCGATTTGAAATATACAGTCTTATGAGCCACTAACGAACTCCAATGAAGCAATAGGAGCATGGTCCGCCATGATGACGAGACATATGCAAATGACTCCAAAATATTTTTATTATATTCTCTAAATAATTAATAGTTTAGAGTCTTAAATTTTTTTGTTATAATATTATGTTATTACCAAGGACATTAAAATATAAAAATGACTTCATGCTTCGAGGATATCAATACTGATTGTGAATAAGAGCCACATATATTTACCTAACATAGTTTGACTGAAACACAAGAAATTACAAAACCAACTTTTTTTCTTTTTTAAAGAGAGTGTATTCAAGCACTTTAGAAACAACCGCATGAGTCGATGTGATAGAAACCTGCCTGGAACAAAGCCAAGCAAACCCCTCCACTTTTCTAAGCCCCAAGAACCGCGAATCTTGATTTTGTAAGAACAAAACCCTTCCAAGATCAAATACAACCCTTAAGGAACCTTGCCCTTAAGAACCTTTCTTATTTCTTTGGAGAATCCTGAACAGCGCCACAACGCTTGCCACACGTTGATAAACTTTTGTTCCGTAAAACCAAGGAAGAATCCACTCCTCAAGATGGCACAAGTCAATTTGTTTTGTAAAAAAAGATATATTTTAGTTAATTTCAATTACAATGAATAATGTCCCTTTAATAGGTGGCTAACCCTTAATTCTACCCAAATATAATAAAACCCTATAAAATAAACCCAATAACATATAAAATACTTGAAAAATTTCGTGCATGGACTTTGTAATATAATAAAGTTCAGCCCACACACTTAAACAACCACATAACCTTAACAAAATATAAAATATAAAAACTGTAGGGATATGTTGCGTCTCATTTTGACCAAGAGTAAGTACGAACTAGACTTTGATGTAAGCTATAAAGTTGTAAAGCTACGAGTTCTATTCTAAATGCACTTGAATCACCAAAATCAGACATTGGATGAGAAAGTTACGTCCAAAATACGAAGACTGCACAAATCCCGCCACTGCTAATGAACCATTCGGAAATAAATCCGAAAATAAATCAAGGCAAGCCCATGCACGTCCAAAACTCATTTCATTCTTGATTTAGACATAATAAGTCCTTCATATAAAGTCTCATGCATAGAACCAAACTCCAGAACCCAAGGATCTTCCAAATCCACCAAAATGGCCCAAATACATCAATCTGACCAAGCCATGCAATCAGCCACAACTTCAAGTTAACTTGGCCCAACAAACAGATTCATTATGGATACATCATTCTCCCTCTCTTGAAAAGTATTCTTCCTCGAATCCGTGCCCGGATCATAGATAGTAAGATAAAATGAATGGATGATTATTCTGGAACAAAGAAAAATCACACGAAGGAGAAATGTCAATGTTAGGACAATAATGTTTGCCTAATATTCCCTCTTTGCCCACACTCTTCCTCAAAATCTATTTTCATTGCACTCACTGCCCCAATGAGATTCCTAATTAAGTTCACATTCTCAATCTCATCATAACAAATTCTATATGTTTACACAAGCACAAAATTTCTCACATGAGTTTACCCAAGTATTTCTGACTCATTACTCTTATTTGGATGCTCAAAAACTCTCAACACATTCGACTACACATGTAGTTTCATTAATACATTTAGCCATGTATTGAGCTTCAAAATTATCATCATCAGCAACAGCTAAGTCATCCACCTCAGCAATAGCAACAACCTCCGCATCACACTCACTCTTCATTACTTGCTCACTCACTTACCATGCCCATATTTATTCTTTTACATTCACAACATCAATAACAAGTTAAATTTTCAAGCACTCGACAACTCTTTCTTTTTTTTTTCTTTTCAACCTCACTATTCTCTTCATTTTTATTTGATATGTATAGGCTTGTTGTGGTGTTAAAAGAGGAAGAATCATTGACCTCCGCTCCGTGACATAAATGTACCTACTCCTCTCAACATGATGCCACACTTGCCTATCATATTTCCATGAACCACCCAACAATACATGATAGTCAAACATAGACACCACATCACATAATACCTCATCATGAAACATCATAGTAGAAAATGCAACCATAACTTGATACTCCACCTTAACCTCAGCACAATTAGGCAAACCTTGTAACACATAAGGCTTATGATGGTTTTGCAATGGCAACTTCAATTTTTCCACGAGATTGGTACTCACTAAATTAGCCCAATGTTCCCCATCAATAATCACACTACACACCTCATCTTTCACAAATACTCTGGTATGAAAGATATTATCTCTTGGTTGTCCCGTAATATCAACCAACACACTGGCCATCTTGACAAAACAAACTCAAGATGAAAGAAAATACCAAAAAAAATTAACAAAGACAAGATGAACAATAAGGCGAAAAAAAAATTAAAAAAAGACCACGTAAGACTCAAAACAAAATCACAAAAAAATCAAATTCAAAACTCAGTGATAAATTCAACCAAAAATTTCCTTTTCGATTAAGGAACACCAAGACAATCCTTAGCACAACTTAACACACAAGGTAATTGATCGAACTTTTCTTATTTCTCGTACAAAAATTTGAATTTAATTTTTTTGATAATGACTCTCTAAATCCTAATTACACATGTAAATTAAACAAACAAACTGATTAGAAACCATAACTGAAACTGACCTCAAATCCCGTAACTAATATTCGGATCAGAAATTGGGACTCGATATGAGAATATACAGCCTTCAACTGTACACTATTGACTAGACCGCATCGAGTACATAGAAATCGATATATTATGAGTCTCGTAACTCTTTCTAAATCAAAAGTTACAGCCTTTTTAAATTTAGTGTGCGGCTGAAAAATTCTGACCGAACTGATCCGAAAATGCATACAATTTCAACTCGAATTGACTCAAACCCAAGAATTGAATCCTAAATTCTATTACCAAGAAAGAAACATTATAATAACATCCAAGATGCAGTCCATAAACATGAAAAACACAAAGAAAAAAAATTGAAACTAGAATAGACGAAAAAAAAAAAGAAATATAAAGACTTCATAAAACGATAAAAATAGAGAAAATCTTGACCTTAGAACCCTGAGCTCCTGATAAGAAATGATAAGAAACCTGCCTGGAACAAAACCAAACAAACCCCTCCACGTGTTCTAAGCCCCAAGAACCGCGAATCTTGATTTTGCAGAACAAAAAATCCTTCCAAGATCAAGTACAACCCTTAAGGAACCTTGCCCTAAGAACATTTCTTTATTTCTTTGGAGAATCCTGAACAGCGATACAGCGCCAAACGCTTGCCACACGTTGATAAGCTTTTGTTTCGTAAAACCAAGGAAGAATCCACTCCCTCAAGATGACACAAGTCAATTTGTTTGTGTAAAAGATATATTCTTAGTTAATTTCAATTACAATGAATAATGTCCATTTAAATAGGTGGCTAACCCTAATTCTACCCAAATATAATAAAACCCTAATAAATAAACCCAATAACATATAAAATATTTGAAAATTTCGTGTGGGCTTTGTAATATAATTAAAGTTCAGCCCAGCACTTAAACAACAATAACCTTAAAAAAATATAAAATATAAAATATAAAAACTATGGGATATGTTGAGTCCTCATTTTGACCAAGATTAATCCGAAACTGGACTTTGATGTAAGCTATAAGTTGTAAAGCTACGAGTTCTCTTTCCAATGCACTTGAATCACCAAAATCTGACATCGGACGAGGAAGTTACGTCCAAAATACGAAGACTGCGCAATCCCGCCACTGCTAATGCACTATTCGGAAATAAAGCCGAAAATAAATCAAGGCAGCCCATGCACGTCCAAAACTCATTTCATTCTTAATTTAGACATAATAAGTCCTTCATATAAAGTCTCATGCATGGACCAAACTCTAGAACCAAATGAATCTTCCAAATCCACCAAAAATGGCTCAAATACATCAATCTGACCAAGCCATGCAATCAGCCACAACTTCAAGTTAACTTGGCCCAACAAACAGAACTCATTCTGAATCACATCACAATGATTGTACCATAGCTGATTAAAGGTAACAAGAAGATACCTTGATGATATTGAAAATTTGTTCGACAATGCATCTACAAGCGGAGCAGGAGCTAAAAGATCAACAAGAGGAACAAATAATAATGATGAGTAAATAATTACAATGAGGTTAACTATCTAAAACATATAATAGAACTACGTGAATTTTGATTCCTCTCACCCCAAGAGGATACATAGATAGCTTACGTTTTTATAAATTTAAGTTCAAGCTATTTTATTTTTAATTTACATTTTTAATTTAATGTAATAATTTTTCATTATTTGTATTTGGTAATATTAATAATATATATTTTTTTAATGAATTTTTAATTTTTTAAATTGATTAAAAAAAACTAGAACCAGAATCGGAACCGTCGATCCGGTTTCGATTCCAGGTTCCACAATCTTATGGAATATGAACCAAATCAGAATTATCTGTTTCGGTTACGATTCGACAAGCGTGGAATCGGGAACCATTCGGTTGGTTATGTTCTAGTTCCATAAGATTATGGAACAAAGAATCGGAACCGAACCGAACGATGGCCGGGCTATTACTAGGATGTGACTTGGGTACCGATATTGCTTACCATTATATTTCAGGCGTAAATATTTTTTCTACTGATTACAGAAAGCGTATAATGCACATATTGCGTTATATTATTGGAAATAACAAAACTAGCCAAAAAAAAAAATTTGTCATTTGTCAAAATGGGCCGCAACCTTTGGGTTTGCCCAAAAATTCATTTTCTCGACATAGACTTCGAGCAGAGAATCAATATTCTTCGAAATCTATCCCGAAATATTTTTTTTAAATTTTGTTTATTTAAAACTTCAGATATCCGAATAAAAACTTCAGATATTTTTTTATATATATATATGTAATATTTCGATTAAAAATAATATATATAGATATATAGTAATTAAATAAACTCAGCGATGTTTTCATGACACAAATATCGAAATATGATATATATTTTTCCTAACAAAATTGATAGTGATTCGAGTCTTTAATTTTTTAATTAATCTGTTTTGTAGGCTGTCGTGCTACATATAACCGGCCGTCACAGGTTGATCATGTTGATCCTGATCCTCCAGTAGGCTCCAATGGCACTGGCCATCCTCCAGTAGGCTCTGATCGTGCTGACACATCGAGCGCTGGCCCATCTAACGTTTCTCATCTTGCAACAAGTGATCCATTAATCACTTTGTTATGTGACCGCGTGATTGCGATATATAAGGCTCGGAAGACGAGGATCGATGACCGACAACAGAGAATGAAGGAGGGTCAGACGAGGATCGATGAGCGATATAAGAGAATGAAAAATTGGCCAAAAGGAATTGAACGATCAATAAATGAGACGTTAGAGCTTTTGATTGGTATCAGTGAGAGATATATTATGCCTGATGATGTATTGATTGTCATTATTTTGATGAAATATAGTTTTTTTTCTATATATATTATATTATTTTTCATTTTGATGTATAATTATATATTATATAATTTCGAAGATTTGATGTTATTATTTCGGATATCCGAAGTTTTAAATAAAAAATAAAAATTACTTCGGGATAGATTCGAAGAATATGGATTCTTCGAAATTTACTTCGGAGAAAATGATTATTTTGTCAAAATCTAATTTTATCGTCCATTTTAAACAATGATAAATTTTTTTGACTAATTTAATTAATTTCCCTTATATTATTAGGCTCTGACATAATTAAACTTGAATCTTAATATTACTAAATAATTTTTGATCTTATAATCGTACCGCTCATGATTGAGTTTTTTTTTTTTTTTTGATATCATTAAATAATGCAACGCATGATGTGACATGATAAAATCACTTTATAAAAAGGCAACATTTTATTCCATTTTCCGCATTAAAAAAATAAAAAAAAGGCAATTTCAAATTCAATTTAAAAAAAAGCAAATTGGGCAGCAACCCTACGGTAACAGCAAAGAATCGCAGTGCGAAAAACCAGAAGAAAGAAAATGAGCGGAGAAAATATAGAAGTATGGGACGATGATTTCTTGGAGGAACTGAATCAAGTTGAAAAACTCGCTCTTTCTTCTTCCTCCTCTTGTTTCGTCTCGCAACCGCCCACGAATCCTAACAATCATCTGATCAGTTACTCGCCTCCAAGGCACCTCTCTCAGAGACCTGCTCCCTCCGATGACGCCAAGGATATTGAAATTCTGCAGCTAAAGGTTAGGGTTTTGTGTTTCTTTAAATGTTAATTATGTTTTCAAATAATAATAAATGTCTTGTGGATTGTGTTACAGACGGAGCTCGGACTTGTCTCCAAGCGTCTCTCAGAATTGGTATGTATGTTGTATGTATGTTTCAGTTTCTCATTCGGCCATTGGCATGAATCTTGATTTATTTATTTATTTTTTTTAAAATTTTAGTTGAATTGATTTTTTCAGGAAAATGAGAAAGAGAAGCTGATTAAATTGGCATCTTTAAAGAATGACTCCAGAAGTTGCCAATATTGAGAACTCCAAGTGTAAAAATTTGTGAGTTAAATTGTTTTTATTGCATAAAATACATACAATTTTTGATTTTTGGCCGTTGATATTCCTGTTTGTGTTGACCTGACTGACTGAAAGTTAAGTTTTCATATTAGAATGTGAAGAAAACTAAAATGCTTATTTTAACCTTTTATAACATCAAAGGATTGGGTAACCAGAATGTATGGTTCTTTTTGTTCGACATTTTCTTAGTTATTTATTGTTCTACTTTTTCATTTCTGTTGCTAATTATTTATTTGAAGTTTTAGAGCATTTGTAAGATCATCCTACAAGTTCAACACTAAGTCGCCCTTAATATGCCCTTAATAATCACCCTAGTTAGCCTTCTTTTAGAGCAAATGGTTGATCATGGGAAAAGATTCAGCACGAAGATGATGGCATCTGGAACCAGAAAAGGGTTAGAAACCTGCTGAAGATTGACAGTTGGCTTTATATCTTCTAACATACTAAAATCTAGAAGAAATCAATTAGCATATTAATGAAATTCTAGGAGTTTGGGACTTTGTATATATGGAATGAATGCATTCAGGTTTTCCAGGTTATTTTGGCTTTGAATTTGCTGAGGTTTAAAGCTATTTCTGAAGATTTTTTAAATTGAATGTTTTTTGTTTGAGATATTCTAAATTCAATGTTTGGTTGTACACTTGGCTAGAAACATTATTTTGAAATTTAATATTGATGTGTGCCCTCTCAAGCGAGATTTTATTGCAATTGGTTAGGAATATGTCAATATGTGGCATCTAACACATTTCATAATGAGAAGTTGTACTCTGAGGATATCTGAAATTGACTTCAAGAACCTCCAAGCAGCTAGAACTTCTTACGTGTCATGTTCAACTTGGTTGTAGTGTGAAAAAAAAATTGTGAATGATATTGGCTGCTTGCAACAGGAAAAACGGACTTCCTGCAGTGGATCATCATTGACATTTTCCAACAATTTCAAACTGCAAAAGATCTAGATGTGGTTGGCGCTTTCAAGTTAATAAAGGTAAGAAATGAGTTGGAGACTTGAAAATGTTGAGTTTTTTTTTCCCTCCCCTTTTAGCCAGTTTTGTTGATACCCTTGTTCTGTTAATTTGTTGTTTGTTAGCCAGCTCAAGCTTAAGGCCATAGGAATCCAGGTTGATCTAACTTCCCGTTTTGATCTTCTGGAAAAGTTGCGATCCATTTGGGGCTCCCCAGCAGACCAAGAATTGGGAAAAGCTATGATATACAAGTTGTTTGTGGATTGTTCAAGGGAGTTTCATGTCCTTTTTGGTTTTATGAACATAAATACATCAGCGAAAATGATGAACTCTGTAGCAGTTAAAAGTTCCGTTGGAGCTTTGCGGTACCATACAGACATTGATCTTAGTTCTGAAGCTGAAAAGATATCTCATCTCTATTCCATGCTGACAAAGGTACTTCTCACTGATGCTATTTTATATACCTGTTAAGACAAGACATGGCTAAAGGCCTTGGCCATGTTCTCCAATCTTTAGTGCTCATTGCTCAACTTAAGTGGAAAGTGACAGAAATTTGGAAAATTTTGGGGGTATTTCTCCGTGTTGATATTATTTATTTTGTGCTACCAAATTTTCTATGGATGGACTTTTGAAATGCTTTGAATATTGACCTTTGACGGGTTAATTGTTTTTGTCCTCAAATGCATTTCCCTTGTACTGTATGCCTGTGGAAGTTAGGACATGGAAAGCAGTGCAATGGATTAGATTATTTTTGCGCCCCCGTGTCATTTTCACAAGTTTCTAGTGCCCTCTTTTAGTTATAAAAGGAAAATATCAGTGCTTTTGATTACATTTCTACTTTAGAACCATATGACATTTCTAATTCAGGATTCAAGAGCAGCAGATGATAGAGTAATTGTTAATATCATACTAGTATGTACCAATTTCATTTGACCTGCTATTTGTTAATATAATACTAGTATGTACCAATTTCATTTGACCTACTATTTACCAGCCTTATCACGTCTCACTTTCTTCTACAGTTTTTGATTTTAAGTTCCACTATAAATGATGCCAATTATGAAACTACCTGGTGCATTTTGTTAATTCCCATAGTATTTGATCCACACAATTTGTTTTAACATTTTCTATATTGCTTTGCTTGGACTGTGGACATTAGTACTTAAATGTATGGCTCTGTGTGATACAATTTATCTATTATTCTTGCACCCATATTTCTATAAAGAAAGGCCATGTTTGTTATGTGTAATAACTTTAGTGGCATCAACCACTGTTACCTTTATCACATTCATTCCGATCTAAATGAAACCTGATCTGTTTACATGCAGTTCTAAACTGATTAATGTCGGTACTCATTGATTTTGTTTGATTCGTTCCTAAATTCAGATCAGTAATGGAATGATGCAGTTGGAGGCTTTGCTTGAACCCTTACTTTGTCTTTGCCATGTGGATAATGTGAGTAGAGAGGCTTATCTTCTGGTATTTGTATGATTGGCTCTCATAATTGTATTTTTACTCTCTATTTTGCTAATAGTTGACGGGGAAGGTGAAATATCTATTTTTGACTTGTTTTATGAGTGTTTTTGTCTTTTTGAAGAATGAATCAACAACTACATTGTAAGAGGCCCAAGCTTGGTATTTGGCACTCGCAGAAAATTATTTATTTTTATAAAATGAAATAACACAATATGGTTGAATTAAAAGATAATTTCTATCTTTGATGACGATCCCTTAATTTGCTAGTTAAATCACTTGGAATATATTGATGTCTACGTGAATTTCATCCAAAAAGGGTACTAAAGATTACCTATTTTCCTAGCCCTGGACTCTTGGCCAAAGAATTACCACGTATGTGATAGAACCCTCGAAATCACATAGTCATCACACAATAAAACACCCAAAAACAGAAGCTTAATTGTGCTTTAATTCATAAAATGAAAACCAAATACAAAGATAGTTGAAGGTGAAGGTTAATTCACCAGCCCTTGCACAACATTAAAGTGTTGGCAACCTCCATTTCCAATCCCCAATTCCCAATTTTGATAAAATGATAGCATATCCTAAAATCAATTATTCATTCTTATTTATATTTGAACCCTAATGACTAAAATGACCAATTTAACCCTTGGGTCCTAACATTACTCCCCCCTTTAAAAACACGTTACCCTCAACGTGGGAGCGCAGATATGACTATCGCCTCAAAGGATAGCCCAGGCTTGAACGGCATTGTCCTGATGAAGTCCCAAGCTTCCTCTAGATACTCAACGAATTCGGCCAATTGATAAGAGTGCATAATAATCCTTTGCAGAACCGATCCAAAGACAACAAATCCACCAACAAAATCAAAAAATTGCACAACTGACACCTCCAATTTCTTCTCCTGATGAATAACAAACGGTTCCGGTTCATTGTCTTTCTCCAACAATTCCCAAAGTTGCAATGGTCTTTCCCCTTTAGCATGCTCTTGTTTCTTTAACAATTATGTCGCCTTAGGAGCGCGATCCTCCTCCTCAACGACTACAGACTCCACTACTTCAAGTTCTTCACCCTTCACCTCATTACATTCATCTTTATTACTTGCGTCACTCTCATCCATGGGGACAGAATCCCCGTTATCAACATAATCAACCGACTTAGTTTGACATACATGCCTCGGATGGAATCGCTCATCACATCTAAAACAAATCCCCTTATCACGTCGAAACTGAAAGTCAACCGCAGGAAGTTGCTTGAATTTTCCCGATCGACCGTTTGGAAGGTTCTCAGATTTTTTCTCAATGTTCTCCACAAGCGGTGGTAGGCCAATACTTGCCTCTTGAAGTGAGGTGGTGGCATCTGATCCTTTTATCATCTTCTGCATCTTCTCCAACATTGAGTCAATTTTTTTCCAAGGATCTTCCTCAACTCTATCCAAACTTCTCACATCTGACTGGTACACGAATCCCTTAACGGCTCGAGATCTCTCAGGCTTGCGTGAATTGATCCTTCTCTGTTTTCTGAATTCCGCCAATCTGTCCAATTCCGCTAGTTTCTCTTCCGCCTTTAGGGCTATTTTTTTGACCCCTTCAAGATCAATAACCCTCAAGTATTGTAAACCATCTCGATCCTCAGATTGCAACTCATACCGCAATCCATTAATGAAAATGCCCGGTAAATGGTACTTGGATATGTAAGACATTGATCCCACCATACAATCGAACCTGTCAATATAGTCACAGATAGAACCATCTTGCTGTATGTTATCCAATTCGTACGAACTCCCAACATTCCTCATTTTTTTTTCAACAAACAATAGGTTCAGGGGCTAAAATGAAAGAACTTGAATTTTCTGGGCCAAATCGCAAAAATCAGAAACTTCAGGGGTCAAATTGTAAATAACCTGTCGGTGGTCGGAAATGCAAAGGGGTGGTCGGATCTGATAGAGTAGAACGTGCTGAGCACGTTGATGGTAGCAGCGTCGTCAGATTCCGGCCGTAGACGACAGATCGGCGCGTAGATTGTCGCGACAGTTGGGGCTGTTTCGCGAGTTTCCCGGCAATACAGACGTCGATCGGCGGTAACAGTAGGCTGGGTGAAGTCGCCGGCTCGTGCTAAGTCTCTTGCTGGTGGTTGTCGACGGCAAAACAGGTTGAGTGGCGGCGGCGAAAACGCGAAAGACGCTGCTCGTCGCGGCGGCTTGCAGCGGCTTTTGGTGACGGGAGTGGAGGGGTTTTGGTCGCCGGCGTGAGGGGGATATTTTGGTGTGCTTGGTCGACGGAGGACAGTGGCTGTGGAGGCGGTGGTGGGTTGCGGCAGTTGCGGTTAGGGTTAGGGTTTTCTGAATTTTTTTATTTTTTCCTCAACAGCTTCTTCTTCTCCTCTAATCTGCAATCACACAACAATCTTCTTCTTCTCAGATCTGCGATCCCACGCTACAGGCCAAGGAGCGTAATGCTCTGATACCAATTGATAGAACCCTCGAAATCACATAGTCATCACACAATAAGCTGGGTGAAGTCGCCGGCTCGTGCTGAGTCTCTTGCTGGTGGTTGTCGACGGCAAAACAGGTTGAGTGGCGGCGGCGAAAACGCGAAAGACGCTGCTCGTCGCGGCGGCTTGCGGCGGCTTTTGGTGATGGGAGTGGAGGGGTTTTGGTCGCCGGCGTGAGGGGGATATTTTGGTGTGCTTGGTCGACGGAGGACAGTGGCTGTGGAGGCGTGGTGGGTGGCGGCAGTTGCGGTTAGGGTTTTCTGAATTTTTTTATTTTTTCCTCAACAACTTCTTCTTCTCCTCTAATCTGCAATCACACAACAACAATCTTCTTCTTCTCAGATCTGCGATCCCACGCTACAGGCCAAGGAGCGTAATGCTCTGATACCAATTGATAGAACCCTCGAAATCACATAGTCATCACACAATAAAACACCCAAAAACAGAAGCTTAATTGTGCTTTAATTCATAAAATGAAAACCAAATACAAAGATAGTTGAAGGTGAAGGTTAATTCACCAGCCCTTGCACAACATTAAAGTGTTGGCAACCTCCATTTCCAATCCCCAATTCCCAATTTTGATAAAATGATAGCATATCCTAAAATCAATTATTCATTCTTATTTATATTTGAACCCTAATGACTAAAATGACCAATTTAACCCTTGGGTCCTAACAGTATGCTATATAAATTCACTATTAGAACTACATTTTCTAGTGATATTCAGTTACATGGCCCTTTCCTTAAATGCATTTGACAATGCTTTTGTTGAATTCATTGGTCGTCCATCAGTCTTAATTGTACATAATTACCGTTTGCTGGAAATATGTTGATAATGAATTCCTAAATGTACTTAAATCACTCTCTTTCCATATTTTTTTTGTTTTAATTCCAGTTTGTTTGATTGTTTCCCCCCCTTAAATATGTGTTGTCCATGCTGAGGAATTTGTTTCTTTAATAGGTGGTGATTGTTAGCAATTCTCTGCGTGTACTACAAGTGTTCTTGAAGCACCTTTTGACTTGGAAAAATAAAGCTGGGGAAAGGTATTGCCATCACATACACACTTGTAGATTTGGGCTTTAATTTTCATTTATTTTAGGTTGATCATGTAATTTGAAGTTATGCGATTATACACGATTATCGATTTTGGGGGTTCATTTGAATTTTAATTAGTTCCCTTCCCTTTAATTTTGCCATGAACATATATCTTTCTCTTTAGCTTTTTGGCAATGGTCTATTAGATCTTAAATACTAGTATTGAATCGTTTGTTTAAGCTATTAGATAAGCGGTAACCTTGGTATGGTATTAGAGCTAAGATGACCAAGTGGTCGTGTGGATTTTTCTAATTATATTAAGTTAGTTATATCATGTCATGTTTGTATTTATTAGTACCCTATATGGTTGTATTGGATGGATTGCTTTGCATGTGGGGGTGATTGTTAGTGTTAGAGCTTAGATATTATTGTTCAAGCCTTACCTATTTGCTTAAGTTAAGTAACTTAAGTTTTTAGGTTATATGATAAGATTCACATGGTTGTAATACACATATGACAATATTCCAATATTCTAAAATACGCTAAACGCTAGGCACCGCCTGGACAATTCCTCGGCCGGTAGAGAATTCAAAATTAGGGTTTTAGGTCATTTTGGGGGTTTCCGATTTTGGGAAAATTTGGATAAATTGATCATAGGGTAATGCTGTTTGAGTGATAGGGAAGCTTTCTAATTAGTCAATTTGATGAGAAACCAACAAGAATTGAAGCAATTGGGGTTTTTCAGAAATTAGTGTTTATGTAAAATTGGAGTTTTTTAAATTTATGAGATAGATGGTTGATTTTGTAAAATTAAGGTTAGGGTTAAGGTCATGGTGTAAAAATTGGCACCGACGGGGTTAGGAATTCAAATTCTGGCGACGGTCAATGGCGGTCAATGATAGCTTTTGGTGACAAAATTTTGCCAGAATGGGGAGAAACCGCCGACCATTCTGACGCATGCCTAGTCCCCATGACAGAAAACACGCCGCCTAGGCAGCACGTTTTAGAGCACTCCAATATTCTAGTGATATAAGAAAGGTGGTCACTTGTAACCAAGGAATATTATTTTGAAGTAAAGGTGTAAAAAGGGTGTGCTAGGCCCAAATTTTGAAGCCCATTTGAGCTTCTGGCCAGGCCAAGCTTAGGCCCACTGTTGTAGGATCAGGCATTGCCCTCTTGCTGGCTTGTCTCATCAAATCAGCTTAAGTATGATAAGATTTACTTTTTCCTATTGTAAAACAAGTTAAAAAAATACTTCAAAAAATTGAGCAATAATTGAGGCATGGACTATTATCAATCTTTTGCTTATCTTTTGTACTATCATCTACCACGACAATGAAGAAAGTATGACAGCAACCCTGTGTCTTCTTCAAGTTGTACTCCTATTGATGATGACTTATGTTGGCCAATAATAGCAAGAAAAGGTTGACAGTAGAAGTTCCATACCTGATGAATTGTTCATATTTATAATTGATTTTGAAAATATTCTAGCTAGACAACAATTACAGTCATTAGACTTCTTGAATTATAGGAAACAACCTGCGAGGATTTTCTGTAATAGCACATGATCTGTTAACTCCTCTACATCACAGTGATGTTGGGGTTGGCTGTTAATTTAGGTGGCGGGCTATCAGATGATTGAAGGAGTAGACTTATGTATGAAATACTTGAGTGCTTTGTATGTCCTAATGATTGGGATGTTATATCAGATAAAAACCACAAGATGATGGTGAGGATGTGATTGAGAAAAGCTATGATAAATGACCATCAACGTTTTGGGCCAGTTCCACCTGTTTGACACCTCAGTTGTCCTCAACTTATTTTCCACTTTCAAAAGGTCCCAAAGAGGATTTTATGTAGGATATCATGGATACAAAATTTAGTCATTTATTACTTGTATTACAGTCATTTTGCAAGTAGACTAGTTAATCTCTTTTTTGTTCACCAGTTGCATGATAACTCTATGCTCTGTAATGCGATGCGCCTAAACTGTATATTTGCGTGCTTATGAACTTTGATTTGATCTTTCCAGTGCACTCTACTCAGGGACAATGTTATGGTCGAGGGAGTTCCTTCTAGGAACAGCATCCGAGATCTTCATGGATCCTTTACTGCAGAAAATAGACTGTTTTATGTTAACCGGGATGAGGCATCTTCTTCGAGCTGTAATCTTTTGGGAATAAGATTTTCTGATGCAGAAACTCTATGCATGAAGGGAATGCGGAGTCCTAACAGGGAAACTTCTCTTCCTTGTATAAATTGGGTTTCTCTCTTTGAACTAATGCATCAAACAGCTATGAGGGTGGCTGATGAAAGTGCTAGATCAGAGGCAATTTCCATCATGAATATAATTTTGATGAGCAGTTATTCTTATGTGGAGAGAGAAAAGTGAGTTTAACGGTAATCTTCTTGTTAAATGTTTTAACTTGGCATGCTACCCTTCTCTAAGAGAATTTCCTCTTCGAATTTCTGCTTGAACCAGGTTTGGTGGGAAGAAGATATTTGAGAGCATTTCACAGCTGCTAAAAAAGGAAGCTGGCATACAGGTGCAAACGGAAGCTGTGCGCCTTTTGTACCTGCTGCTAAACTGTAAGTGCACATCATTTTGTTTCTTCTGTTTCTTTCTCTCATTCTATTATGGGACTTGTTGATTTTTTTCTTCCATTATTAATATTATGGGTGTTTGTAATTTGAATAACATGCACTTACCATTCTAGCTACTTTCTAGTTTTTGTATTGACTTCAGATTTGCTCTCCTTTCTTTTAGACTAATTAGCTTTTTTTTTGTTATATATGTGTAGTTTTTGTCATACTCATAATTTTCAGAAAGTGCTTTGCCTAGGGAAAACACATAAAAACATTTTACACATTTACTCAATATTTATATTCACAGATAGTTTTTGTCAGTTTAAGAGGCAAATCCAATGTGTGAGGGAGAAGAACTAGATCTTCAAAACCATGTATAAGATTAACCACTCTTAATTTTCTGTCCGTACATGATGCAAACACCAAAGTAGAACCACTTCCGACCCTTTGAATTAGGCAAGTAGCAGTTTTTACATGACCAAACCTCTAATTAGTGTTTATTAATACTTTGAATTGTAGTCTTTTATTTTTATTTTCCATTTTAATGACAAGCTGAGCACTTTCAAGTGATCTTATAAGTTTACTGCGACTCTCATTTCCTTTCCCAACCCCCCATTCATGCTCCTGCTTTTGAGATTTAAAGTTGACGTGTTGATTTGTTCATAGTGGCAACAATGTCCTAACAATTTCTGATTCCTTGATTTGATAAAAGGTCCCACAATATTTGTCAGATTCTGCTGTGGTTTTCAAGAGGAGAATGCTGGTATTGCAGATGACAGTCATGTAAATCTTTCATCTTCCAAAGGTTTCGGTATGATCTTTGAGAGCTTGGCAGACTGTATGGTTTGCTGTGGAAACAGTGTACAGGTAGCATGCTATTAGAGGAATTTTAAATTTCAATTTTTTGTTTCTTTGGTATAGTATGCTATTTATGGTCATTGCATCCAGTTTTCCATTTCTAGCTGCTTGATTTTAGGCCTCTGCTTTTGATTTTTCTTTTGTATATGATAGCAAAACTATAATTAGATGAAAACCTGTGTTATGTTGCATAACCATTTATCAAAAAAATTAAAAAAAAATAAAAAGAAAAAGAAAGAAAGAAATAAATTATAGGCACCCTCAATAATAACCAAAAACGATATACTCATAGTTAATTCAAATTTAATTCGTTTATTTGTCTTGTGGATTTTAACAGAGGATCAATCTGCACAGTGTTATCATTTAATTAACATAATAGCAGATTCAAACACAAGGCCTCTTTGGTAAGTTAGATACATGCAGAGGCCCCATTAAGCCTAAAATCTTAAGCTAGTAGCATATGGGGCCGGGCCTAACAAAAGTGCTTGTTAACAAGCTCGCTTTCATTTGGCATTGTAAGTTTAGAGCCTCCTCTCTTTCAAGTTTCAACTCGACCTCCTGTTTCAAGTTGTCTATACGCAGTTTTGATA
The DNA here is from genome assembly GCA_019454045.1 of Zanthoxylum bungeanum. Lineage (NCBI taxonomy): Eukaryota > Viridiplantae > Streptophyta > Magnoliopsida > Sapindales > Rutaceae > Zanthoxylum > Zanthoxylum bungeanum. The sequence goes on from SKCR01036767.1 coordinate 291,660, forward strand.
TGCCAAAATAATGAAAGTTTTGTGAAATCTGGGTCTTGTGTGCACCATTGCAGGTTTAATACGAACTAAAGACATTACTCCTGTTTTTTTCCTCCTCTCTTCTTATTTATTGATACATGTTTGTCCTTGTGTATCTCGTTTCAACCATTCTAACTTTTATGTTCTCTTTGCACACAATGTTTGTTTCTTTCCCTCTCTAGAAATCATCTTCTCTATATGAAAATTCCATTTTGCATCTGAAACTTCAGAGATGTTAAAGATGTCACTGAAAAATTTAGGAGCTAGTGTAAATATTAGGGCCCGTTCGATATCGTTTTTAAATTTTGTTTTCTGTTTTTTGAATTCAGAAAACACAAAATACCGTTCGGTAATAAATCCTGAAAATTATTTTTAGAAATACAAAATTCATTCTCTACCTTTTACGAAGAAAACAAGAAAACAATTTTTCATTGTTTTCCAATAATAAATCCTTCAATAATAATAATAATAATAATGTTATTATATAAAAATAAAAATTAATAAAATAAAAATTATTTTAATAATATTTAAATATTAATATTATTAATAAAATAATTAACATAATAACAATGTATATCTAATATTAAATAAAATAATAACAGTACTTAATAATAAACAAAATAATAATAACAATAATAATAACAATGTAAAATAATAAATTATTATATAATAAGAAAATAGTAATATAAAATAATATTATTATTATTGTTTACTAACTCTAATAAAAATAAAAATAAAAATAATTATTAATTATTATTATATTAATGTTATTAAATAATAATTATTATTCTGATATTATTATTTTCTTATTATATAATAGTAACAATAAAATGATTAATTATAGAATAATAATTTAATAATAAAATTATTATTGATTAAATACAAAATTATTATTTATTATTTATTGTTTAGTTTATAAATTTATTGTAAAATTTTTTTCTACGGTTTTACTTTTTTTTTTTTTTAAAGATTATTGTCTTGAAAATGATACTGAACACATTCTTGAATTTTAAAAATAGCATTTTCATTCTCGTTTTTGTTTTAAAAATCACCAATTGAAAATTAATATCGAACAGGCCCTTACTTTTTACAAGGTTTCTTAACATGTTTCCAGGAGTTAACCAATTGTTCCTTGTTCATTATGGTAACTTTACTTGTGAGTACAGTATTCGTCCCCACCTAGGGTTCTACCTGTGGCTACTGCCAAATGTTGGTCCATAGCCTATCACCAATTATCTTAACCTGGAAGTGGATGAAAAAGTGATTGCCTTTTGTTAGTTCTGAACTTCAGACTCTTTGCTAAATCCTATGTTTAAATGATACTCGCTATAAAATGATGTCTGTTGTACTATCAAAAATAAAATGGACTTGCAGGACTTGGAACTTCGGAGAAATGCTATCATTGTGTTGGCTTTCATAGCATCATCTGGAAAATCTGGCGTTGAAATCCTGGTGAGTCAAAAGCTACCTAGAGAGGCAAACTTCCTGATGGTGATTTTGCAAGTATTGGTGGCGGAGATAGACACTGAAGTAGCAGCTTATACCGTGCTTGCAGACGTGTTTAGAGCAAGGTAACGATAACAAAAGAGGTCCATAGCTGCACTACTGTGGTTTTCATTTCTGCATAGTTGCTTATACAATGGCCATTTTTGTACATAGGACATTGCTGATGCGGGAAACTCTCATATTACTCAATAGGCTTGTATCAAATCCTTCATACTCTTCTATTGTGTTGCGAGTTTTAACAAGCAGCAGAGATATGGCCAGTTTGACCATTGATGTGGCAACCAGGTTGTCAAGGAAAGAGGAAACGTGGGGTCAATCTGATAACATAAGTAGGCAGATGAGGGAATCTGAAATTGTAGATTTAGGTCGAAAGTTCAAAAAAAGGGTTTTCGCTTATTTAGGTGATAGCATATCATAGACTAGTAAGTAGTACTACGTTGTATGGTTCATATGATTTGTAAATTTTGTATGGCTGCCACTTATGTGTCAGCGACACCAGATGAGTGGAAGCCGTCTGGAAGATTGGGTAGTTTAGGAGCTAGACTCCATTTTGGTGGAAAATTGCCCTTTCAACAGGCGGCGCAATGGCCTTGAAGGCTATATTTTGAGTGATATACAACTTCGGCGTAGAATCTCAACAACTGTAGAGTTTTAATATTGACAAGTCTTGACAGAATTACCATTGATTTCTCTTGTATCCATTCTGTTTGTATGTAGAAGTTACTGATTTCTTTTACCAACTGATGAGGAAAATTGGCTCAGTATTCTGCATATAAATTGGCTCAGTATTCTGCATATAAATTGGCTCCAACCCTAGAAGCGAGGGTGATGATCAAGTATTAATTTGTTATCGATTTGGTCAAGGGTTTGAATTATGGAAACACTCTATGAAAACAGAGAGGTAAGTCGGTAAGCCTATACGTGATTGTTTGATCATGGGTTTGAATCTTAAAAACGGCATCTCTATGAAAACAGAAAGGGGTAAAGGTACGTACATGGTACATCAGAACCTTCCCAACGACTCTCCATTGTTTTATACATTTTTGTTTGTCGTATTTGTTAGTGATGTGCCATTCAATCTTCGGGCAGCATGAGAAAATCTACAGAAATCTTGTTTGAAATAATACGTAGCCTTGGTTTTCGATTATATGCCAATATTTTATAATATTTTCTCACTTATTCTAAGAACAAACCATGATTGGTTGATTTTGAAGGGTTTAAAAATTGGATCGGTCTATCGATCCGGGATAACGAGAGGGTCAAAGGTTAGAAGTCGGACGTGGGTTTAACGTGGGGTTGACTTGAGGTCACTAGTTAATAATAAAAAATTAAAAAATTTGGTCCAAAAATCCAATGAACTCAGATCGGGTCAACGGTTCAGCAGTTGAACCGGTCGATTCGACAAGTTTTTGGCCGGTTCAACTACTAATCGGTTTTTTAGGATCATCCAAATCGAGCATTGGACTGGGTCCCGTTTAACTGATCCGGGTTTCACATCACTGATATACACACACAAAAAATGAGATCCAATAAAGATGTGCTCATTTTAATAAAACAATGACCCAATGAAGAGATAAAAAAACGCACACTCTTATGTAGTTTTTATTTTTATTTTTTTATTATATAGACGTGGCCCAATTTTTTTTTTTAAATGACATGGTCTCACATGTTCCACTTTCAAAATTTAAAAATAATAATATCTAGATGAAATGCCCAACTCATGCATTGCAAATCTAACCTCTATGCACTTTAGCACATTTCTTGAAATACTTTCTAGATGAAATGGTCAACTCATGCATTGCAAAAATGCAAATATGAGGTCAAATTTGGCAATAAAAAGAAATAACCTGGTAGTCAGCAAATAAGCTAAGATGTACATAAAAAAAATTGGGAAAAAAAAATTAAAAACAAAGAATTGAAATGAGGAACATTTGTGAAATCATCACGATGAGCGGTTAATATCCCTATATTTCTCGCCCCCTTTATCTTCATATTTTATGGGTAATCTCGAGCTTTATGAGCAAATTGATGTGTTTTGGGTGCGTTTTGTAGGTCAAAATAATGTCATGATTCAATGGAATTAACTAGAGATAAAAACAGTAAGATACAGAGCAAATCGGGAAAAAATCGGAGTCAAATAATGCGTCCATATGCTAGCCGCACGTCGAGACTCGCACAAGAACAAAAATAAGCCAGAACATCAAAGCCACTTTGCTGCCACTTTACCTTAATTCAATTTGGCGCATCGCGACGCCCATGCATGAGCGTTGTGACACGTGCCAAAAGTGTAAGATTAAATCGTGACACGTTATGCGCGTCGTGACACGGTAAATCAATCCCAGTTTCGCTTAAATTCGTGTTTTAAGTAGGAAACACCCTATGCACTCCCTATATAAGTATAATTCATCCCCAAAACCTATTATCAAGTCTCATAACATATTTTGGAGTCTCCAAGAGCATAGAAGAATGCATAGAGTAATGTAAGAATGAGTGCATCAATCGGAGATGGAGTTTGAAGACGAAGATTTAGGGGTTTTTAGGGGCTAAATCCGGTAACGCAGCGAGGGAAGCGGGGAAAATCGTATTTTCCGATTTCAAAACTTTTCTCGGATTAATTAAATAAACATATTATTTAATTATCCAATAATCAAATTATGAAACAAAATTCAAATAAATCATATTTAAGTGAATTTACCGAATTGCCCTTACTTTGGTATTTTGTCCATTTTAGTCCGAAATTGATCTATCACATTTTGAATGATTCTAAATCATTTCTAAGATGAACTTAGCATGTCCAAAACATCAAAACACCAAAAGCAACACAAATGCCCAAAATTGGACCCATGGCCGAATGCACTCCAATGGTGCCATTTTGTGCACTTTGTCATTTCATGCATCAAAACACATCAAGATGTAATCCAATGAACATGAAACTTTATATGCATCATATACACATCCAAATGCACAACATATATGAAAATCCCCAAATTTGGAATTGGTCATGAACCCTAATTTTTCAATTTCTTCAAATTGGACAAATTAGACCAAATTGGTTAAATCAATTACTTTAATCATCTTTCTTCCATCCAATCAAAGTCTCAACACAATGAAACAACTCAAGATAAAATCTAGGTCATCTAAGAGTGGGTCAACAACTCTAGATTAGCAACAAGGTTTCCAAAACCATAAAAGAATACTTATAACTACACTAGTCACAAGCTTTCTCCATTATACATGCTCTACACTTTCATCAAAGTTCACAACCAAATAAAACACAAACTATAAGAAGAGAGACAACAACAAAGCAACACAAAATGATGCTAAGCATGTTAGAAATAATTTTCATGTTGAAGACTTTGAAAGATAACTTACAAAATCATAATTTTCCAAGCCATCTTCCTTTAGGCTTCAAGCTTTTCTCTCAACTTCTTTTATGTTTATTTTGGTATCAAAATGAACTCCTTGAACCCTAAAATGAAATGAAACAATATATACTTGCCCAAAACAAGCCTTGGCCGAATTTGGCCTAAAGGAATGCAAGTTACATAGTTTCATTTCATTTCAATTTCATTTGCCAAGTTGTTAAAATGATCATTACATTTTAATGACATTTTCAACTTAGTCAACAATGGCAACATGAAAAATATAACCATTATATTTAATAGGGTCATGGCCGAATTTGTGTATACAAATATACCAAATTCATTTCATTTTTCATTTCACTTCAATTTGAACAAGTTGATTAAATATCTAAAAACCACTTTATTAGATATTTATCACTTGGTCAACAAAGGCAACTAAGCCTTAAAAACAAATATCTAAATCTTAAAATATTTATATTTTAATTAATTTAATCAGTTAACAATTAAATAATTAATTAATTAATTAAATATAAATATATTAAATATATGTATTATATTTACATTAAATATTAAATACATATATACATTTATGATATTAGTCAAATATCTCAATTTGACTATTAATTAATGTGTATTTAAATTAATCAAGTATTAAATGTAAATACACAATAATTAAGGAAATGACTATCGGGTCCCTAAGCATGTATTTTGCGTTTAACCTTTAAACGACTTTATAAATAATCATCATTATTCATAAATGTTGCTCTAGTGCTCTACGAGTATGTTTCATTATTGAGACTCTCTAGATTCAGGTGTATCCGTCACGAAATCCAATTTCGTGTCCATAATCTATCCACCCGTAGATTATGACGATCACGGATAAACTAGCTGAATCATACAGGTCGAGGTCATTGCATACGTATAATCCCTCCGTCACAGGTATCCAGATAATCCCAGAGATATAGATGTAAACGTCAAATCTCTATATGTATTATCTCGTCGACGTATCTATTAGCAATCTCTAAATAACACTCGGAACTTACTTCTGATGTATACTGTGGCCACAGATTTAACAGACTGCTAATAATATATGGACTACATATGCTCTGTACACAGAACTGACGGATCCTATCTTGACACACACAGGATATCCTGAGGATCGATCCACACCCAACGAATAGACGGAGGTCTGATCTAAATAGATCGGTGACGTGACTGCCATCTAAGTGTGGAGGATGTCTCATACATCCACAGTGGTATCTCAAGTCGAAGGACCACTATGCTACTCAACCCGAGAAGATTCTTATTGACGTTGGCGTACCATCCATTAAGAATCTTCGGTGAGCCGTTCAGTGTTTATCCACTATAAACACCTACACGTCTATACGAGTCTCCCTAGACTCATGGTTCATTGGATAAACCATCGGACCAAGTCTCGATATACGACATGTACTGGTCTCAACGGATTTGACTAACCGACCCGTGTTAGCAAATCTTGACCAGGAACTATGTTGATAATATTCATATAGCAGTGACACTTCCCAATGTCAATTACAAACTAACTTTGTAACTGTGTACTGCATTATATATTATCGGGCTTTGTCTAATATATACATATCACTAAACCACATTTAGTTTCAATCTAATCGTAATCAGATCGAATACGTATATAAGAACAAGAGGTGCAACCATAAATAAGTAATATTATGGAATAAGGGGATGTTCGTATTCATGAATCAGACATAAATACGGTCCGGATTGGCGCTCTGAGCACCAACCCCAACAGAAGATTGCAAACGAGAGTTTATTTCTTCCATTTTCTCATAACTTTATCTTTTATGAGTTCTAGGCTTGTTATAATGGTTAGCTTATTTTTATTGAATATTATGAGCAACTAATTCATTAAATTTAGGGTTGTAATGGATCTTGAGCGTGTTTAAAAAATTTAATTGCATATTTTTATTCTTTTGGATTTGTTATTAATTATTTATTATTCTATGTGCTTTAATGCTTATTTTATTTATTAGGCCAACAATAGAATAATCTTGGTAAATCCTTAGGAACTCGACAGAGAGAATTTGGGTTAGCCATGAGAATAATAGCGTGTGATCTTATTCGTTGAATAGATTTCACTGCAAGATAGAAATATACCTAAAAGACATACGTAACCAATATTAGAACCTGATCTTAATGAATTCAGTTTAATTTAATTAACATAGACATATAATTAATTGATTTATTCTGAATATATTCACCTAACTATCGAAAGAGGCTTGTGAATAATTTAGTGCTCTAGGTTAATAATTAATAACAACAACCTAATTGAATGAAAAATGTCTGAGCTTATTGTCCGCATGCTTAAGTGAAATTGCAACCCTAGATTTTTCTATCTCTAAGGTTTTCTAACGTGTATTATTTGATTTTTATTTACTCTTCACTTAAATCATTAAATCAACTATTTTTCTCAATAATTTAGTTTAAATCAAGTAGGTTAGTCATGATATTAATAAGAGAAATATTAAGTCTCTGTGGGTTCGACATCCGACAAATTGTCACTGTATTACTTGAGCGATACATGTGCTTGCGTGCTAAATTTATAAAATCACGATCAAGTTTCTGACGCCATTGCCGGTGACTTACTTTATTCTTTATTAATATTAGGACAACACTCTACTTTCTTAACTAAACACCCCTCCATTTTTTTTATCTTTGTTTTTATTTTTCTTTATTTTAGGTGGTCCAAGTAATGGAGTACCATTGAGTGATGGAGGCACTAAGAGTTATAAAAGGTGATGCTACACCCCGTGTCGATGAGACACAGTCCGACTTTCTGAGGCCTGTTGTCCAACCCAACAATTATCAATGGATGTAAGAGAGAAGTGGCGCAATATATGTTCAAGCCTTTCAGAGCATAATGATGAGTGTGAGATATGTGAAGGCAATCACCCTAGTGATCATTGCATGTTCAACTATAATCCAGAGTAACAAAACCATCAACATTCTATATGACTCAACAATGAAGGTCGTGCATATCTCACTGAACCATTATATCCCTTCTACCCACCACAAGCTCAAGAATTTCCTCAAGAATTAAGACTATCCATGGAGGAACTGCTTATATCGACGGCCGAGCTGAACAAGCTTACTACTGAGCTGAACAAGGAAAACATGAAGAATATGGTTAGATTGGAAGCAATGGTACAAAGTTAAGTCGTATATTTGAAAAGATTGGAAGACTAAATAAGACAACTAGCCAATAACCAGAGCTATATACCTCAAGGGACAATGTCAGGTGACACTGAAGAAGACCCATGGAATCAAGAAACTCACAAGGATATCGTAATGTCGACAGAGGCAAAACTGTATATAGAGAATGGAATGTTCTGTCAAGATATTAGAGCATGCATTGTGCAAATGTCTGATAAAGAGCTAGACGAAGAAATTTGAAGGTGCATTTATGTGGATGTGGTGGAATAAGGAGTTAGGCATGAGCAGTTTGGGAGCCTATTGAAAATCTCGTGACATGTGAGGACACATCGCGACATGGGGAAGCTAGCATCATGGATACCTCCCATAAGCTTGATAAAATGGCACAACTATTTAAATTCAAGCTCATAAAAGACCTCGTGACCATATATTCTTCCACTCAAGACCCCATAAAGTGAAAATATTGAAGAAGGTAGCGCAAGCACAAAGTGGAAAAGATCTTTATTTGTCATCTCATAGTTGGAAGAGAAGGTTGAGAGTAATGCACATAACACTGTTCAATCAATGACATCTAAAGCCATATTGAAGCCTCATTGAAATAAGATCTTCAAAGACCGTCTAGCTAAAGACGTTAAACTTAGCGCTAGCGGGGAAGCAACCCACGCATTTATTTTTTATTTTATTTTCTTTACTTTCGTTTTATTTCATTGTGTGGTGTATTTATGTTGGTGTCATCACAACCCATACACTCTGTGCAACCAAATTCTGACCAGCAGGAGCTTGATCAACACCATGCATGGTAGTGTTGTTCCGCACTCTTTATTTTTTTACGCCTATCTTACATTGAGGACAATACAAGTTTTAAGTTTGGGGATGTGTGCATGTTAGTGTTAGTTCATGCAATATAAAAAAATAAAAAAAATAAAAAAAATAAAAAAAATCGAAAAAAACTCCTATGTAGTGAAGCATAGTTCCCATTATGAGTTTTTTAAGCTTTAGGATGAAATCTTAGAAACGATAAGTGCCCAAATTTCTCTTACCCGATGCCTTGAGTAGGTGATCGATGTTATACTCCTAAACACTTAATAATAGTTTTATAGCAGTAAGACCCTAAGTAGTTGACAAAGTGGTTAGTTGAGAAAATTATCTGACGATGAATTACCATTTACTTAGATGTCTATCTCGGTCCGCTGGTGTTATGATGTATGGTATGGTTAAATAAAAAAAGAAGAAAAAAAGAAGAAAAAAGGAGAGAAGTTAAACCACCTATGACTAATAAGCTTGAAGCTACCCATGGACGAGTGTTAAGACCAATATGAGGAGAAATGCTACCTTAAAGGTTAGGTGTGTTGGAAAAAAAAATGAAAAAAGAATGAGAGAGAAATTGTATCATACGGAGCGAAGATAGACAGACACATATACTTTTGAGACATCTAAGTTGGTTTGACCCATCGATTCCCAATTTTTGAGATGAAATCACTGAGTTGGCTTACTTAGGAATCGAACTGTGACTAGACCTTTATACACACACGTTTTAGTCTAACTCAAATGATTTATTCAAGAATTTGGATTTGAGTTGTGTTGGGTACTTTGAAATTTCTTGGGTTTCGTTACTGGGCTTTCTCTAAAGACAATATTATGTGTAACTCTCAGGAAGATTTTATTTGGTTAGTTAGTTTTTATTTTTAGTTTTTGCATTTGTGTGTGAATGCATGTGTGTGTTAAATGACGTTTGTAAGTGTCGTCGATGTAAGCTCTCACAAGACTATAACTCGTCCACTAGGGTCATCTAGGGGTTTAAAGGCTTGTTGCATATGCTAAATACAATCATGATCCCTACGAAAGTGGCTTAGGTTAATTTATTTTAGTTTTATTTTATTTTATTTTTATTTGTTTTACTCGAGGACTAGTAAAATGTTAAGTTTAAGGGTGTTATGAGCGATTAATATTCCAATATTTCCCGCCCTCTTTTATCTTAATATTTTGTGGTTGATATCGAGTTTTATGAGTGAATTGATGTGTTTTGGGTGCGTTTTACATGTCAAAATATGTCACGACTCAATGAAATTAATTGGGGATAAAAACAGCAAGATACAAACAAAGAAAATCAGGAAAAATTCGGAGTCAAAACGCGTATCTAGACGCTAGCCGCGTGTCGAGACGGGCGCAAGGACACAAATCAACCGGAACGTCAAAGTCACTTTGCTGCCATTTTACTTGAATTCAATTTGGAGTGTCGTGACGCCCATGCATGAGCGTTGCGACGCGTTCCAAAAGTGCAAGATTAAGTCGTGACGCATTACGCTCATCGTGACACATCAAATCAATCACAATTTTGCTCTAAATCTGATTTTTAAGTAGGAAAAACTCCATGAACTCCCTATAAAAGCATAGTTCATCCATAAAACCTATTATCAAGCCTCATAACATATTTTGGAGCCTCCAAGAGCATAGAAGAATGCATAGAGCAAGGCAAGAATGAGTGCATCAACCGAAGTTAGAGTTTGAAGACGAAGACTACAAACGATAGTTATCTTTCTTCATTTTTCTCACTGACTTTATCTTTTATTAGTACTTGGCTTGTTATAATGATTATCTTATTTTATTGAATATTATGAGTAGCTAATTCATTAAATTTAGGGATGTAATGGATCTTGAGCATGTTTAATTAATTTAATTGCATATTTTTATTCTTTTAGGTTTGTTATTGATTATTTATTATTCTATATGCTTTGATGCTTATTTTATTTGTTAGGCTAAAAATAAAATAATATTGGTAAATCCTTAGGAACTCAACAGAGGGAATTTGGGTTAGCCGTGAGAATAATGGCGTGTGATCTTATTCGTTGAATAGATTTCCCTGCAGGATATAAATATACCTAAAGGGCATACATAGCCAATATTAGAATCTAACCTTAATGAATTCAATTTAATTTAATTAACATAGACATATAGTTAATTGATTTATTTTGAATATATTCAATGACCATCGAAAGAGGCTTGCGAAAAATTTAGTATTTTAAGTTAATAATTAATAACAACAATCTAATTTAATGGAAAGTACCCGAGCTTATTGTCTGCATGCTTAAGTGAAATTGCAACCCTAGATTCTTCAATTTCATAGGTTTTCCAACGTGTGTTATTTGATTTTTATTTACTCTTCACTTAAATCATTAAATCAACTCTTCTTCTCAATAGTTTAGTTTAAGTCAAGTAGGTTAGTTTTGGTATTAATAAAAGAAATATTAAGTCTCTGTGGATTCGACATCCTACTAATAGTCACTGTATTACTGGAGCGATAAGTGCGCTTGCGTGCTAGATTTATAAAACCGTGATCACATCATATAACCAACTTCTTTTGACACAATGCATCAATAATAAGAACATGGGGGCAAAGTAAAATATTTTCAGCAAACATATCTATGTTATTTTTATTTATGATAACTAATTGCAGTATATTGTGAATTTTAGGGTTCTTGTTTCATGTGCTCTATATATATACTTTTCATCTTGCAATGTATATTGGAAGCTTAAAATTATAAACAAATAATAATGACATGTGAATTCGGAATAAAATTTATCATTTTATATTTTTCCAAAATCTTTGTATACATGCATCCATCATGAATACACAATAATAATAACAATGACATGAGAATTGAGAATATAATTTATCATTTCTTATTTTTCTAAAATCTTTTCATGCATGTGTAGACATTGCATTTTTGCATGTGAAACCCGATGAGGAGTCTCGTATGGATGCACCACCTTTAAGTCGTAGGAGTCGCGGAAAAACGGTTGTCGGAAAGGCAAAGTCAAGAATTGACATGTTTTGTTTAAGTTCGCTCGGAGTTCGCTTGTTGAAAGTTCATTTTTAAACGTATCTCTTAACCCGAAATCACCCCAAACCATTCTAAAGCCACCTAAGCACCCAAACCCACATCCAAAGCCCATAAAACCAAAATAAATCAAACACCATCCCACCCTCCATTAGGCCCACGACCATAACACTAAAATTACCCCTCCTTACACTATTCCAACATGATTTACCCATATACCAAACTTACTTTAACCATTCCACCTCACTTTAACAAAATATTAAATAAATAACACTTCACTCATTCAATACCCATACCACCCATACTTCACTCATTCAAACCCATACCTCACCCATACTTCACTCATTTAAACCCATACCTCACTCATTCACACCACACTTCACTCATGCAAGCCCATACCTCACTCATTCAAACCCATACCTCACTCATTCACACCCATACCTCACTTATTCACACTTACACCTCCCTACAACACCATTTGCCTATATAAACCATCATTTTCCACCTTGAAACCCCGAACACATACCTAAGGAGATCAAGCACACATCAAGCAAAGACTCAAGCATTTTGAAAGATCAAACACAGCCCTACATCTTCCCTGCACATCACGCCCACACACCCCTCCTCACTGCCCACTGATTCACGCACATTACAACAGCCCTCAACCTCACGTAGTTGGCCTCTAATTTCCTCTATAATTCAAGCACACTACAGCCTCTGTCCAGACCTGAAGATTCACGCCATCACAGCCCCCAAACCAGCCCCATTTTCACGCCAAGATAGCCTCCAAACAGACCTGAAACTCATGAACATACTGCCTGAAATTAGCCCCGCGAAATTGCACCCAAATCACCCTTATTCCCCCCTCAAACCAGTGCACAAACTGACCTTATCAACCCTCTGAAGGTCACGCCAAACAGCAGCTCGAGGGGACTCCAAACAGCGAACAAAAGTGCGAAACAGTGAGCAGAACATTGAACCAGCGAACCAGTGAAATTGTAGTGCCTTTGCCCTTCCGACGGCCATATAACGCATCTCCAAGGAACGGCATAAAAAGGTTAGACCTGAGGGTTTATATTACAGAATTTTCTCACATAAAATAATGATTTAAAAATTTATTTTTGGTATTTTAGCATGAGTAGTTAACTTGGCATGTCATTTAGGAGTAACTCACATGAAATAATGGCTTAGAAAAATGTATTCTAGGTGTTTAATGTGTTTAATTAGTTTAGTATGTTGTATTAAATTTATTTGCATGAGATAATGATTTAGGAAATGTATTTTTATTTGTTTAGCATGAATGATTAGCTTGGCGTGTCATTTAGGATTAATTCACATGAAATAATGATTTAAATGGCTATTAAGCATGTTATTTAGGATTAGTTTACATGAATATTGACTTAGAATATGTGTTTAATAATGCTAGCATGAATAGTTAATTTAACATGTTAATTAATTTAGGTTACATAAATTAATAAGGTAGGATTGCATGTAATTTGTTTTTACTTTCAAAGCATGTGAACTTAGATTTAGGCATGTATGTTGAGTAGACTTGGTTAAAATTATACAAATCCATTCATTACAAGTGACATAAGTAAGGGACATAAAGTAAGGGACCATTCCGAACCCAACGGTTTGAGGTCTTCCCTTGCGAGGGGTGAGTGCGGCTTTAAATCTTTGTCCCGGTTCACACCGGGTGGCGACTCCATGTTATTTCATATTTCTCAGCTAGGCCGCGAGCCTAGGATGGCGTCGCCCAGTTTCTGTGTCTACAGTCTGGCGACTCCACTGGGGATAAGAGAATTGGCCTCGAAATAGTCTTGTAATGTTTGGATTTGTGTTTTAATTAACCATGTTTACTGTAAGTTTAGGGAATTTAATCAAAGGCATTGTTAGGGCTAGGTGATGTTTGGTGTCTTCCTTCACTCACTACCTTTTTACAAGGAAAAGCTGTGAAGGCACCTAGATAATCATTTTCCTAGGGGATGGTTGGTGTCTTCCTTCACTCACTACCTTTTTATAAGGAAAAGCTGCGAAGGCATCTAAATAATCATCTCATGTGATAGACTAATTTGGAGGACTCGTTGTTTATTCCTGTCACCAAGCGATAAGAGCCTAAGGGGCTTGGGTATCCACGGTGAGCTTTGCTCCGCCCTCCCTCTGGGGAATCTACAACGGGAAGTCCATTTGACAGTTAGTCACATACCTTAACTTGTTGACATATAAGGTGCACTCACTTGGTCGTTTGAACCCTTGAGTGGGGAGTCCTAGTTGTGGGTAATCCTTTGTCAATAAGGGCCTTTGTTTACATTCCTAGAACTTACACATGAACCTTAGTTTTGTGACCAGTAAAAATTACTTATTTATGCTTGTGTTTTGGACCATTATCATTTGGATTCAGTTGGACTTTTTGTCAATAAATGTGAACTTGTTGGGCCATTTAAACAGGGACAAGTTCATGTCCTTTGACAATTAGGCCAAAAGCTTCTAAAATGCTAATGGGCTATTTTGTGTTTAGGCCTCTTATTATTTGAAGTTATTTAGTTATATTATCGCAAAGTGTAAACATGTTGGGCCTTTTCAACTGGGACAAGTTTGCACTACGCAATAGTGTGACTAAATACTTTGAAATGATAACGGGCCGATTATTGTAAATTCTTTTACGAGCTTATTTATTTCGTGCATTGATACTCATCTCACGCACATCATGCATACATGCATCATGCTAACCCTTGTGTTTAAAAAGCCATCATAGATACCTGTTGGGTTAGGGAAGAAGGCAACTCATCAAAAGACCAGTGATAAACATGAGTGCATCCAATAATGAGGTATCTCGTATGGATCAATTCGAAAACAGTCTCGCCAAGATCACTGAACAGTTGCAAGCCTTGTCTACTGCTGTGGCTGGTATAGCCGGGTCCCGTACCGGGGGAAGTTCAGAAAATGCAAGGCAGGAAGTGCCTCCGAACAGATTAGGGGATGATGTCCCCATCTTTGATGATGACATGGCAGAATATGCGGCAGGCCGAATATCAGAGTCTCAGACAGAGTTGCAAAAGCTCCGAGAACAGGTTGAATCAGTTACCCGCAAGATGAGGGGTAAGAATGAAGATTTACTGAATTACGAGTCGATGACTTTTGAAGAACAATTGCCGGCTAACTTCAAAATGCCTGATATCGTTAAGTTCAATGGAAATGGGGATCCGAGGGTCCATCTTCGTCAGTATGTTTCAGTTATGAGTTCGGTGGGCCTATCACAGCGCCAAGCCCAGAAGATGTTTGGGATGTCACTCGAAGGAGCTCCCGTGGTGTGGTATCATAGTCTTGAAAAGAAAATGAAAGAAGATTGGAGGGAGTTAGCTGATGCATTCCTTAAACAGTATGTCACTGACTTAGAGATCGATCTGTCACTCCGTGATCTGGAGAACATCAAGCAGAAATCGGAAGAGAACTTTAAAGAATATGTAGACAGATGGAGGAGTCAGTTATTAAAGATGCAGACTCGGCCCTCGGAGAAGGACCAGATAAAGATGATCATCAAGGGAACCAAGCCCTCAATCTATGGCAAACTGAGGAGGATGACCTCCATGATAACTGATTTCCGACAGTTGAGGGAAACTGTCATGGACATTGAAGAGGAAGAGCTGAGAACAGAAAGTTCTATGGCCAAAATAGGAAGACTTTTGGGGGGCATTCTGAGACCAAGCCCACTCTTGCCGAGGTCGCTACTGTCAGAAATAGGCGATTCTCTAATCTCGGTAGACCTATGTCAAAGGTACTTGAGAAGTTGAAAGGACAAGGACTCCTGAAGCCTTTAGACCCTAGACCGATCCCAAACCCTGTGCCACCTCACATGAACTTAAACCAGTACCGTTACTTCCACCAAGAAAAAGGTCATGACACCGATAACTGCGCCCGCCTCAGGCATGAGATCCAAAACCTGATTGACTCCCATAAAATACCTGACCCAGAAAAAGAACATCCTAACACATACCATAACCCCTTGCCCAACTACCACTCAGTTCCACCACCCACCTATATGATCAACTCCGGCCTACCTGAAAGCTTCGTCCTCCAAGATTTCAACCACTCAACTTCTTTCATGGGGATAGAGGCTAACAACGGCGAAGAACCTTAGGCCAATGAAGAAAACAATGCTGTGAATGACGAGATTGTTCTACTTAGTGTGTGTGATTTCAATCCTGCATTTTGAAGACATTGATTTTGTCTACTTGTTTGAACCTTTTTTAATGATAATAAAGACCTGTGTTTCACTCCCTTGCTTGAGTCTCTACTTTTCAAAGAAGAACAAGATAATCTTTCAGGAGTTAGTTTCTCAATATGTGGTTTTGGAAAGGAGAATTACACAAGCTACAAAAAATGGGGGCAGTGAGATTATTAGACTTGGAGAGGAATGAGTTCACCGAGCTGATCAATAAAGACAGATTGAAACAGTACTTTGCTTGAGAAAGAGAAGACCTGGCAGAAGAACTAACCCGACGAGATAAGAAACTCATGCATGCATGCATACACGTAACGTACCTGCAATTCTTGTGTTTGTTCTATGTTTGCAGGTTTCAAACAAAAGAGAAGAACCAGCCAGATGAAACACATAGCGCCAAGGAACACAATGAAGGACTCACCCATCAAGAACAAGGAGTATCTCCACACATGTATACGTATACATTACATGCACTTGTTTTATTCTGTTGTTTTGTTTGTATTCGCAGGTCTCGAAGAAGAAAAAAGAAAGCGGCAAAGACAAGCCAACCAGAAACAGCAAAAGTGCAGTATCAGATTCGGGTAGTAATCCTGGGGTTGAGGCCCACATCGGAGTCAAGATTCAGGTAGTGATCTGAGGGTTGAGGCCCATATGAGTTTGAGTTTCGGGTATGGATCTCAGGGGGCGAAGCCCACATTATCAGAAGTTGAAAAAGAAGAATTATGTGGAGTGAGTTAAAAAAAAAATAGAGAGAAAAAAGAGAAAAAAAAATGAAAAAATGAGTGAGAGAAGTCTTTGATAGATAGACGTATATCCGGTGATGACATTGTTTGCCGTAGGGAGGAACCCTAGAAATGATAAGTGCGAGATATGCTCTCCGCTGGTAGTCTGAATGGATTGATCTCAGTTAGACTCACGAGTAATTAATTACGGGATCCTAGCAGTAGAAGCCTGAGTGGTTAGCAAGGTGACTAGTTGAAGAGATGATGGATCGGTGAATGACCGTTTGCTTGGGGGTCCACACTTGTTTACTGATGCTATGATATATGATATGGTTGAAATAATAAAAAAAAAAAAAAAATGTCTCTGAAGAAAAATAGACCACCTATAACCGATAAGCGTGAAGCTACCCATGGGCGAGTATTAGGACCACCATGAGGAGAAATGCTACCTTAAAGGGTAGGTGTGTCAAGAAAAGAAGAGAAAACAAAAAAAAAAATGAAAAAAAAAGAATGAAAAAAAAAAAGAGACAATAGCAAAATGAAGAAAACCATATCATGTTGAGTATGCTGAAGTAATCATAAAATGTGATTAAGACATCCAGGTTGGTTAGACCCACTGGTTCGATTCTCTGAAACGAAATCACCAAGTTGGCTTACTTAAGGACTAAGCTGCGAAAGAGCCTTGGCACACACACACTAGGAGTCTAGCTCAGATCACCCATTTAGATGATTGGACTTGAGTATGTTGAGTACTTTGAAGGTTCTTTGGTTTCGACGCGAAAGCATTCGTTGAGGATAAAAATATGTCTATTTGATCAAAGATTATCTCGTGAGAGGTGGTGTAATGTGTGAAGTAAAATATTAGTATCAGCTTGGGGGCGAAGCCCCACATCGGTATCAGTTCGAAGGCGAGGCCTATATCAACCTAGGGGCGGGGCCCGCATCGGTTCAGTATCAATTTCTGCCAAGTATGGCATTCTGAGGGCGGGGTCCACATCAGTTCAGTATCAGTTTCTGCCAGGTACGACACCCTGGGTACGGGGTTAGCATCCAGACATTTGTGGCTCTCTAGGTACGGAGACGTCACTGCGACACCCTAGTTCAGGAAGAAAACCTGCATTCAGTACAGTTCAGGAAGAAAGCCTGTATTCAGCTCAGTTCAGGAAGAAAGCCTGCATTCAATTCAATTCGGGAATAAAGCCCAAATTCAGTGCGGTTCAGGAAGAAAGCCTGTATTCAACTCAGTTCAGGAAGAAAGCCTGCATTCAATTCAATTCGGGAATAAAGCTCGGGAGGAATAAAGCCTCACATCTACACAGTTCGGGAATAAAGCTCGGGAGGAATAAAGCCTCATTTCAACAGTTCGGGAATAAAGCTCAAGGGAATAAAGCCTCATATCTACACAGTTCGGGAATAAAGCTCGGAGGAATAAAGCCTCATCTCAACAGTTCGGGAATAAAGCCCACATTCAGTACAATTCAGGAACAAAGCCACACAGTCAGCTCAGATCAAGGAATAAAGCCTCATCTACACAGTTCGGGAATAAAGCTCGAGGGAATAAAGCCTCATCACAACAGTTCGGGAATAAAGCTCGGGAGGAATAAAGCCTCATCTACACAGTTCGGGAATAAAGCTCGGAGGAATAAAGCCTCATTTCAACAGTTCGGGAATAAAGCTCGAGGGAATAAAGCCTCATATCAACACAAGTTTGAGAATAAAGCTCGAGGGAATAAAGCCTCGCCTCAATAAGCTCGGGAGGAATAAAGCCACATCTCAACAGTTCGGGAACAAAACTCGGAGGAATAAAGCCTCATCTCAATAGTTCAGGAACAAAGCTCGAGGGAATAAAGCCGCATCTTAGCACGGTTTGGGAGCAAAGCCCATATTCAACACAGTTTGGGAACAAAGCCCAAAGGTCAAAGTATCTCAATAAAACAGGCAAGTCAGGTGGCAGCTGGCGAGCCAGGTAAGTAAAAATGCATTGCATGAACTTTGATAGGATTGTCACTGTCACACACTACACAAGTCCCATCAAAGTGGGGGCGACTGTAGACATTGCATTTTTGCATGTGAAACCCGATGAGGAGTCTCGTATGGATGCACCACCTTTAAGTCGTAGGAGTCGCGGAAAAACGGTTGTCGGAAAGGCAAAGTCAAGAATTGACATGTTTTGTTTAAGTTCGCTCGGAGTTCGCTTGTTGAAAGTTCATTTTTAAACGTATCTCTTAACCCGAAATCACCCCAAACCATTCTAAAGCCACCTAAGCACCCAAACCCACATCCAAAGCCCATAAAACCAAAATAAATCAAACACCAATCCCACCCTCCATTAGGCCCACGACCATAACACTAAAATTACCCCTCCTTACACTATTCCAACATGATTTACCCATATACCAAACTTACTTTAACCATTCCACCTCACTTTAACAAAATATTAAATAAATAACACTTCACTCATTCAATACCCATACCTCACCCATACTTCACTCATTCAAACCCATACCTCACCCATACTTCACTCATTTAAACCCATACCTCACTCATTCACACCCACACCTCACTCATGCAAGCCCATACCTCACTCATTCAAACCCATACCTCACTCATTCACACCCATACCTCACTTATTCACACTTACACCTCCACTACACCATTTGCCTATATAAACCATCATTTTCCACCTTGAAACCCCGAACACATACCTAAGGAGATCAAGCACACATCAAGCAAAGACTCAAGCATTTTGAAAGATCAAAACAGCCCTACATCTTCCCTGCACATCACCCCACACACACCCCTCCTCACTGCCCACTGATTCACGCACATTACAGCCCTCAACCTCACGTAGTTGGCCTCTAATTTCCTCTATAATTCAAGCACACTACAGCCTCTGTCCAGACCTGAAGATCACACGCCATCACAGCCCCCAAACCAGCCCCATTTTCACGCCAAGATAGCCTCCAAACAGACCTGAAACTCACGAACCATACTGCCTGAAATTAGCCCCGCGAAATTGCACCCAAATCACCCTTATTCCCCCCTCAAACCAGTGCACAAACTGACCTTATCAACCCTCTGAAGGTCACGCCAAACAGCAGCTCGAGGGGACTCCAAACAGCGAACAAAAGTGCGAAACAGTGAGCAGAACATTGAACCAGCGAACCAGTGAAATTGTAGTGCCTTTGCCCTTCCGACGGCCATATAACGCATCTCCAAGGAACGGCATAAAAAGGTTAGACCTGAGGGTTTATATTACAGAATTTTCTCACATAAAATAATGATAAAAATTTATTTTTGGTATTTTAGCATGAGTAGTTAACTTGGCATGTCATTTAGGAGTAACTCACATGAAATAATGGCTTAGAAAAATGTATTCTAGGTGTTTAATGTGTTTAATTAGTTTAGTATGTTGTATTAAATTTATTTGCATGAGATAATGATTTAGGAAATGTATTTTTATTTGTTTAGCATGAATGATTAGCTTGGCGTGTCATTTAGGATTAATTCACATGAAATAATGATTTAAATGGCTATTTAAGCATGTTATTTAGGATTAGTTTACATGAAATATTGACTTAGAATATGTGTTTAATAATGCTAGCATGAATAGTTAATTTAACATGTTAATTAATTTAGGTTACATAAATTAATAAGGTAGGATTGCATGTAATTTGTTTTTACTTTCAAAGCATGTGAACTTAGATTTAGGCATGTATGTTGAGTAGACTTGGTTAAAATTATACAAATCCATTCATTACAAGTGACATAAGTAAGGGACCATTCCGAACCCAACGGTTTGAGGTCTTCCCTTGCGAGGGGTGAGTGCGGCCTTAAATCTTTGTCCCGGTTCACACCGGGTGGCGACTCCATGTTATTTCATATTTCTCAGCTAGGCCGCGAGCCTAGGATGGCGTCGCCCAGTTTCTGTGTCTACAGCATGCATCCACCATGGATGCCCAATAATTATTCTAAACAAATAAATAAAAATAAAATTTATAAATTGCATTGTTTTTTTTTTTTGTAAGTGTTGACATTTAATCATGTTGATTGTTGTTGGCATGTATTTGATTCTTGGAACAACTTAACATGTTGTATTGCTTCTTCAAGCATTGCGCTCGTATCAATATAATAAATCAATAATACATGCAAATCACCAATTTCATTAATTACATTTGAAACATCCAATGAACACAAACTAATAACAAAGAACTTTGCCAATACCAAAGATAAATTAATGATAAATAACTTAATAAGTTTTATTTAAATCATTCTCCATGCATCGAATTTCCACCAATTAAAGGGAGAAGATTTCGAAAGCTTATATATATATATATATATATCCCACATCTGAACCGCGTATATACATATATAAAACCATCTTCAAATGAAGGTATCATAAAATAAGGATACCTCATTTTATAAAATGATGATGTATGTTAACAAACAAAAAAATTCATATTAAAAATTATATTTTTTTATCATCTGTTATTATATGAAATTTTGGTTATTTTTTTTTAATTTTTTAGCCGACACCCTTCTTTCATAAAAAAAAGAATTAGTAGAGAAGGGCTATATATATAAAAAGTAATAAAACCAATCCCCTACCAAACCGGAAGCGAGCCAAAAAAATTTGAATCTCAAGCATCAAGTATCACCATCCCAGGTGACATGTCGCCAGGAAAAATTCAACAAGTACAAAGATCTTTTATAGTTGCTTGTTGTATGGCCAATATTGACATTAGCATTCAATGAGTTAGGCTTGTTGGAGTGCGTTTCTTGTAAGAACATGAGACCGTCAGAAATTTTATCTATTCCGCTTAAGTCCGGAAAGGATAGTTTGACAATGAGGTTTTCAACGATTTCATTAAAAAAAAAAAGATTTATGTGTTCTATCCTCTATCAGTGTCGGTCCTGAGGATATACCGTTTAGGAATCGTAAATTTTACATCAAAATTAGTCCACTCTAATTTAAGACCAGTTTTTTTTATTGTTTGTTTTGTGCTCGATTTTTTATCTATAAAATTGCCCCAAATATGAAGGCTGCAACAAAAAGCAATATATTTAGTAGGATCATATTTTAACCTTATATATATATATATATATTATCAAAAAGAGATCTGTAGAAACAGATTGTAAGTTAGAACAATATTACCGTTCACCAAGAAATAAAAAACGAAACTGGGTTGAGTCGCGGACTAGATCGCTTTCTTTAAGACGTTTCGAGGCTCTGCCCAGAAATTTATGCTAGCAGTAATCGGCCCCGACGTCCCTAGGATAAAACAACCCAGATAAACACTGTCTCAATCGGTTAGCACAGAAATCCGATTGATATGCTCACACCTAACACAAAACTATTACTCGATATCAAAGAAAAAGAAAAACAATACCCGTAAAACAGTATCCACGAAAAAAGTTCTCGCTTCTGCTTGCAAAGTTGTTGCAAGACTAGTAACTCCGAAACAAAACTATGTATAAAAATGTATTTTCTCTGCTCACGACTTTTGTTTCCTCTCTTTCTTTGTTTCTATCGCGCACACTTCTATTTTCAACAAAAGGCAGCATGTATTTATAGGACAAAATGAACATATTGTTATAAATTCAATTTTGAGAATTGAATATGATTTTTAATGTTTTTAAACGTTGGATAATAAAGAAAATTAAAAAAACTAACGTGTTGGAAATTAAATTTAGAAAACGTTAGGAATTAAATCATATTTAATTACGTTTTGATATTCTATGTATTTATTATTTTTATTTAAAAACATGTAACTCATTTATTCAAATTCACATTTATAACAAGATCACATTTTAAAAACTCGTTTAGGGTTTGCAAAACTCAAGACTCCCCCTAAGAATCATTCTACTATTTGAGATCGATTATATGAATTTTTCGATATTATTATGCTCTATACAGAATCATTAAACTTAGTAAAACTTAAGTATTACTTTATAACTTTTATCAATATCAAATTAAGTTTTTCCCTATCTCGTTTGGTACATGAAAATACCTCCATTAAAAATGGATTGACTAATATAATTTTTCTTTTCTTTTCAACTTCTCTTATAAGATACCCAATTGGTTGACACTATTATACTAATCACTTCTGACTTCTGCATATCACGTTACATAGCATTTTCTTTTAATAGACGTCGAGATTTTTTGAAAAGTTGCCATTTTTTTTTATAGTAAAGAATTCATCCATATTCGTGATGAAAAATCAACCCAAATAAAAATTTTGATCGCGATTTATTATGATTTTTCATTCCAATTAAAGATAGATTAATTGAAATTCAGGATAATTTTTTCATCGCAAATCACAATTAAGACAAGAACGAGATTGAACGAGATGTTGTGATTGCCGTCCCTACTATTGTTTTGACAGTACAAAATGCAATAACAATTATTTACTATCAAAATAATAGGGACCTGATGTGCAATTATGAAAAAAAAAAGGGACCCATAAGCCATTTTCCTTCAAAAAAAAAAAAAAAAAATTAAACTTTTTAATTTATGTTCTTTCCCCATCATATTTGAAACAGAATGCTGAAGCATCTACCAAATGTCCATCAGCAAAGAGGAAAAAGAGATGCCATTTCTCTATATAACAAACTAATCACAATACATATCTTATGGTATCAGAAAGATGCATGAATTAAACCCAGATACGAAGCATTTAGCTAACAATGCCTACGATCCCACTCATTCTTAAAGTTTACAAGTTATATAGTTTCTAAGTTCTCTCCGGAGGATCTTCCCAGCAGCGGACTTGGGTATCGATTTTGTAAAAACCACCTTCCTCACCTTCTTGTATGGAGCAACCTGACAAAAAAGATGAACGGAGATTTGAATCTTTTAATAGTTGGCTCGCCATGAGAAATCACAACGCGTAGCTTTGATCATGTTCACAGATGCATTATCAAATACATAATAAAACGGGAAATTCCTTTAGTCGGAAAGAACCTGTTGAGCAAGATAGTTGATAACAGCAGCCTCAGTTAGTGTGCTACCAGGGCACTTGACAACAAACGCCACCGGTATCTCTCCAAGCTCTTTATCCATAGCTCTACGTTACAGAAAACAAAAACTGGATGTAAGATTTCATGAAAATGAAAAGGAAATTAAAGAAAATCAATTTCGGGGAATTTGGATAGCTAGAGGCCAACTCCCAGCCAGCACTGGTGTAAATATGAATACTTGTTATTTTCTGACAATTTAGGTGACTCATCTATACATGATGTATGGTTTCATAAAAATATCTATAATTGAGTTTGGGCAACGACAAAATTCCTGTTAGTGAAACACAGTAAACTTAGACATGCAATTTCAGTTCATAACAATGCAAGGCTGCTGCCCATTTTTGGTACGACGTCTTTCCTTATCCAGCTAGAGCTTCAAACAGAGTATGCATTCTGTAACATCTCCATATGGCCTCTGCTCAATAAGAAAATGTAGCATGCATTGATACTGACCCTACTACTGCAACATCAAGTATCTCAGGATGGCAAATCAGCACGGATTCTAGATCGGCAGGAGCAATCTGGAGACAGGTCACAATGTCAAGCATAAATACATGAGTTCAAATGCCACCTCAAAATTAAGTTCATAAAATAGGCATAGCACATACTTCACTCTTAATTATTTACATTTTTCCAGACAAATAATTTGTGAAGAATTAGATTCCATGGATATAAATATTATACCTGATAGCCATTGTATTTGATAACCTCCTTTAAGCGGTCAACTATATACAGGTACCCGTCTTCATCAAAATAAGCAATGTCTCCAGTATGCAGCCAACCTTCCTCATCAATAGTTGACATAGTTGCCTCTATATTATTAATGTATTCTGAAAAGTTGACGGCAAACTTATCAAATTTCCACTTCCATTGGGGAATAAGAAGACAACCAAGATTTCAGCCGCAAGAAGACATAACATAAACCAGCAATAATATTTATTAAAATGTGTGAAATTTATGATCTCAGCATATTATAAAAGGTAATTCACAGAAATTAAAGGCTGAAAAATGAAAGCCTGCATATGATGGATGGGTTCTTTATTGTGCAAAAGCATGTATAAGAATGAAAATCAATCAAAGAAAACAGAGAAACACAAACTAGTCAAAAAATTAGTCACGGTAATTGGATGAAATTTGATCTTGGTATATGAAAATAAGCTTAAACTCTTAAGCTAGCTTTTGGGTTGAGAATTGGTAAGGTTGTCAGAAAAGATATGATCGGAGCTATCTAAGACAAAAATCTTAGAAAACCAACAGCAATGATTATTGTAAATAAAGGTCTAAAAAGATAAGAACAAGCAGGATTGGGCAATTTTATTAAACAACCTATAAGCAGTCCTAAGAAATATTTATCACCTTTCATAGTTCCAGGTCCCCGAAGCCAAAGCTCACCAGTACAGCCAGGAGGCAAGAAGCAGCCAGTAACACAATCTACCAATTTCGCTTGCACGTTGGGAGACAGAAGTCCGACTGACAAATATTTACGGAACTTTTGAGTGTTGAAGCCTCGAGTTCCTACGGCAGTCGACTCAGTCAAGCCATAACCCTGCAAACAAACATAATCAAACCTGAACATCTCTGAATATTAAGAAACCAGCATGATCAAAGGTAAAAAAAGGAGATAGCAAAGTGAATGGACAATCTCAATGCCTTGTCTATATTGTCAGAGGCACTAAATAGTTATTTTAGTAAGTTAGGAAGTTTGGAATTGGTTCATTTTACCTGAATAAAATCAACGTGAGGGAAACCCTCAACAAAGTCCTCAATGATCTTCCTACTAGCAGGTGCTGCCCCGCAAGAAACCTGCTTCAAACTCTTCAAGCTATTTCCACAAACTCCCTTTGCTCCTTTTGTCAACGCCACCAATATTGGTGGAACAATTGGAAAATGAGTAACTTCATACCTATCAATCACTTTCAACATCTCATCAGCTTCAAATTTCTTCATGACAACAACACTAGCCCCCAACGACAACAATCCTAAGGCAAAAAGTGCTAGCCCGTATATATGGAACATTGGCAGAACTGCTAAAAACACAGTCTCGGAACTCAAATAGTCATACTGTGAAGCCTCAAATCTCACAAAAAGCTCAATCACGGCAATTAAATTCCCATGGGTTAGCACAGCACCTTTGCTTGCACCCGTGGTACCCGATGAATACAGAATTGCTGCAGTATCTTGCTGCCTAATATCTGGCCTACTAACCAAACCACCCTTTCCAGAAATAAGCTTATGAAACACTGAAAATTTAACTTCTTTCAAATCATCAATAACATTTTCTGGCACAGCAATCACAGGAGCACCCAAAGGCTTTAACTTATCAACATTTTCATATATAGTAAATGCAAATCGTATCTTACACTCACTGACTTGTTTCTTGATTTCTGCAACACTACATAATGGATTCATAGGAGTAACAATTGCACCCAAGTACAAAAGAGCCAAGAAAATGACAGGAAAGTAAATGGAATTGGGCAAAAGAAGCAAAACAACGTCACCTTGGGAAATGCCAATGTGGTGATGAAGACCAGAGGCAAAAGATTGAACCAAAGGGAAAAGCTGAAGGTAAGAGATTGAATACCCAGATGAGGAATCAATGAGAGCTGTGAGGCCATTGTGTTTGTGAGAGAAAATGAAGGAAACAACATCAAGAAATGGATCGGCGGGAAGGTTTACAGGGGGATGCTGGCTGTGATAAATGCCTGTTTCTGGTGAATACCAATGGCAGCGGTGAGAAAGGCTTCTATTTTCTGATGCTTCAGAGGTTTTCTCCATCTGGGTGTTTGTGAAAAAACTCAAAACTCTTAAGGATTGATAAGAGTTTGCAATTGCAAGGTTGATGTCATTTACATATATAATGGAAAGCCAGGCAACCAAGTCTAGAGGTTTCGTTTTGAAATTTATACAACGTTAGGGGAACTTTTCCCTTTTTCAATTTAGGAAAAATGACATCTAAACCCCTAATATTTGTTCTAATATACATAAAGACCTTATGTTTTTAAAAGTAGTCATACTGTCTCTTTTTCAACAATAAAAAACGGGGCGCCCTAACAGATCGTTTTCATCATCATCATCATTATTTGGATCGAAACCTGAACTATGCCAAATTTTTCATAATTTTTTGTCACACGTATTTTAATCACGGTACACTGTTATAATATAGTTACATATGAATTATCATTCGATAATTATCTATCATAATTTTATATAAAAAAAATCATAACAAAGTGTATACATCAAGATTTGTCGGGACCTAGTTGGATCAAACCCTAACAAAGTATCTTTTTAATATACTGATTGTTAACGGTTGTTTTTCGTTTTAAGGGCAAAATAAAGAATTTATCTCTCGAATAAACCTCATCCAATTGTGAATTTGTTTGGTTAGTGGGAATCACAAAAATTTGGCAAAAGACAAACAATCACAAAGATAATGATTTACGTGGTTCGGCGGAGAGTGACTCCAACCTACGTCCACAGAAGAAAGGGAAATGATTTTATTAGCCTCGGAGTAAATACCGACCCGAGCCGATAAAATGAGAATTATAAAAGATACAATAAAAATAACTCATCTGATAATGATTGCCCGATCTACTTCTCACAACATTATTTTGACTCATTTTATCTTTCTATCATTAATTTCTCTTAATACTTTTACTCTCAAATTATAATTTTCTATTTTGCAAGTTTTTTAGATCAAAGAACCAACTACTTCTACAATGACTTCAACCCAATTTTATAGGTTATCAAATCACATTTTCAACCGACGCTAACGTCACCATACATCTCTTAATCATCATTACTCCCCTCATACTTTGCGCCCACCGCCCCTCCTGACCACAATCAGGCCAACTGTTCTACCACTGCACCGGCCTATGACGGCCTACGGCAGCCTATGACGGCTGATAAGACTCACGACTTCATGTGAGCCATTGCTTTAAAATTTTCACCATTAACCTTCTAGATGCACTTCTTTTTATGTAGGGCATTCATCATACTGCTCTAACCTGATCTGGTATAACTATGCTAAGTCTCCTCGGGTTGGGGTACACAAAGCGCATGGTGTTAGAATTGGTGTTCGGTGCTCCAATTTTGATGTATTTATTGTAAATATGTTACACTTTTATGGTAAATAAGTAAATAGTCTATAGAATGAGTTGTTATAATGTAGTTGCAAAAGCGTCGCAACGGACATTGAGAAACATTACAACTTGATTCATTCTTAAAATAGTTCATAGTTAAGGTTTACATACATGGTCAGTTAGTAAACCTATGAGACTGATACATGTCATATATTGGAATAGTTCCAATGGCTCATCTTAGTTAACCATGAGTCTTAGAGAGACCCATATAGATATGTAGGTATTTATTGGATAAATACTGAACGACTCACTTGAACATTCCTAATAGATGGTACACCAACGTCAAAAGGAATCTTCTCGAGTCGAGTAACATATTAGCTCTTTGGACTTGAGATACTATTGTGGATATGTAGGATATCCTCCGCACTTTGATGGCAGACACTTCAACGATCTTTTGAGATCAGACCTCTGTCTGTTCATTGAGTATGAACAGATACTTACGATATATTGTGATGTATCCAGAGAGGATCTGACAGTCCCTTATACGAGATTTAGGTATCCAATCAATGATTCTTTAAAATCTTGTGCTGAGGTATATTACGGAAACGAGTTTCGAGTATTTATTTGGAGAATCACGATTATGTCGCGACATATTAGAATTGTTCATAACGGAGATTTGACGTTATTTTATATCTTTGGAATAATTCGGGTAGCCTATGACAGAAGGATTAAATATATACAATTATATCAACTTGTATGATTCAACTTATGTATCTGGTCGTCGTAATTTATGAGTGGATAAATTACAGATATGGAAATGGTTTTTGTGACAGATAAACTTGAACTTAGAGAGTTCCACAATATAAAGTGTACTCATTGAGCACTTAGGCAATTAATTATGGATAATTCAGATTATTCATAATTTACACATGCGCGTAAAATTTAATGTGTATTTCTATACGATACATAATTTAATTAGATATATATATTTTTTGAAATCGTTGAAAACCCCACCGCCAAACCACCAATTCCGGGTTTAAACGGAGCATGTAAAACCTCTGGTTGTCCCATACTTTTACAATAAATGCACTCCCTGTATTCGAACTCAAGACCTCAATATGAGATCCTAAGCCCTATACCACCAAGTCACGCCCCTTGGGGACTTTAATTAGATACACATTAATGGAAAAATGGGAATTAGAATTTGCCACTTGTCATTGTTATGATTAATTAAATTAATTAAAATTTAATTGATTATTAATTATAATAAAGAAGACATTTTTGAAATTTTTTTCCATAACCTTATTTTGTCATTTAGTGAATGAAAATTCAAATTAAATTTATTGTTAATTAAAATTTGAGTTTCTATATGAAAGAATATTCTTGGGATATTTTTCATCACTTGGCCAATTGTGATTGGCTAAACTATAGAGTTTTGACACTTGAATTCCACTAACTTGAAAATAAATAAATTAAATATATTTTAATTAGATTAATACGTGTTTAATTTTGGACCAAGTTTTGAACTTGGTAAATGACCAAAAACTCCCCAAATTTTCGGCCAAGTGAATAAAAAATGGAAAATGTGTTTTCATTTTTTGGTTAGCCATTTTCTCAAATAGTTGAGGGCAAAAAGAAAAAGTCAGGGTTAATTAAAATGGAAGAACACCAAAAAGAGAAGAATTCAAAAAACTTGAAGCAAAAATTAAAAGCTTAATTTGATTGAGGTAAAGTTCTTATTTATTATTTTGGAAATTATTTTTTAAGCATGTCTATATATATTACATGTTTCAAGTATATTATTAGATAATATATTTGCTCCCAAATTTTTGGTGTTGTTGGATTTTGATAATGACATTTGTTTTCTTTGATTAAGCATGTGTTATTTTGAATTAGTTATTGAATTAGATTCAAAATGTGATATTTCCATTCTAGAGTGTTGTAGCCGCTCATATGATGCCTAGAATTGTTATTGAGACTTCATTTCTGGTGACTTTAAAATAGTGTAGATTAATTTGATGAGAAATTGAAATTTTGCATGAAAAATGATTAATTTTAAATTTTGGATCAGACCTGAAAAAACAGAATTTCAGGTGAGTAAAATATGATGTCTGGATGTGTATTGGGTATTGAATAAATACTGAAAAAAATTCCGAGTCGAAAATTCGCGAAAACGATAAAATTACGCAAGAAACTGGCTTACCGTGTGAGAGATATCTAAGCATTGAATTGTTCATTGTTTGGACAACCCAGTGGCTGACCGGTTACTGCCCAAGTGACTGGGTCGACCCGGCTCGATAGTCGGTTGATCTGTTTGACCGATTATCCGTTTTTCATAGTATTTATTCGGAAAAATTTTCATAAAATCTTTGCCGCATTTTTGCGATTGGTTTATGTTGTTAAGTTGTTAACAAATAATATGGTTAGGTGAAATACGATCTAATTAGAGGTATTAGATATCGGCTAATTTGTTCAGAAAATGTTAAAATATTTTAAAATCATTTTTGCCTAAGACCGCATTTCCTCCACCAAAACGCCAACACATAGAACATCATAAATCCATTCTTCTAAGTGGTCGGGTCAGGATAGTCAATACTTTATCCTCCGAAACTTCCCTCAGTGAGAACACCCCACTGCCTATCATGGTTGAGTCCTTCTCTCATTCTTCCTCTTGCTTTCAAGCCCTTGGACGTATTTAACTATCTTGGTCGGATAATGCAACAAAAGCTCGGGTCCTCAAGACTAGATCCTCCTCAGAATGAGTGCTGTAAAAAACCATCATCAACACAGATAAATATAAGCATATATTTTTTCGAACTTGAGTAATGTGTTATCTCACAGTTGTTTAATGAAATTCATATTATTTTTACTATATTTGTATAACATATTATTTAAAAATCATATTTATCAAACTTTATTCTGTAATTGGAGTTTCCATTTTACAACAAAGTAAGCCTATAAGCCAACACCACATTACCAAAGGGAGCCTTAAAAGTTAAAAGATTACTTATGGATTAGGGGGTTCCAGTACAAAATGTATTGAAATCTGCTCCAGATAAAATCTGGACTGTTGGATTTTGATCCAACAGCCTAGATTTGGAGGGAGAAAAAAAATCTCTCTCTGATTTTTTTAAATCTTGAAATCTGGGTTGTTGGATCAAAATCCAACAGCTCAGATTTAACGTGAGATGGCTCAGTACTGGAACCCCTAATCCTGTTACTTATTGGGCTTTAGTATATTACTTATAAATATCCAAACGATGTGGTATAATTATATAAATATTTTCTTAATGTTAGGGGTAGGTAAGTTCAAATATATTTTAATCTCTTACGTTCTCATTACTCGAATCCAAATAAGGGTCGGTTTTAAGTCTAGACAATATAGGTGGTCGTATATAGATCCAAAATTTTAGTAAGCCTATGTTTTTTAGACATCTTCATAATAATATTTAAATAAATAATTATCTTAAAATTTTAAGTTATGTATTGTATTGTAAAAATACTTTAATTAGATTTAGAATCGAAAAACATATAAACTATAAAATATGCATCTGAACGTAACAAGACCTCATAAATTTTTTTTTTTTACCTAAAGCCTCAAACATCCTTAATCCGCCACTGATCCATATCTATATTAATAGGCTTAAAAATCAATTCGACTATCCCTTGAGGGCGTATAATTATATAAACATATATTTTATATAAATCATAATTTACCAAACGTTATAAATTTAAAACTTGTCTTATTGTAACGTGAGGGTAGTAGTTAATATAAACTACTACTACAAATTTTCTCAAATTACAATCTTCTCTTTCGCATGTTTTTTAGATCAAAGAACCAACTACTTCAACAATGACTTCAATCCATTTTTATAGGTTATCAAATCACCTTTTCAGCCGACCCTAACGTTACCATACAACACTTAGTCATCTTTATTCCCCTTATACTCTGCACCCACCGCCCCTTCTGACCACAATCAGACCAGCTGCTCTGCCACTGCATCGACTTATGACGACCTGCGACAGCCTATAGCGGCTGATAAGACAAACGACTTCATGTGAGTCGTTACTTTAATATTTTCATCATTATCCTTCTAGATGCACTATTTTTAAATAGGGAATATATCATGCTGCTCTAATCTGGTCGGGTATAACTATGTCAAGTCTCATAGGGTCGGGGTACACAAAGCACATGAAACATCCCAAATCTATTCTTCTAAGTGGTTGGGTTGGGATAGCCGTTACTTTATCCCCCGAAACTTCTCCCTCTGTGAGAACACTCCACTGCCTATCATGGTCGGGTCCCTCTCTCATTCTTCCTCTTGCTTTCAGGCCCTTAGGCGTATTTAACCATCTTGGTCGGATAGTGCAACAAAAGCTCGGATCCTCAGGACTAGACCTTCCCTAGAGTGAGTGCTGTAAAAAACCACCATCAACACAGATTATAAGCCATTACCACATTACCGAATGGAGCCTTAAAAGTTAAAAGGTTACTTATGCATTCGGGAACCATTCGGGATGACAGAAAAGCCTGGGCTCGGTCCGACCCGCGTGGGTTCAAAAAATCCCAGGCCATGTATTTAATTATGAGGCCTGATTCGGGCTCGGGTTCGAGCCGGGCTCAACATAATAAGTCCGCGCCCGGCCCGACCCGGGCTTTAAAAAAAATATATATAATAAATTATATATATATTAACTAATTTTTGCCCGTGCCGTAGGCACGGTGTTACAATATTTGGCCCGTGCCTACGGCACGATGTTACAGTATTTGCTCGTGCCTACGGCACAGTGTTACAGAATTAAATAATATTATTTTTTAATTAAATGATGTCCATGCCTACGGCACAGTGTTACAGTATTTGCCCGTGCCTACGGCACGGTATTACAGAATTAAATGATTTTATTTTAACTTTCTATTTTTTAATTTGAAATTTTTTGACCATTTCCATCAATCAATTCACTCTCTTTCCTCCAATTACCAATGAAATGATCTGGGCCATCAATTAAGCCACATAAAGAGAGCCGTTTGATACACTCTCTTTCCTCCAACACCATTCTCCTTTATTATATAGATATATAAAAAATAAATTATATATATATATATATTAATATTATTTTTTATTATTAAAAAACATAACCGGATAAAGCTCGGAATCGAGCCCGAACTCGGACTAAAATTTTAATGGCCAGGCTCGAGCCAGACTTATCAAAGCCCGAGCCCGGCCCGACCCATTGCAATCCATAGGAACCACATTACCAAAGGGAGCCTTAAAGGTTAAAAGGTTACTTATGGATTCAGGGATTTCAGTACAAAATGTATTGGAGCCCGCTCCAGATAAAATCTGGATTGTTGGATTTGGATTTAACCGCCTAAATTTGGAGTGAAAAAAATTTCTCTCTTCGATTTTGTTTAAATCTTGAAATATGGATCGTCGGATCAGATTTAACATGAGGGGGCTCCAGTACTAGAACCCCTAATCCCGTTACTTATCAGGCTTTTTAGTATATTAATTATAAATATCCAACTGATGTGGTATAATTATATAAATATTTTTTTAAATGTGAGAGGTAGGTAAGTTCAAATATTTTTTAACCCCTTATCCTTTTAATACTCGAATTCAAATCAGGGTCGATTCTAAGCCTAAGACAATATATTCGGTCATCTAGAGCCACAAATTTTAGTAAGGCTCTATTTTTAGACATCTTTCTAATAATATTTAAATAAATAATTATCTTAAAATTTTAATTTTTTAAGTTATGTATTGTATTGTAAAAAGGCCTTAATTAGATTTAGAATCGAAAAACATATAAACTATAAAATATGCATCTGAACGTAATAAGACATCATAAATTTTTTTCCCTAAAACCCCAAACGTCATTAAGTCGCCGTTGATCCAGATCTATATTAAGACACTTAAAAATCAACTCGGCTATCCATTGAGGGCATATAATTATATAAACATATATTTTATATAAATCATAATTGACCAAACTTTATAAATTTAAAACTTGTCTTATTGTAACGTGAGGGTACTAGTTAATATAAACTACTACTACAAATAGTCAAATAGACCTCTCCATTTTCAAAAATAGATTTTCGTGTTGGGCTCTTGTCCAATTTCTGATTACAATTTAGTAGAGTTGTATTGTAATATTTAAATATTAATAGTAGAAATAAACGAATACAATTGGTGCTCTCTCTTCATTTTCAAGATTGTGGATAAGAGTTCAAATTACAAAAAAAATCCATATGCTAATATTTGGAATTTGGGAATTGGGATCTAGCTAAGATCAGGATTAAAGAAGATAAAATTACAATGTATCAGGCATTTCTATTATAATCATATTCCCAATACCCTAAAATAGAAGAGTGGAAAAAAAAAAGATAAGATATATACTTGACTGTTATGAAATTTTTTTCTTTTGTTTTTGTTTTACTTTTATTATAAAGTATATTTAACTCGTGGGTGAGGTTATTTATATCCTAAAAAAAGATATTATTAACTATTATTTGTTCAAGCTAGAAACCCACTTAAGAAGTTCTCTCAAAGTTAAAAATTGAAATTTGGAAGAAGTGTTTAGTTATATATATATATATATATTTTTTATATATAATCTTTTGTTATGTTGACGTATGCATTAATAGTAATGAGATGTTAAGAATTAATTACATATAAATTTTTATTCTGTAATTATCAATTATGATTTATAATAAGTTAAGCATAAAAATTAGCTCAGCACTGGATTTAAATTCTAAAGATTGACGCATACATTTGCTCACATTCAAGCGACAATGGCAAACTACTTAATAAAAAAAAATAAAAAATTGAATCATATGCTATGTTTGTTTTAAACGTAAAAAATTAATCAATGAAATAGCACACACCAATAAGTGGACTTAACTAATCTTCTTACCTAGAAATCTAACTCATAATTAATAAAAATAAGTTGGCCTAAAATTAATTGCATTATGGAAAAATAGGAAAGGAAAGGACAGAATATGAGAAGAAAAAAGATGGTTCATGTAAGCCTCCTTTAGAACTTAAAAAATTAGCAACAGAATAAAAAAATAATAATAATGCTTATAACTAGAGCTGTCTTTTTCCTCTTGGTTAGAGTCTTAAAATTTTGTCAGAAATTAGGATCTTAATTTTTTTTTTAAATTAATTTTGAAGTATATTATTATTTATCGATAAAAACTCCTTAAGAACGTGTCCTTAGAATGGGCCCAAACAAGTGATACAAGCCTACTAGCGTAAGAAGCTCAATAGAAAGAAAGTTCACCTCGCGAAACTCAGTGCCAACCTAAGCTCGCGTGCCATGGGAAGCCACCCACGACCTCTCTAAGATCGCCCAAAATATGATCCGCCCCTATCTACGAGCTCGTGTCATCTTATGAGGAAGCTCGCTTGACTCATGCCCTACGACTTGGAGACCATCGGCAACATATTCTCAAGAACCCAAGACTGCTACTCACAGCTTGTTGTGAAGTGACTTAAAGGCCGCATGGAGCTCAGAACACCCCCAAATGGTCAAGAATCCAATTAAAGGAAGAATATCACCACAAGTCAACTGCATTACCGAGAATCTCTCCCTCCAATTTAAGATAGTAAAGATCCATGAAAATTAGGGGTAAATATGATAATACTATCCATAATTTATCTCTCATTAATGGTCATCTTATTTTGAAATTGTAACTCCCCTCCAATTTGTAACGCCATCCCAATACTATAAATAGAAGAGTGAAACCACTGTAACGAGATATATGGAAAAAATAGTATCAAAACTCTATCAAAATTGAGAGAGAATAATGAGCATTAAATAAAAGTGATTCGTGGACGTAGGCCTTTGTTTTAGTTGATCCACGTTAAAAATTATATTATTTTATTTTACTTTGTCGGAATTCGGTGTTGAACAGTTTTCACCCTGAACATTTGGCATTAGAATGAGGGTTCTTTACACTAAGTTTCTTTTGGTTTCAATGGAAAATATACAAAGAAGAGGAAAAAATTGCGATACTTTAAACAATAATGCGGGCCATAGAACTTTGCCAGCAGACGCCGACGATGTGCCTCCCCAGATCTCCCAATCCCGACAGAAAATAGGCAGGATGAAAATGATGGGTCTGGACCTCAATACATGGGGCGAAACAATACTGGCCAGCCACGCTACGTCTAGACGTGGATTGAGAGGTAGAATAAGATGGAGAATACCATGCATGAAGTATTCGGACTGTGAAGCAATTGGCCTAGAATAAACCCCAATGGGAGCGACATGAGAGGGAACTGTAAAGAGCCCGTGAATTCTCTAGGTTCAGCCATATACGTTCTCAACGACTGTCATCATGAGGTCAAATTGTACTTTGATGACGTGGCCAATCAAAATTCTAAACCATATAACATTGCCAACTAAAGCAGCCTATTCTATCGCAGTAAGGGTTAACGATGCTGATGACCTCGAGCAAGACAGTAGTGATGGCGTGGGATGAGAACACGCAAGGAATGGCTCGTTCGAGCATAGAGGTAATAATAACGGTCCTTTTATTTTTACTGATGATCTTGGTTGTCGCCATGTCGAGCTCAATATGAACAGGAACGAGTAGTCGGCCTACAGCCCATCAAACATGGAAGGGGTCCAACGACATCTAGTTGAACATTACGACCGCGGAGAAGCGCTTCAGCACTCACGAGCAGATCAGGAGCAACAAAGCGACAATCGAGGTAGATTACCACAGCAACAAGGGTAACGTGCCCAGAATCAATCGAACCCCAGACGTCCTGCGCACCGCGAGTCACATTCGGGTTATCGATCGTGCAGAAGTTCAGTAGCACATACCTCAAAAGGTAATATAGTGACATTCGAGAGCTTGTGCGATGCTTGAAGAGGTTAAAACAGTGACGACACATGCAAGTAGAGCCAGCAAACAGATGCACTGAGCAAAACCCCTTCACATGGGAATCACCAATGAGTCATTACCTGATCGCTATAAGATGTCAAACGTCTCCACCTACGAAGCAACGAGTGACCCGTTCAGCCACCTGGACACCTTCAACATTCAGATGGACTTCGTAATGATGAACAACGAAGTCAAGTACCGGTGTTTCCCAGCGACGTTAGGTGAGGTACCCAGGAAATGGCTTGCGAAGTTTGCGAAATTAGAGTATTTCAAGGTAGGACTAATGCCGAGATATGTTCCTCCAATAATACCAGGCTCTCACGAGATAGTTGGTCCCATTGTGTCACATAACGATGATCTATTAGAAATAAGGTGAGCAGCTGAGGGATTACTTGACCCGTTTTTAGTGGGAAGCAAGTTATGTTGACAGGCCATCAGATGAAAGCTTGTTGATAGAAATCTTGACATGCTTGGATAAAAGCATCAAACTTTACAAAAGCCTCTACAAGTCCCCAGAAAAGACGTTGTACGAATTCTATGAGTGAGCACAAAAATATATCCTCATGGAAGAGACATTCGACACGAAGAAATTTGTTAATGACAAAAAAAGTGGGGGAAAATAGCTCGAATGCCAAAAATAAAAGAAGAATCGATAAAGGTCATGATAGTGGTCGGGATGTGCGTAAGCGAGATTACCTCACTAACCTCATGATCGCTATAAAAGCGAGGAATGATGGTTTTCATTCGATATTTGGGCATTTCGATGTCTATGCATAATTTTCAGACACCCACGATAAAAATTTTACGACGGAACGACGTAGAGAATATTTTAGGTCACCTCGCCCAATGGTGTCCAACAAAAGGAACACAAAGAAGTTTTTTCACTACCATGACGATATCAAACATATGACTGTGGACTATTTCGAGCTAAAAGATTCCATCAAAGATTTGATAAGAAATGGATAGTTGAGGGATTATGTGATACAACCCAGAGGACAATCACAATGACATAGCGACTAGCGATCACTCCAATAAAAAAAAGATGGAACCTTACAAGAATATGGACAGGTTGTAGGAGCGAAGTGAGATTTACCGCTATGCCTATGACGTCAGCGACCATGACATTGTTGGGCTCGCTGCCCATAAAGAGTACGAATAGCCGCACATGGGGACTAACCGGAGAATAAAAGAGTCACCACCTAAAATGAAACACTGAGAATGATTTAAAACCGTACTACACCCATCGTAAGGTCCGACTTTAAACCCACTTGGGTTCAGAATGGCCCCTTATTGAGGCCAATAAAATATTTACGCTCAAATGAGGTATCCCCACATCTTATAATGCATTCACATGTAATAAAGTTTATAAAACATACAAGACGCAAACATATAATAAAATACGGTAAAAAAATAAAGTTTAAATGTATATGCAAACTATAACAATAATGAGATAACAATTAAAACAGTTTAGAGAATGCCTCAAATGGTCGGTCATATACAATATTCAATGTCCAACTGGACTTACTGGAAATTTGGCCGGATGTCTTGCGTAATATGGAAACACAGAATTACAATGACAAGTAAAATAATGTCACGAAAATGATTACATAAGTAAGGTAGCATAATGACCAGTGAATGATGATAGTTCGAGTAATTAAAATGATAAATAAGTAATAAAGACAATTCTAGTAACTAATACATTAAGCTAATATGTCGAGCATGCATTGAAATATAACAGTAATAGAACAAATGTAATGGAAATCCCTAGTGGTACGTAGAGTTGTATCCCGAGTGCAAATCATATTACCGTCCATTCAGAATCAGCTATGGAACTTATGTCCGTGTTTCTATCCTATATACCACATGAATCTTTCGGTCGGATATCGGAAATGTCCGACCGGACTTGAGATGGGTCAAGACGAATGTCCTTCATACACCATACTGTAAATAAACCGAGATATGCCTAACATCTAAACAACAGACTAAACACATGCATCTTAAAAATCCAAATGACAGTAAAATAATCGACATGCACAAGACAGTTAAAGTAATGAAATGACATAACTAATTGTGAGTAACTAAATAATAGGAAACAAACTATATTAAATGAAAATACAATAACATAGATTAAAATCATATATATTAATAGAAATGATACTAATGCATACAGGTAAACATAATGTGTAGTGCATAGCTGGCCGAATATTTCAATTAAGTGTGTATGTTTGACCGGATGTGTCCTAGGAACGGCCGAAGATACTGTGTGAAATCAGAAAATAAGAGAGGGTGCCCTCAGATCGTACCTTTACGTATTCTGTGGCTTAGAAGTCACCTCTAAAGTTTGGGTTGTTGTTTGAATTCATACTAGAAAGTAGAGGACTTCAACAAGCCTTGTCTGCTCCGCTTCTTCCTCCTATATGTCCAGGACAGTCTCTTTCAACTGTCGAAAGTTTGTTATCATGGTGGGCGTCCTCCTTAATTTGCCGTGGATGGAGGGTTTGAGACCCTTGATGATCATCTTGATTTGGTCATTCTCTGAGGGCTATGTTTGCATCTTCAATAAATGGCTTCCCCAATGATCCAAGTATTCTTTGAAGCTTTCTTCGGGCTTCCGCTTCGTGTTTTCATGTTATCTTTGGTATGTTCTGTTTGTGGGACCCTCACGCATATTCTCACTGGTTTCAGCCCTTGCTGTCTGAATTGCCGTCAAGTTGGCAATATTATTGGTTATGTTCTGCAGCTATTCTGCCATTTTATTCAGAGTGGATCTGATGAACGGAAAATATATCAATATTTACCGCCCCTTTTACTTAATATTTTGTTTAGTTTCTCGGGTTTGATGAACGTTTTGATGTGTTTTAGTTTATTTTGCAGATAAAATAATATTGGGACACAATGAAATCATTTAGGACGAAGTGTGGGTCAAATAAGGGAAAAAATTGGACTTGACATATTAATTTTGGAGATTGGAAACTTGAAAGGGCGTTTTAACGAAGTGCAGTTTTGGAAATTCTAGTTTTGCGCATCTGTCGTATTTTGGGCATAACTTTTTACTCCGATATCGGATAGAGCTGATTCAAGTTCCAGATTAAAGAAGAATCAAAGATCTACAACTGTGAAAGACAAAATAATTTCGAATTCTAAAGATTTCATGCCCGAAATTGATGAACCATCCAGAAGTGTGTTGTGTGTAATTATTAAAGTCATTTTCAATCATTTTCAAAGCAAAAAATAAATTAATAAATAAATAATAAAAATTATCAAATCACCACCAAACATGATAAGCAATTAGTGGAGCAATTAATAATGGATTTGGTGGAGCAATTAGTGGAGTAATTAGTGGAGCAATTAATAATTGATTTGGTGGATGATTTGATGGAGGCAAAATTTTGCCTATAAATACCAAGCCATTTCATTTGTAAATTCATACTTTCTTCTAAGGAATTCCTTAAGAATACTAAGAAGATTGTATCTTGTTGTTTATTTACAGCTTTCAGTAATTAATTTCCGCTTTCGCACTTTCTTTTCTTTACTTTTCAGTTTTTACTTTCCGCAATATACTTTTACGCACAATACTTTTCTTTCTTTAATTTTCAGTTTTTACTTTTCAGTAATGAGGAGGTAACTCCCCTTTGCTGGGGAAAATGTAAAACTTTTATTACTAATATTTAAATTAATCTCCCTTAATATAATATATAAACTAGTTAAAACCTGACTTAACGAGGATACCGCCATATTGGTCGGTTGGTAATTATTTAAATTGGTTTTAACCTGACTAATCTGGATACCGCCTGATTGGTCGGTTGGTAATTAATTATTAATTTGACTTAATCTGGATACCGCCTATATGGCTGGTTGGTAATTATCATGCAAAGTTAATATATTATATTAAGGGAGATATCTAAAATAGAAGTAATAAAAGTGGATCTTTTTACCTCAACATTTTCTTTTATTGTAATTTTACTTTATTTACTTTTCAGCAATTTACTTTCCAACAATTTACTTTTCAGCAATTTACTTTTCAGTAATTTACTTTCAGCATTTACTTTTCAGCATTTAATTTTCAGTATTTAATTTCAGCATTTACTTTCAGCATTTACTTTTCAGCATTTAATTTTCAGTATTTAATTTTCAGTATACTCTAATTTACTATACGTAAAATATTTAACAAGTCATTTTTTCCCGTAAAAAATCGTAACAGGGGTTGTGATGAAATTAAATATCACCGGTTTATAAGGGGTTAAATTATAGTTTGGGTAATTTAAAGGTTTACTTATTAAGTCTTAAGCTTAATGCGTCTTGTTAATTGGCCACTAATAAGATTGATGTGGTAAATCTAAAATAAACTTGACAAAGGAATTTTAGGTTTCAGCCTAGACTTAATAGCCCACGATTTTCCTTAAGGATAGATAACCCTTTAACAGATTTCCTTACAGGATAGACATATACCTGTCGGGCGGGGGTAGCCATAATTAGAACTTAAACTTAATGAATCCAGATAATTTGGTTGACATAGACATATGGTTCAATTGGGTTAAACTGGGTATTTGCGTTGACCATCGACATAGGCTTTTGCATAATTTAGTGTTCCAGGTTAGTAAACCGATTTATTACACAAACATAAAAAACCACTTCATCTTTAAAATGATATTGGAAGAAATCACAACCCTAGATAGTTTTTAGTATTGAATTTTCTTAAACCTACATTCGAGCAATTTTATTTACTTGTTTTTAAATTCAAAACCTTCATCATTTCAAATCAATCAATCAACCTTTTAGATACTAGTAATCATTTGACC
This sequence comes from Zanthoxylum bungeanum, assembly GCA_019454045.1. Taxonomy (NCBI): domain Eukaryota; kingdom Viridiplantae; phylum Streptophyta; class Magnoliopsida; order Sapindales; family Rutaceae; genus Zanthoxylum; species Zanthoxylum bungeanum. The sequence goes on from SKCR01036767.1 coordinate 333,330, forward strand.
TCATAAAATTAATAGATTAGGTATTAAGTCCTCGTGAGATCGATACTTTTTATATTACTTGAACAATACGTGCGCTTGCGTTATACGCGTGTGTAAGCACCGGTCAGGATCTACATGGGAACTCTCACTGCTGGCTATTTTTGATATTGCTAACTATTTCTCGACTAGTTTACCTTCCTCCCTAACCCACTACGCGACTATGATGGCTTCAACCAAAAGGGGTTAGTATGATGCATGTATGCATGTAATGCATGAAATGCATATAATATATGGGATGCTCAATCATCAACATATATCTTTCCAACCTTATTTCTTCCGCACACGTGGTAAGTCTAATACTTCTTAGGTTTGTCTTAGCTTATGCACCAACGAGGGTACATAAACTCATTCTCTCATATGCTGAAAGGTAAACTTTGGCTACTTTGGTTCATTTCCATTGTTAAAAAATAAAAACCACATAATTATAAAAATGACTAAGCCTAATATGAGGATCGTGTCTTTGTATAAAAATGATGAATTAGACCCTCGGTAATCACGGTTGTTTGGGATGAGCTTAAGACATTTACGAATATCTAAATGGACCAAAATAAAGCGTACCTTTCTAGATGAAAGCTAGTAAGAGTATCAGAATTATGCTTTGGGTAATTTAGTATCATAATTAAACATTTTAAGACCAATGAGGTTTGCATACATGGTGGTCCATTAACATTTCAAAGTGCTTTAACCCAATCATCATGAAATGAAAACTTGATTCAGTTGAAAAGGCCCAACAAGTTAACATCCATGGTAAAAAAAATCAAAGGACTTCAAACAGGTAAGGCCTAAACACAAGCATTAGAGAGGCTTAGTCATAGGGGAAAACAACTATTGGCTTTCATGTGGGGTTATCAAGGGTATGGCGTAGGCTTTTTTTGGCGAAGGGTTGTCCATAACTAGGTCTCTTCACCTAAGGGTTTAATCAACCGATGAATGCACCTTTTTTATACCCCAGGATACAGCTTGTCCAAAAATAGGTCTCCACACTCAAGGGTTCGATCGACCAAATGGACTCACCAATATTCAAAAATACATGCCAACAAGTGATGGTTATCATTACATTCCAATCCACTGCATTGAGTGAAAGTGATTTATTGATATGCAGTGCCATCAGGGTTAAAAGGGTATGCAAAAGATGAAGACATGGTTAAACTCAACTTGATATAAATACTGTAAGGTATTTTTTCGGGGTCGATTCTCTATCCCGAGTGGAGTCGCCATCTGTAAGAGTGAAACCGAGTTTACCGTTTTGACTATGACGTCGGCAACCATGACATTGTTGGGCTCGCGGCCAGCAAAAAGTACAGATATCCCCACATGAGGAATAACTGGAGAATAAAGGAGTCGTCACCCAACATGAAACACTGTGAATGATTTAAGGTCGTACTACACTCCTCGCATGGTTTGACCTTAAACCCGCTTGGGTTCAGAATGATCCCTTACTGATGCCAGTATATTATTTACGCTCAAAAGATGAATCCCCACATCTTATTATGCAGTCACATGCAATACAATTTATAAAGCATAAAAGGAGCAAAAACATAATAAAATATGGTAAATAAATATTTAAATGCATAAACCAACTACAACAATAATATTAAAATAGTTTAGTGCATGCCTCAAATGGGCTTGGCCTTAGAGAGGCCTAGCCAGACATGGCCATGGTCGGTCGGATAAAATATTCAATGTCCAACCGGAGTTACTGGATGTTTGGCAGGATGTATTGCGTAATCCAGAAACATAGAATCATAATAAAGAGTAAAATAATATCACGAAAATGATTACAGAAGTAAGGTAGCATAACGACCCACAAATGATGATAGTTCGAGTAATTAAAACAATAATCAAATAATAAAGACAGTTCTAGTAACTAATACAGTAAGCTAATATGTCGAGCATGTAATTAAATATAACAGTAATGGAACAAACTATATGCCGTCCCCTAGTGGTACGTAGAGTTGTATCTCGAATGCAAACCATATTACTGTCCATTCGAAATCGACTAGAGAACTTATGTCCAGATTTCCATCCTATATACCACGGGGATCCTACGGCCGGATATCGGTAATGTCCGACCGAACTTGAGATGAGTCTGATCGGATGTCCCTCACATATCATATAGTAAATAAACCAAGATATGCCTAACATTTAAACAACAGATTAAACACATGTATCTTAAAAATCCAAACAACAGTAAAATAATGGCCATGCATAAGACATTTAAAGCAACGAAACGATATAACTAAGTGTGTGTAACTAAATAAAAGGAAATAGACTATATTAAATGACGATACATTGACATAGATTAAAATCATACATATTAATAAAAATGATACTAATGCATGCAGGTAAACAAAATGTGCAGTGTCAAGGTCATCAATAACAGTAAGACTCTTGTCAAGCTTGACTTGAACTTCGTTCTTTTCCAGCTCCGTTTCCTTCAGCCTTTTATTAACTTCAACATTCGTCTTCTTAATATCTAAGCTACCTGAAAATCATCTTCATCCTAGAGTCATTATGAAAATAATCCGAATGAGCATCCATATCACTACCATTAGCCTCTATCTCTCCCAACACACTGGAAGAAAATGCAATGTAATTGCACTTTTCCTTAGAAGACTTATCAGAAGAATAGTCCTCTTTTGAAATACTATGGGAGACTAACTTGACTTTCTTTCCATTAGGCTTCAGATATTAGGGACACTCAGACCTAATGTGTCCAAAGCCTTTACATTCACGAAATTGAATGACTCGAGATTTCCTATCATTTTCATTTGTAGACTCTCTCTTATGACTGCTACTCTCTCTAGGTTTCTTATCTTTTTTTCCTATCAGTGGCATGACCACCTCCTTTAACCTAAGAAATTTCTTGAACTTTTTCGCAAAAATTGCCATATCAGCATATGAGAGAGAAGTATCATCATCATTAACGGATGAATTACAAGTAACTTCCTTCATGATTTTCATCGCTATATTCTTGGGATTTCTATAACCAGGAAGTTGCTCTCATACAATTGAAAATTTTGTACGAAGTCCTCTAGTTTTAGGTGATCTAAATCATTACTCTATTCAATAGCAGTAATCTTAGATAAAAATCTTTCAGGTAGAGATCTAAGAATTTTTCTTACTATCATATTCACAGGTATAGTCTCACCTAAGTTAAAGTTGGAATTAATAATATCGCTAATTTCAGCATAAAATACGTCAAAGGTTTCATCATTTTTCATCATAGTAACTTCAAACCTAGTAGCAAGCTTTTGGAGTCTATCGTTCTTAACAGACAATGTCCCCTCATGACAGTCTCAAGAATGTCCCATGCATCCTTGGCAATCTCACACATAGAGAATATCCTAAACTCAGCTGAGCAAACAACAACATGAATAACATTAATTACTTTGTTGTTCCTCTTGCTCACTTCAAATTCCTCTTTGGTCCAAGTGAGTTTATCTTTAGGGGAAGAGACCCCGTTAACCATGATCATGAGAGGTTTTCACACATACACTACTGACATCCACACTCTCTCATATAGGATTTGATGGAACACTCTCGTGCGAATCTTTCAATGATAATACTCAAAACTAAACCCGGCCACGGTTCCGGTTCGGAACCAGAACCGTTGGCGACCGGTTTGGTTAGGGTTCATCCCCAATCGGAACTGTTCAGTTCCGGTTGGAACCGTAGGGTTCCTGTTGGAATCGTAGGGTTCCAACAGGAACCCTACCCCAACGGCTAGTAGCCGTTGGGGGGTGCATGGAGCCGCCAATAAGTAAAAAAAAAAATTTATTAAAAAATTTATAAATTAAAATATAAATTACTAATATATCTCTAATAACGGTAATAAAACGGTTATATTTATGGGCATTTTTGGTATCAAAAAAATTCTAAAAATCTATAAATAGGATTCATTTTTCATTATTTCAACACACCAAATTCTCAACTCTCTCATTTCCTACAATTCTCTTATTCTCAATCTCAATTCATACAATTCTCTTATTCTCAATCTCAATTCAATTAGTTGTTAATTTGTTAAAATTTTAACAATTATTCAATTTTCTTATTTTTCTTCCTAATTTCTCAAACGAAAAATGGCAAGCTCATCTGAGAACATAATGTCAAATATGCCAACCCAAGAGAGCGGCCCTAGTGTCAGTGCACAATCACAGAGAAGAGAAGTTAAGGCTCAGTCCTAAGATATTTTCAAAATTCATTTTAATTTGGAACGCCTAGAATATGATTCACAACGAGCAATTTGCAACTATTATGGGGTTATCTATAAATTTTCTGGTGGATACGGCAATATGATCAAGCACATGGAAAAACATCATCTGGTTGAATTTGGCATTGATACGACGCAAACTCAAATGGCCAGGTACGCATCATCTAGTAGATGTACGAGTGCTGTAGATTTATTTAAATATTCTGATGCAAAAAATAGAGAAGAATTTGCGAAATTAACTTGTATGGCACATCTTTCTTTAAGCTTTGGTGAAAAACTTCATTTTACTAATTACGTGCATAATGCTTTAAATTCTGCTGCATGTAGAATGACTCGAAACACAACAATACGTCATATTTTTAAATTATACAAAGATGGTAAAATTATTTTACATGAAATATTTAAATAGATGAAATGTCGTATTTCTATATGTTCTGATATTTGGAGTGACCATTGGCAAACACACTCATACATGGGTGTGACTTGTCATTGGATTGATGCATCATTTACCATGCAAAAACGACTTATTGCATTTAGAGTTTTTGATGACCAACATACTGCACATAATATTTATAGAATGATGAAGGTAATTTTTGATGAATATGGTTTAGTATAAAAAATTTTAACAATTGGATTTGATAATACATCTGCAAATACTGCATCCATCAATGATTTAAAAGAAATATGTCAACCAAATTTAGGGGGTCGGTTTTTTCATATTCGTTGTACATGTCATGTCCTTAACTTATGTGTGCAAGACGGTCTTAAATTATTATCACATTTCCTTGATCCAATTAAAACGACACTTAACTGTATTTGGTCATATTCTCAAGTTAGGAGAGAATGGACGAGGTTTTGTAAAATAAATGGTATTAAACCGATTAAATTTTCAAGAGATGTTCCAACACATTGGAATTCAACTTATTTTCTTTTATGTCAAGCATTTCAATACAAAGATGCATTATGTAGTTTTTTTTCTCAACATGTTCAAAATGTCACACTTTATCCTAGTCAATGAGATATTTGTGAAATTTTTTTAGATATTTTAAGAGTTTTTAATGATGCTACTTTAGTTTTTAGCGGTGTTTATTATCCTACAGCACATTTATTTCTTCTTGAGAGTTTAAATATTGTTGGCACTCTCGATGAGCATGTTGACAGTAACGATCCTAATGATATTGTTTTGTTAGAAGCCATTACTGTTATGAAGGTAAAATGGTTGAATTATTTTAGAGAAATTCCTTTACTTTATCTTATTGATGCTGTTTTTGATCCTAGATTTAAATTAGAAGGTTTGAATGGTGCTTTACAAGCTTATTATGGTTATTTAGGAATATTAGATGAAATTGATATTACAAGATTAATGACGAAATTAAGAAATGATTTAATTGTTTTATTTAATGATTATATTGTAAGATATAACTTAGGAACATTAGGTGAATCTAGTAGTAGCGAACATGTAATTCAAACAAGACTTAGCGCATGGGATCGTTGGTTATTGCAACGAAATAAAAAAGCTAGGGATACGACAACTAATAACCCTGAATTAGATAATTATTTATCTACAAATTTTGAGTTTTCTAATGAAAGTTTATCCAGTAAAAATTTTAAAATCCTTGAATGGTGGAACCGGCATCAAAATATATATCATGTTTTATCAATTATTGCTAAAGAGATATTGGCAGCACATATTTCCACCGTTGCGGTTGAGCAAGCCTTCAGCTTGGGAGGTAATATATTGGAAGTTAGGCGATCTTCATTACATCCAAGCACTCTAGAAGCAACAGCTTGTGTGGATGATTGGACTCGAGCTGATCTGAGACAACAAGAAGATGCCCCCGATGATTTTGAAGATTTGTTCGATAATGCTTCTGCAAGTGCAACAACAAGTGCAAGCGGAACCGGAGCCGAAGGATCAACTAATAATGATGATTGATAATTGTAAAATTGTAATTTAAAAAGGGGATATGTCTTAAAATTGTAATGGAACTACGTGAGCTTTGATTCCTCTCACCCTTGGAGGATACGTAGGCAACTTAAATTTTTAAAAATTTAAGCTCAAGCTCTTCAATGTAATAATTTTTTTTATTTATAAAATTAATCTCATTTATTTTAATTAATTTTCAAATTTTTTTTAAAAAAAGGTTAGAAACCGAACCGGTCGATTCTGGTTCGGTTCAAAGTTCAGGTTCCACTTAAGTGTGGAACCGGAAATCGGCCGGTTCGGTTCGGTTCTGAACCGGAACCGAACCAGAACCGAACCGCCGGCCGGGTCTACTCAAAACATCAAAGAATGGAGGATAATTTAAAGGTTGACTTCTATCCATAGTAAACGGGTCAATGATCGAGGTTAGTTTCTGATATGAATTGAAAATTTGAGGTTTACTGAAGGTTCTGATCCTAGAGGGAATTATAAACCAACTATATCTAAGACAAGTCTAGGGTATAGTTTCCATGGTTAAGTCCAAGCACCCTTAAGTCTAAGCAATTTCCACAAACTGAATAAAAACAATAATTAAATAGCAGAAAGTAAACAAATCAACACAAAGATTTTATTGACGAAGTGAACAACTCTTGATAGAGAAAAACTACTCCAGGTATATAGGCTACTAGCCAAATCCACTATAACACAGAAAACTTACAATGATGATATAAGACTTATGATGATATAAGACTTATGATGACAACTTCACCGACTCAAATACCTTTAGACTGTAATAACTTGAGGAACTCCCCGAGCTCACATCAAATGACATTCGTCAGAATATCTGAAATCTCTGAGTGGATCAACCCTATGAACTCGCAACGACAGAACTCTGACTAACAATCTTCCACTTTAGAACTCTGAAGGCTTAGGAAATTGAGTTAGGGTTGTGTTTCTGTGTTAATGGTTACCAAAGAATAATCTTACCAAAACAGAAGACAAGAGAATCAATGAAGTCTTTTAGATTGATTGTCAAGAATGAAGAAACAAATTATATTGTGGCTCTCAGAATAGTGTTTCTCTCAATGGGTAAAGTGACTATGTGTTTGGTTAAATAAGTAAGATAAATGTAGGGTTTCCATTGTCTCAAACAGGCTTCTAAACGCATCCAAAATAACACATAATCGCACAAGAATGCACGACGAACACCAAGTAATCCGTAAAATCGTTCGAATGCAATATCGAACACACCTTGAACGCGAAGCCTCTGGAAAGTTTCGTTCGAACGTGACTCGAACATTACTTGAACAGATGGTCTCTGGAAGCTTTTATTCGAAGGTCAATTTAAACGAACCTCGAACGCATAGCGTTCGAACTCAAATAAGAACGCACTGTGAATGCAAACCCTGACAGCTTCATCTGATGTTGTCCAAATACTTGTCCAATTACACCGAGATCTTCAAGACTCATTACAACCCAATTGAATTCGTTTTGTGACGGAAGTAGCCAACACACATGAAACTAACACACATTTCCCTGTTTTAATATTAAATAAAGTTAAGAGTTAGAATTTCTTTACGTATTTTGTGGAAATATGTTTCCTCATTTTTTTTCTTTCATCTTAAATATTGTATTTTAGGTTTAATTATTATTTTGAACTTTTGGTGGCATAAGTCATGTGACTCTTAGACTTCTAAGTGCCATGCACATTGCTAAAAAGATAATTAGCTTGTCTTTCACGTCTAGGCTAATTGTTAGAAGTCAATTTCACCTTTTTTTTTATTAAATGTTTTTAACACAATTTTAGGTTGTTATAGTTTTGTGGGAACCGATGAGTTTAAAACAAGTAGCTGAAGGAGAAGCGAGTCTTTGAAAACAAAAAGTGTGTTAAAAACACTTAATTAAAAAAAAAAAAAAAGTGAAATTGACTTCTAATAATCAGCCTAGACGTACCCAAGAAACATGATTTGATGGTTTATGGCTCAAGATCTGACATTCAAGTCCTGGGTTCAAATCAAATGAGTATGTTTCTTATAAGAGTCTGAGATAGTCGGAAATTTTACCTATTCCGTTTAAACCCGGATCGGATAATTTAACGTCATGATTTTTCACGTTTCCAAAAGAAAAAATTAGCCTACACGTGAAAGACGAGCTAATTATCTTTTTAGCAATGTGCATGGCACTTTGAAGTCCAAGAGTCACGTGACTTATGCTACCAAAAGTTCAAAATAAGGCTCTTAAAGCAAACCTGACATCTAAGATTTATAATTACCAGATTAAGTGTTTAATATATCATTTTAAAAGTTTAAATGGCCATTAAGATTTTCCTTATATGTACAGAGAATTTATATATATTGGCCTTATTCAAACCTAACCCCTTTGATAGTTGCATCTCTGCGGAAGAGCACTGGTTCGGTCGACCGAACTCACCTGAAACAGTACAATATGTAATGCCAATTGCTTCATAATCCAAATCTAATACACAATGGGAACGATTTCCATCCAATTTAACACTCTTTAGAATCCCATAACATTGTAAACAATATTAAACAATTTAACTTCAAACTATCAAAATTATCAATCTCGCACGCAGGTAGTCAAGTGATTTTACAATGATAACATCTGAGGTAGTTTGAATTTTAGGGGTCCTAAACGATTTCTTAAAATATGACCCATTTATCGAAAAATAAAAAAATATAAAAAATTAAAATATAACCCTACTAAATTTAAAGTATAATGTTGAACCAAAAAGAGAATAATATGCTTTTTTGTTGCATACTTCATATTTTGGATCAATCATAAAAATACAAATTTGAGCCGAAAATAAACAATAAAAAAAATTGATTTTAGATTAGGGGGCCTAATTTTACTGTAAATTTAGGGGTCCTATATAACTATTTGTCTCGACTGTTCACAAAGCCAGTACTGGATAGCATATGGAATTAACATTTAACCTAATGCACTTTAACTATTAAACAGCCATTACAAGCCCTGCACATGACTCAATATGCAAACCATCGCATCTCATCTATACAAACACACATCAAATAATATTTATTTAAATCTAACAAATGGACTATTATAACAGCCCAGTTTTTGTGGTACAATTATGAAATTTATTTGTGTATTGCGTGATATATTTAAACATTCAAACTTTTATCATTAGCATAATATTACTTATATAAATTATTTTAGAAACACAAAGTGAAAATTTTTCAATTTCGTTATGCATTTAAATTTTAACGCGATCCGAACAGCCTTCGATATTTTAACCGTAACTTTTTCATATGATGTCCGATTTCATTGGAATTTATATCATCGGAAAGCTTAGCCCAAGACCTATAATTTTTATGTTGAACAAATCCCCAAATTCACGCCAGAAACCTATTGAAAACGCAGCTCAAATTTCAAATGAATAGTGATTTCGTGGACTGGTTTGATTTTTGACATGTGGTATCACTTTAAACCATTCCTTTAACAACAAAAATCAGTCCCATGTATAAAAACCCTACACTATTCATCTCCTCTCTCTAGAATCTCAAAAAAATGAAATGGAGAAGCTCTCCTCACGTCATTTCTACTCTAACTTTTAGCTTCCATTTTTCTCATGCAATTAATGCTTCCTCAAGCTCCATTCCAAGTCAAGTAAGTTTCTATTTCTCTTTTCTACTCCTAATCTTGAGAATATGGCATGATTTGCTTATCCCTATTTTCGTTCTTCATAAACCCTAGAGTTTAAATTTGTGCATTTGGAGTTATTGATTTGATAGTATGCATAATCATGAATTACAAGGTAATCTAAGCATGGAATAACTTTGTTTTGGTTGAATGTCCAAAATTCTTTCCCTAAATAGGGGTTGACCAAATCTTGTTGAGAGGGAGGGTTTAAATTTTTTTATATGTTTGATGAAGATTGACAAAGATTTGTGCTTAGGATAGGATTATGACATGAGTTGGGCTTGTTGTAAATCGAATACATCCTAAGTTGCATGATGCTTGCCATGGTCGAAAATTACATTGTATGTTAGGGGGCTGTTTTGTGGCTTTTGTTTTGATAATGGATGATGTTCATGTATTTGAGAATGATTTTTCAAGTGTTGTATTAATTTAAGTTGGAAATTACTAAGGTTGTAAATTCCTTATGTTGGCCGACACTTACATTATGTGTTGGGGATTTGATTGTTGATGATAATGTTATGGTTGGGTGTGTTGATTCTTTTTCATGAATGAAGTGAGTGGGCTTATGATTTTGATAATGAATTGTTATGATTCATGCTTAGAATCATGGTAGGACAAGAGAATGTATTGATTTGAGTTGAAACTAGGGATGTCAATTTCGCCCACAAACCCGCAAAAACCCACCAACAATGGGTAGGATTTGGTAAATATTTAAGCGGATTTGGTAATTTAAAACAAAACCCGCTGCGAGTTTGGTAATTACCCGCAAGTTTTTTTTTGTTTTATATATTTAGGGTAAAAAAATCCCTCATATAAAAGGACTTACTAACTTATAATTTTTGAATTGCTCTCTCTTAATATTTTTGAATTACTTTTGGTCATGGTTCAATAATTTTAATGATATGAATTTAACATAATGAAGGATATTCAACTAGTGATTTATGAATGTAATTGTGATAATATGAATTTGACATTATGCTATAAATATTTTAAACTTTTATTTATGTGTCATAAATTACAAACTGTCAAATATAAATTTTTTTATGTTATGAAAAAGTATCAATGTTTAATTAAAAAGATTGTATTATTAATAGCATAAGAGACTTCAATATTTTAAAAACCCGCAAAAAATCCGCTGGGTACCAGTGA
>SKCR01036768.1:0-111739 GCA_019454045.1 Zanthoxylum bungeanum
GATTCTTCTACAGTCCTGATGATAACAAAGTATTTGTATCGACAAATACTACGTTTCTAGAGGAGGACTATATGAGGGAGTTCAAACCTCGTAGTAAAATATTACTCGAGGAGTTACTTACTGGTTCGACCAGCGCGCCATCGTCAATGAAATTTGACAAATACATAGCACCTTTGACATCTGATAGTCAGATACTTCCAAGTCAGAATGATCTACCACCTAGACGCAGTGGGAGGGTTGTACGACAACCTGATCACTACTTAGGGGTTGGAGAGGCACAAGTTGTCGCCTCTAGCGATGGTTTAGATGATCCATTGACCTACAGTAGTGCAATGGATGATCCTGACAAAGAAGAATGGCTCAAAGCCATGAACCTGGAGATGGAGTCCATGTACTCCAACTCAGTCTGGGAGCTTGTAGACCAACCTGATGGAGTAAAACCCATAGGTTGCAAGTGGATCTACAAGAGGAAAGGGGATCAGATGGGAAGGTACAGACCTTCAAAGCTAGACTAGTGGCCAAGGGTTATACCCAGAAAGAGGGAGTTGACTATGAGGAAACTTTCTCGCCAGTAGCTATGCTAAAATCCATCCACGCACTCTTCTATCCATAGCCGCATATTATGACTATGAAATTTGGCAAATGGACGTCAAGACTGCATTCTTGAATGGCAATCTTGATGAAAGTATCTATATGATACAACCAGAAGGGTTCATCGCCCAAGGTCAAGAGCAAAAAGTTTGCAAACTGCAAAGGTCCATTTATGGACTCAAGCAGGCATCTCGATCTTGGAATATAAGATTTGATACAACGATCAAGTCCTATAATTTTGAGCAGAATGTTGATGAGCCTTGTGTATACAAGCGCGTCATTGACGGGATGGTGGTTTTTCTTGTCTTATACGTTGATGACATCTTACTCATTGAGAATGATGTAAGGATATTATCAGACGTAAAAACCTGGCTAGCTGAGCAATTCCAAATGAAAGATTTGGGAGAGGCGAGTTATGTTCTTGGGATCCAGATACTTCGAGATCGCAAGAAACGACTGTTAGCTATGTCTCAGGCATCCTACATCGACAAGATCCTTGTGCAATTCGGGATGCAGAATTCTAAGAAAGGGAATCTGCCTTATCGGCATGGAATTCATTTATCGAAGGAACAGTCTCCTAAGACACCTCAGGGCATTGAGGAAATGAGACATATCCCATATGCCTCAGCAGTTGGTAGTCTCATGTATGCTATGTTATGCACGAGACCGGACATTTGTTTTGTAGTGGGAGTAGTCAGTAGGTTTCAGTCAAATCCGGGATTGGATCACTGGGTGGCTGTGAAACACATTCTTAAATATCTTAAGAAACGAGAGATTATATGCTAATATTCTGGTCAGGATATGATCCTGAAAGATATACAGACTTGATTTTCAGACATGTTGATTCCAGGAAATCAACATCTGGATCAGTGTTCACCCTAAGTGGTGGGGCTATTGTATGGCGGAGTATAAAGCAATCTTGCATTGCCGACTCCACCATGGAGGCTGAATATGTAGCAGCTTGTGAAGCAGCTAAAGAAGCAGTCTGGCTCCGTAAATTCTTGGGAGATCTGGAAGTTATTCCGGACATGGATAAACCACTCACCCTCTATTGCGATAATAGTGGAGCAGTGGCGAACTCCAAAGAGCCAAGAAGCCACAAGAGGGGAAAGCATATAGAAAGGAAATATCATCTCATAGGGAGATAGTGCAGAAGGGGACGTTAGTGTCACAAAATTTCATCCGCAGAGAACCTTGCTGATCCGTTTACAAAGACCTTACCGGCTAAAGCGTTTGAGGGTCACCTAGATGGTCTGTGTTTACGTGACATGTCCCATTTGCTCTAGTGCAAGTGGGAGATTGTTGGGATGTATACCCTAGAGGTACATGTGATGTAAACGGTTTCTTGTGTTTAGAAATAAAATGATGCATTATTCATTTATCAAATTATTTGTTTAATTTTCCCATATTATATATCTTTATGATTACCGTAGATTACTTATGTACCTTCAGACTTGGAGTATGAGTGTCAAGCACCAGAGGATTTAAGTCTGAAATTAGTAATCTTAAATAGTCCATAGAGAGCAAACAAACCGGGTACTTTGTTTGTGGTTTATCTATAGCTGCGGTCCATTCTATATTTGAATGGCGATCTTAATCCGGATTGTCCATGTAGAGACATGAGAATAGAGGCACCTTATATGATGTGATCATATAGGACTAGACCTAGATAGAAATGACATTCTTAATATATCCGTTAAAAAAGAAAGTCATTTCGATCTACTTGATGGTCATATATGGATTGATCTTAATCCTGAGTGTACTACGAACTCCTGCTTGGCGGGATATGTCCTTTGATTTACAAAGGTGAGGTTGGTGTAGCAATCCCAACCAATAACTACGTACTTTGGGGGCATAGTCTGTTATGTAGCTGGAATGTTTTACATAGACATGAAATTCACTCCTTCTTACGAGAAGTAGATGAGTATCTCTCTTAAGGGTTGATTCGGTACTTGAATGATTTGAGCGCTAATCTTTCTATTACGAATAGAAAGATTAATATTCATAACAGTTATGAATAAATCGTTCATTAGAGAATCAATGGTACTTAAGGTAAAAATAATTAGAGGGGTATAACGGACATTATCCCGGATCTAATTACGAGATATTCGTGAAGGATCAATTTGTATGCAATGACTATATCGGTGGACACCGACTTGGTTCGGCTCATTATTTCATCTACAGCAATGAGAGTACAACTTCGGAATTTTAGTGGAATAATTCGAAGTTAATAATTCGGAATATTTAATTAAGAGCTTAATTAATATTTTCGAGATTATTGAGCTCGGAACCATAGTCCACTTGGTCCCCGTGCTAGCTCGATATACTTTAGCGGAGCTAATATAATTGGACGGTCCAATTATATACTCACAAAAGAATAAATATTATTAATATGATTAATAATATTAAATACATCACACTTAAGACTTTATATTAAATGTTAATATAAAGTATTAATAATTATATGATAATTATTTAAATTAGCATATTAAATTATATATGATATAATTTAATAAGGCTAAGAATTATTTTGGAAATAAAAATCATCACCATGGTAGGATTCCTTATTGGATAAGGAATATGATTTGTTTGTTTGAGAAACAAAGTCAAACCCAAATAACCCACCATGGCCGAAATTCCCTATGGATAAGGAATATGATTTGTTTGTTTGAGAAACAAAATCAAATCCAATTACTTACCCCTTGGCCGAATTTTCATAGATGATAAGGATTAGGATTTGTTTATTTTGGAAGCAAAATCAAACTAGAAATCCTACCATTGGCCGAATTTGATGATGATGAGAGACTAGTGGTTGATTTGTTTTATGAAACAAATTATCCATAAGTATAAAAGAAAAATTATGATTTAATTTTTCAGAGAGAGAAGTGATTAAAAAACCCTAGCCTCCATCTCTTCTTCAAGTTCTCAAGAGTTGAGAAACATCATTGAAGATCCTGAAATTATTTCGGTGTGTGATCTTAATCTCTATACCGTTTAGAGATTAATCTATGAGTGTAGCCCACACTACCCTCCGTTGGTAACGAGACATAGCTCGGAAGACCTTGTGATGTTGGAAAACTCTTACCCCTCCTCTCACCTTTCACGGCAGTGGGAAAAATTAAAGCCCACTACCACACGCACTTCCCATTCATTGGGGCTCGGTTTTGTTTGGATTTAACTCGGGTTTTTGGGAAACACTTTTAGGGATTTTTAGAGCTGTGTTAGGATTGATTTTTAGAGAAAAATCAGATCTGAAATCCCTACAGTTCACGCATAAACTGGTTCAAATTGGGTGTAGTTCGCGCGTGTAACGGGTCGAAAACAGTCCACTAATTCACTGCAGTTCAAGGGGGTGTTCGGGGACTGTTTCAGGGGTATTCCGGGGCTGAAATATTGTCCAACACTGAAGTAAAACATCAGTGAACTCACTGGTGTGGTTCGGCCAAAGCGAAGGGAGAGCAGAAAAATTTTCATGTTCGGTCCGTGAGCATTACCGCTTCCGCTGCGCGAGGGAAGGCGTTCCCTACATATTATATGGGAGAAGAATGCGGCCATTCGATATAAAAATATGTTGAACGATATTAAGCAGAAAGTGAAGCCATCATATTTCATAAACAATCCGCTATGGAATAATTTGAATCAATACTGGGAATCTTATAACTTTCATGTACATTCAGAAGAGGCCTTCTGTAACTGACGACGATCTGCCATCGAAGAAACATAAATGGTCAGACATACGGGAGGTACCAGATCGTATTACAGCCATGGTCGTCATCTTGCAAGCATATAATTTTAAGTAATAAACATTTTCTTTGAATTACTATTCATTCTTTTATAGTTAATTACTATTACATTGTTTGCAAATGGATAGGAGAAAAAACTGAGCCATCAGCCTCGTGCCCTGAGCTTTTTGTGCATACACACACAAAGAATAACGACGGGCACACATTCGTAGATCAACGATTTCAGGACGTGCATGTAAGGTTTTATATATGTTTATGTTCAATTATATTTTTCTTACTTAAATAATTTTAAATTTTGTATTACTGTCTAACATTTCTCACATTTATCAAATGATCACTATACATCGGCTCGAGATCAATTCTTGGAGATTAGAAAATCGATAGATGAGGACTGGTTGTTTATTGAGATTATCGAAGGGGAGAGTAAGAAGCATGTCTACGGTCTGGGCTCCGAGTATGTACTTGAGGGTAGTTCCTCATCTTCTGCTGCCTCGGTTTCACAGGCATAAAGCATAAATATAGGAAAATATCACTATACTGAGACAACAGTTTCAATAGTATGAGGAGCAGATTCGGCAACAGTAGAAGCAAATAAATGAGCAAATACGGAAGCAGTAGGAGCAGATGTAACATCATATACATGAGTAGATGCAGCAACATATATAAGAGCAGGTTCAACTAGCTCTTCAGTTGATGCAGCAGTAGATGCAGTTGTTTCATGTTGGTCCTCCATCTCCTCTTCCTCTTAGTGTATAGTACATTTTGTTTAATGTAATATAATTTATTAATGTAACATTATTATTTTATTTTTATTATTATTAAATTATTTTTATTTATTTATTTATAATTAAAATTTAATTCAAAAAATATAATTTAATAGAAAAATTAAAAAAGATAAAATAACTAATAGCATACTTGTTCCACCTAAGAGCTATTTTGTATTACTTCCTCTTTTCTACAACCTCCTCCTGCCAATATAAACATGATCGAGCCGGCATTGTCGAGTTGGGATTTGTCCCTCCTTATCACACCCATCGGAGAAAATGAGGAAACTTATGGTAGAGACATGACTGGAATCCGGGAGACTTATGGGATTGAGCCCCCACCTCGAGTTCACATGCTCCGGTGGGATGATTTCTACAAAAATCTCGCAACCCCCTCCAATTGCTCCCCAAAAGCCAGCAAATGATGAATCCTTTACCCTCACTCATATTCCTCAACCTTTTGATAAAAGCCCTATCAAGGCGAGAAAAGAAGGCCGTTATTCCTATTCTGAAAGGAAGAAGAATAGAGTAAGACCTATCATTCGGTGAATAGGCCGAGTTTTGTTAAAAGTTCCATCAATGGGTATACACCTTTAATTAAAAAAAAAATACAATATAATTACCAACTAATAATTCGGTCGATAATTATATTACAATGTATAAACCTTATCAACGAAACTATACGATCGATAAATGACTTTTTTACCGATCGTATATTATGTCGGTCAGTAATATTTCGAGTTATTATCGACCGAATTTCATTTAGTTATCTACCGATTATTTCCCATTTTCCGTCTTTAATTCATCGATAATATTTACTGACAATAAATTTATTTGGTCGGTAAATCACCAACGGAAATATATTCAATCAATATTTTGGTATCGACGAGACATTTACCAACATAATATTATGATCGGTAATATATCATTCCGACCGAAATATATTATTTACCAACCAAATTATCGATTGGTAAATACCTGTTTTCTTGTAGTGTAGACTAAACTGATGTAGGGGTATTGGTAAAATGTATCTTTTTGATAGTTTCGCATTGGTTTTTTATGGATAAAAAATGGACATTGATAGCCTAAGTTATTGCTCTTAAAATTACGAATGTCATGTTCAACATTATTCTTCCCCATTATGAGAAATCTCATCCTCGAGTTTTGGTGCATAAATTGGCTTATCTTCATGATACTCGAATAGATCGGCAACATTAAAAGTATGCCAATCATCTGGTAACTCAAAAAGCTTTTTCCGATGATGTTGATTCAAATCAGCCTTGTACTTAACATTTGCAGCCTCTAAATTACTACGAACTTCAGATTGTACTTGCTGCATATTTTTTGCTAGGATAAGGATATACTTACAAATACTTATTGAAAAAGTAATCTCTACTCTCTCATTATAGCTACAATAATTATTTTTGCTAACTTTTCAACATCTTTCCTCAAACCAGGTATGGAATGAAGCTCCACAATATTCAAAACATGTTGTGGCGCTTGAGGATATAAATAATATCAAAAGGATTTCCTCATGTCCTTATTTATGACGATTTGTTGGTGTATATGGCTTGAGCTTAACTAGTAGATTTTCAAAAAAAATTCTACAGAGAGTGTTAGGATAGTTGAAAAAATTCATTATCTCATTTTTCAATGACTATCTGTAAAATACCTAATGATGTCTCCTTTCCAGGCTCAAGTTTAAGTCTTTTCCCAAATCTTATGTTAGATTGGTCCTCTTTTCTAACTTGAGCGATTTAGTAGGATCTCTTTATAACTCATTTTGTCACTATTTACCTTCTGTGAATCAGTGATTTTATTTCTAATATTATCTCTCTTCTTATTTTATTTTATTTTATTTTTAAAAACAGAGAGACTTTATCCATAGATCGATTTATTAAGTTGATGTATGCAAATTGAACTTGCATTAGAACCACATCCCACTGCTAAGGTTTATCGCCAAAAACATAACTCAACATATTCCCAGAATTCAATTCACGACCTTAGTCTGCCCAACCTGATTGAATATGAAAACCACTACTTTTTTGTAAATCTGCCCTTAACCACAGAGTTAGCCAACATCACAATTCACAAGTCAAAAATAAAATTACCCAAACCAATTAAAATTTATCTTAATATTTAAGTAGATCTTCAAGGTTTCAAAGGAAAAAAAAAACTAATTTCATTGTTGTTTAAATGGAATGACATGTGATATAATTCCAAATAAGATTATTATCATTACAGTACTTTATAAATTGATAAATAATAAATTGGTATAAGAAGTATTGAGATATTATATTTTACTATTATATCTTTACAAAAATTATATTTTACTACAATTACTTATATTTTACTATTATAACTTTTTTATTTTACCACTATTCTTTTATAAAAATTAAATTTTACTATTATTAGTAAAATATTACACATCAATACTTATTGTAGTAAAATATTATTTCTCAATACTTCTTTATAGTAAAATTTAAGGTAAAAGTATTAAAATGTAATTTTTATATAGATATAGTAAAATGTTATATATATTTTTAGGTAATATTGGAAACTCTGCTGTCAAATCACCCAACTCGGGTTTAAACGGGGCAAGTAAAATCCTCAACTGTCTCAGGCTCTTATAAGAAATATATCATTGTACTCGAATCCAGGACCTAACAATCAAATCCTAAACTATTTGACACCAAATCACACTATTGAGAACATTATATATATTACTTCTTTTACTTATTTGTTATTTTTCAATTTCAAAAAGGGGAAAATATATATACACCCTCATAATTCCGTATAATGGATAATCACACCCCCATAGTTTTGAAAATGGATATACACACTCCCAAAATTTGATAGGACATATATACTCACAAAATTTAATAAAAATGATATATATACCTCTTAAATTTCATAAAAAGTTTTTAGAATTGAAAGAATGGTGCGAGAACCATAAATATTTTAATTTCATTATATAATTTATGTACTAAATGAAATTTTAGTGATGCAATTGTCCTTCCTATGAAATTTTGTGGGTATATATGTCCTTTTATCGGGAGTGTATATATCCTTTTTCAAAAATAAAAGAATATATTTGTCTTTTTTATGAAATTTTAGGAATATATATATCATTTTCTCTTTCTAAAATAATAAAATGATAATAATCCTTTCAAATATCTAGTTTCCAGTTGATTTTTGAAAAAATTCCATAATTGAAATTTGTTAAAATAAAATATTAGGGCCTAAACCAATTATAGCTGGATGGCTCTGGAGCCTGAATTACTAAGGGCCAATATCAACAATCATTTTTCTACAAATTAAAACTTTTCCCAATATAATGAAAAAAATTCAACTTGACCAACTTTTTTTGAAGCCTTGTTGTAGTTGCATTAATTTGCCTTGAATAATATCATACATGCATTTTTTTTAGTACTCTGATTATCGAAATTTTATGTTTTCATACCTAAAATTTATTATTTTACTTTGTAAAATGATTTATTTGAATAAAAATCGTTTTTAAGTGTAGCAAAACAAAAGAAGCTCAATTTCTTACTTGGACAATAGCTTTTAATATATAGCTCTAAACACGGGAGAAAGAGATTTAAGACGCTTCCCCGTTATTTGGTATGACTTTTAATAAATGTAAAATAATTTTTTGATAGTGTTTATTTTTATTTTAATTAAAGTTTTGAGGATTAAAATATATATTTTGTCTCTATTAACAACAAAAGCTCTGTTTACTTGCGACTCTTCATCCTAGTCATCTATTTTATATGTATCTTCTTGAGAAATAAATCAAGTGAAATGTCTCTGACTCTCTTCTCTCTTTCGCCATTTATTAGTGGGTGTATATATATTAGAAAATAGAAATTTATTTGCACTATAATGATAACAATTTACGTTATATCTCATTAAATATCAAAATATACTCTAGTCTCTAATGTTAACAACAGTGTGAAATTTTCTTTTTGAAAAAAAAAAATCGTCAATTTTATGTACACGGTGCATCAACAAGAAATATGTCGTGGAAAATGAGCAACTTATAAATTTGTTCAAGAGCACAAACCAATTAGAATAATATGGGCTTAAAAAGAATTATTGGGCACTACTTTCAAACAATCTACAATGACCCATAGATTTTTATTTAGTGTTGGGCAAGTGCCTTGAAACCCTTTTATTTATTTACTTCATGAAATATTAAAAATAATTTAATTTTCTTATAGCAAATCTTCATTCATAATAAAATTAGGTTTATTATCGTATCATAATAAATGAGCACAATAAATATTTGGATGTAACATATTATTACTATATCTTTATAAACTCTTTTTTTAAAACCATATTTCCTTCTTGTAAAGATATAGTAGTAAATTCTAAGAATTTGAATGTATAATAGTAAAATTATTTTTATTTTTTTATTTTATAAATATATAGTGTAAAATATAGTAATAAAATATCACATCTCAATTCTTTTGTACTCATTTCTCATTTCTAAATGTCTAAAATAATGAAATTATAATAACTCTAAAAATTACCTTAATTATTTAAATATATTTATCTTCTCTAATTCTGTAATAGCAAGAGAAGATACGTACAATAGAAAATTATTTTTGTTTTCTGAGGGTTAATGTTATATCTTGAATTTTTTTTTTTTTTTTTTTTTTTTTTTGTAATAGTCCTAGAAGATTTTCGAATTAAAGTTAAGGATTTGTAATTGGAAGATATTCAAAAATAAGAGTTTATGTGTTGGAAAAAAGATCGGAAAATTTTAAAGTGAAACTTCGTTGCGTTGGAAAATACGTGGTTTAGAGAACTGGTTATGCGATTTCTATTTACATCGTTATTACGCGTAAAAAATAATTGTTTCGTCTATAAAAATAAAAAAAGAACTTGGATTGAGCTGATTCTTGAATCATCAGATGCGTTTTTCTGAGACGAATAACTTTTATATTGAATACTTTCCGAAATTTACAACAGAAAGGCTTCAAAAATATAAATTTTCGTGTGAAAGCCCTATTATAGGGACCTAGAAGCAATTTCGCGAGGTCAGATGGTAATTTCTAAAACTTTTCTATAAATACCTTGAAGTTTGTTGGAATTGCGAAAATGGCGTAACCTCACCAAACCCCTCACACGACCCCTTTCCCCAAACACGATTTGGAAGACCCTTGGTCGAGCTGACAACCTGCCAGCTATCGCAAGTCGGCGCGATGGCCCATAGGGGTGTGTCAGCTACCCCTTCGTCTTGTAGTGGCCGGTGGTAGTCCAAAACGTCGGCGAACGGCGATAAAAGAGAGAAATGTGAATGGTAATGGGTTTCGTGATCCCAGCTTGTCCCTTCGTTCCATGGCTTAAGCCACCCGCCAAATATAAGTTTTCGGAGAGTATTACAAGTTGACAATGATGGATTTTCCGTCCCGTGCTCGGTTGCACTTGAAACGAGAAAGAAAGCGTCGGTAAATAGTGACCCACTAGTGAACAGTAGCTCCAATTGAAATTCGGTCAATTCCAACGCGTTTGTGAGATCTTTTGGTGTCTGTCTATGCCTTCGAAATCTCGGTAAGACCTGCCGGTAAGAACTCACTAATTTCAAGTTTTCCGTTAAATGTTACGATGTATCTAGTAGCTTCGTAGAGTAGCATAATGAGATAAATTGAATTATTTGAGTATGAGTATATTGAATATGTGTATAAGGTAGAATCTGAGTGAAAATAGAACGAATTGGATCGATCCGATAAATTATGCTAGTTTCTGGTAAAATGGGTTTTAAGAATATTGATGTATTCTTTATTGTAATGATAGATATGAGATATATATCATGATAAGATAATGAATATGTAAATCCGGGTAGGTTCGGAGGGTTCGGGACCCTTCCGTAATGTTTACGGAAACGTTTTTGGAAGATTTTTCCAAAACGCGTAAACAGAGGATTTATGACTTAGATTACTTTGTAATGATATTTAAGATTGATATAATTAAGAATATTAAAATCAAACTTGATTTGGTTGTCCCAGAAATATCCGGAATTTTGTCAAAGTTAGGTTGATGATTCTCCAAAGTGGCGATTTTGGCGACATTTCACTGTTTGTTTTAGTAAACTTGACTAGGACCTGGAGTACTCGCGAAGACAGGTAAGTAACCCATACGATGAGTACTTGAATGTTGATTTGTGTTTATATATATAAATGTATAAATGGTTGAAGTGTTTATGATAAAATGTGGATAGTAAGATGTGGTTTTGAGAATAGAGTTCGAGATTGTGTGTAGTTAAGTTAATCGACCACCACATGTATGGATGTTTATGTTATTGCTATGAAATGAAATAAGATGATAGATAGGGTTAATGTCTATATGTATGTATTCATGTACGTCAGTGTATGAACCTGAATAGTATGCATATGCATACGTGACTGAATATGTATATATGTAAGTATATGTACATGTATTTGTATATGTATGGGATAATAAGATAAGTATGATTTGAGTGTATAAGATCTGTAAAGAGAACACGTTATAATTTTTGAATTTATATTAGCACGTGTGGATGTGCGATATTGGAATGAGTTTATTATTGACTAGTGCATACGATTTAGATGTATAGAGGTTGGGTTGGTATAAGCTAAACCTTTTTTTAGTAATAGAAGTATGTGATTAATAGGATACGTATAAGAATGAAAATGTATATTTGTTAAGACACCGTGTCAATATTTTCAGACAAGAATTCTGAAATAGATTATGTTTGATTGATAACTATGAGGACTATTAAAGGCTATTGTATCTGAATAAGAAGTAATGTGTATACTCGTATGTTTGATGTAAATACGTATGTGTATGACTATTCTAATTATAAAGTAATATTTGCCATGTATTTTCTTGTGTATAGTTAATCGTATAATGAGTTTGTGTTATGTGATATGTGTACATGTCTGTATGTTCAATTGGTTGATGATTTCGTGGTGCAGTAGTCGAGTTGCTTAGGAATCCATTCGTACGATATTTATCTCATACCAGTTCTAAAATAGGTAATGAGTCTCGTACGATCACTCTATGTGTAAACCAACCATATGTATGTATTGTTTGGTTATGTCTTCTTTGATATATTGGCTATTATGTATGTTTCATTGTCGGTTGCACGATAATTGTATGTATGATTGAATGTATCTGTGTGTGTGATAGAACCCGTGATATATATGGACTGTGTATGCTATTGTGGAATGAATGAATGACTTGGAAATTGGTGTGAGTATAAGATGTTGTAAACTGTGTTTGCTAAGCTGTTTATATATTTACGTATACGTGTAAGAATTCTGAAATTTTATTGTATGAATATAATAGAAGTGAGCTATGATATGTGTGAATAAATACGAATAACGAATGTTAAGTTATTGTAAGACTATTTGAATTGAAGGAACTATGCATCAAATTGAAAGAAAACTTATTTCAAATTGAAGAAAATTTGTTTCGAATTTAGAAAAATTTGTATCGAATTAAAGAAAATTTATTTGAGTTACCGATTTGATGATATTTCAAAGATATTCATTCTCGATTAAGTATAGAGTATAATTTTATGTTTCCTATGATTGAAACAGATTCGTTGTCAAATGACGTGCTCTATCGATATTTGAACTTTTGCCTTGTATGCTTTGGATGTTTGTATATTATATTGGCATGTGTAAAAAAAAAAGGATAACTAAAAGTTTGTAAATCTAAACTCGTAACGACTTAGTAATTTCAAATCGTTTATGTTATGCTTGACTTGTATGTTTTGTTGTAGTATGAGCGTAGTTACATGTGAGTTTTATAACTCATTCCAAACCAGTTTACCAGTTTTACAGGTTGGCTACCAGATGGGTCAACCACTTCAGCTTTTCCTTTTGTATATGTGATGTCTTCTTCAGGTTTCATTTTGATGCTGGACTTTGTTCCAGGTTGTCCAGTTTTAGGATAAATCATGTTTCAAGTTGTCCAAGTTTTGTAAATTTGGAGGCTTATGGAGATGGGTTAATCGTGTCTCATACCGGTAGCATCCTACCTCTATCGGAGTGTTATATTTTAATTATTTATATATTTATATATGTGTTATGAGAAAAATGGGCTCAGAATCTGATTGGGCCTAGCCATAAGAAATAGGCCCACCAACATCAAAAGACCTAATAGAAAGGTTCAGATTGCAAGGCCCAGAGAGGCTCAGCTCGATTGTTGCAAGGAAATTCACATCGATCTCACCGGGACCTTCAAGGAAATAACCTTGAAGACACGGCGAACTCATTCAGATCACATAATGCCAACGGAGTCAGTGCCCACAAGTCGCAAGTCGTTTCATACCATAAAAATATTTTATGTCACGAAGAACGCTATCAAAGAGTTCAATTGATGGAAATTAAACCACCTCAGTGGTTACACAATTAAAAAACCATAATAAATCTCATTAAATTGTAGGTAATTATCATTCATAAATTTGATAACAGTCACCACATTCAAATCTGGGGTGACATTTCCTTCCACTCAGAAACAATATAAATAAGAGAAGATTCTCTTTGTAAAGAGGAGAGATACCAAAAACTATTCTAAATTTCCACGAAAACTCCAAATGTAACTCTAAATTCATCAATAAGATTGGCTCGTGGAATTAGGCCTTAAATTTACCAAACCACGTAAAACCTAGGGTTCATTATCCTTTTTACACATATTAGTGTTGACTGGTTTTAGCAGTCAATATTTTGGTGTTAGAAGAAGGGCCTAACTGAGTAAATTCCACGAATTCCAATGGTAAACTAGCGAAGAAGCGGTGACGGTCATGCTATCTCAAACAGAAACATTGGATGAAGAATCTCACAGCCGAAGCCGAATACGACAACATACCTCCTCTAATACCTCAGGTCTCAGGCCAAACTTGAGAGGAGAAGACACGAGCCAGCCTCTCGACCTTAAGTGTGGGTCTAAAGGCTAAATGAATTGGAGAATACTATGCGTGTATTACTATAGCTGGTGCAACATTTGGCTCAAAACAAACCAAGGCATGAGCTTTAAGTCAGTAGACGATCAAGGGCTCGCAAAGCCATGATAACTGGTAAAGACAGGACAACCACAACAACGAAGGGCAAGAATACACAGAGGATGACATTTCTGAGCACCGAGGTAATGACCGTGGTCCTTTAATTTTAATTGACAACCTCAATCATCATCATGTACAGCTCAGCAAGTATCGAGGCGAGTAGTCAGTACACAACCCCTCTAACAGGGAAAGAAAACATCGGCGTTGGACTGAGGGTCATAATATGTGAGAAGTACTATAACGCACATGGACACATTAATCCCCATGGAATGTCAAATGAGGTGGGTCACCGCAGCATCTAAGGTGACATATGCAGAATAACCCTAACCCCCATGACATTCAGGTTGCGATTCACGCTCAGAAGGCCTGTCTCGAAGTGATTTGATTGCACATACTATAATGGCAGGATGGTGACATTCGAGAGCTTGAAAGGAGTCTGAAACGGCTGAATAATGGCGGGCCACGTTAGCTGAGCCCGTCAACTGGTACACAGCATAAAGCCTATTCACACAAGAGATCTCCAATGATCCGCTCCTCGACCGCTTTAAATTGTCAAACATATCAACGTATGAAGCGACATACGACCTATTCAGCCATCTAGGCGCATTCAACGTGCAGATGAACCTGGTGACAACCAACAACCTGGTAAAGCACAAAAAATGGTTGCAAGCACTGCCAATATGGAGCATATCAAGCTGTGAACAATGTCAAGAAATGTTCCTCCAATAATATTAGGCCCTCAAGCGATAGCTCGTCCCACTGTACCACCTCGCGACAATCTACCAGAAGCAAGCAGAGCAATAAAAGTATTATTTAGCTCGCTTTCAGAGAGAAATAAGCTATGTCGACTATCCATTTAATGAAAGCATGCTGACCATAATTTCGACAGGTTTAGAAAAGAACAGCAGGCTCTATATGAGACTATAAGTCTCCCATGAGAACCTTGAATGAATTCTACAAGCAAGCTCATCAGTACATTCGCATAGAGAAATTATTTGGCTCGAAGAAACCCACTCTCGATATAAGAAGTGGAGAAAGAAAATCGAAAAACAAGAACAAAAGGGATGACATGGGCAGCTTGTCCTCAAAGGGGATGTCGTATGGTTTAACAAGCGTGATCAAATCTCTCTCTGTTATATTTGAATCGAGCTCGATAAAGTCATACCATCTATGATGAGCGGGATCTGAAATCACCCCCCGGGACAGAAGTCCTTACCTGTAGTCCCTGCCCTAGCTCATCTTTTAGCTCATTTCCTATAGATTTAAGGGCGACCACCACATTGCTAATGAGCTGGCATGCCCGAGTCTGACCTATTTAGTACCCGCGACCGTTACTTCCCGATCCAAGGTGGATTCACGGGACGCTTCTAAGAACCTTGCATAACGATCAATAGCCTCAAAGATGCTCGCAAGATCATTAGTAGTGCTGATAATATGAATGAGAGGAGATCCTGACACCTCCGGCTAGTCCAAACTTATGACAATGTGAGTATATAACATCCCCGATCTGGAAGATGTTACCGGCAGATAATAAATCGTACTAACCCCATAAGCCTCTGACTTCATAACCATAAACCAATATTAGTACTCTTTTCTCCGATTGATTATATTATGTGTGGGACTGTAGCCCAAACTCAGGAACTTATCATACAAACTTAACATCTGAAATTGTAAACTCAAAATATATTTTTACAATGACTATCTCAAAATCAATAAATAATACAAAACTTTTACTTGACTTTGATTGGACTCTCCCTCTTCCTGACTTGGATTGATGGAATCCATACCCTAGTGACTACATCAGTATCCATCCTCTTGAGCTCGTCCTCCGAGAATACCTACAAGAACATAAAATTGGGAGTATGGGGGTTAGATCATTGTATGATCTAAATAAGTGGACGAAAAACTGAAATTCTGATATCAAAACATTTGGTTCTAAAATCAAAGTTCAGAAAATAAGTTTATATATGATAACTCTTTTCTGAAAACTTCCTGAAATCTCTTTTATAAAACTTAACATTTCTAAAAACTACTTTCTGAAAACTTTTTCTAAAATTTGATCTCTGAAAATGCTTTTTCTGAAAACCTGATGTCTGAATACTGGTATGTATCTGAAAACTTGACGTATAGGGGCGGTACGTATCGATGTCCCCCCAAAAGTCTAATTAGAGCCAGATGTGCAAATTCATGACTTTAGGGCATTACATATCACCGTCCCCCAAAGCAAGCCACTACTATCCCTAAAACTGGTGGTCTTGGGGCGGTACGTATCGCCGTCCCCCAAACCACTAAACTAGAGCCAGTAGTGCTTATTCATGCTACTACCTGACCCTTAAACTAGTGTCTAGTGGCGTTACGTATCGCCATCCCACTAGCCTTGAACTAGGATTTGGGAGCGTTAAGTATCATCGTCCCCCAGTCCTCTACATTTGAACATGTTCTCTGTCCATAAATTTTAATATGTATCAAGTAACATACTGGGGTGAGTTTTCCGCCATGCCCGGAAAAATATAAAACATGTTCTAAAAAAATTTCTTTCTTAAATACAATTTAAATCATAATCTTTTATGTAATAATTGTAATAAAATGATCTATCACCCTAAAGCATAAAAAGTAAATATGTTGCAAAAATAACAACATGAAAATCAATTTAAAAGAGTAGTGTCCACTCACTGATTGGAATCTGGCTAGTGTCATACGCTTCGTCGATGAAAAGTACAATTCCTGCAATGGTCTATAAATGTTAACTTGGTTAGGCTACAAATCATAAGATGGATTTTGGAATAAGGCTAAACTTTCTTAATTAAGTCTGTGATATCGTCACTTGGTATATCGTACTTGTACTAAGATGTAATGTGTGTAGACAAACTGATACGAGACCCTAAGGGTGGTCTCTAACACTCCATGGTAGAACTGAGTGGTTTAAAACTGATTCTAGGAAATTCTGTGCCAGACTTCAGGACAAATCTTTACGCGTCGTGACGCACAGTGTCTAGAAGTGTGCCATCATTTTCTTCTTGTGCGTCGCGACATAAATCCTTGTTACGTCACGACGTGAAACAGAATTCCAGGACTCTGTTCATCTTCTTCAAATCCAACTCACCCAATTACAATTCCTATCATTTCTATACTAAAAACCATAGCATAAAACATCATCATGCATCAACTTCACACATTTTAATTTTAGTTAAAATCCTCAATACTCCATTAATCACATCATTCTCACTTTTAGCTTCCCTTAGAATTCATCAAATTTGGGTATTTATGCAACAACCAATTTCTTTACTTATCAATTAATAAAACAACCCTTAACATGCTAATCTCTCTATCTTATCATCAATCTTCTAAAATCCAACAACTTAAATTTTGGGTCAAGTTTGCTTACCTTCTTTTATTGTGCATTCCCTCATTTCCAAGGATGCCACGCTTAACTTGCTTCATCTTTCTTGTTTTCCTTCCTCTTTCTTCATTTTATTCTTCTTATTTTCTTCTTCATCTCTCTCTCTCTCCTTTTTCTTTCTCATATTCTTTCTCTCTTCTACATTTTATTCTTCCATTTTATTTCAAATTGTGAATTTATGAATAGTATTCCATTTATATAGTAGGGGACATTTGATATTTGGAAGGTTGGAGAAAAGTATGGAAGTGTGTGGAAAGTTTGAAATTCTTGCAATTGAGCCTGAAATTACTATTCATTTGAATTTTTACTTATTGTTTTGCCTATTTTGGTCCAATTTTAGAAGAATATTCAACACGGAAGTTGTAAATCTTGAGCTTAGCTTTCCGATGGTATAAAATTTATATAAATTGAAGTTCGAATGAGAAAGTTATGGCCCAAATACTATGGGCTGTCCAGAATTATACGTTATACAGTCTCGTAACGGAATTTTGGGGAATTAACCAATTATCCCCGAAGTCGTTACAGAGGTGTATTTATGCCGAACATGATTTATATTATGTTGTCTTCGTTCCGTAATACCACAGTACTACAATGCAATAGTAGTAAGGACTACTGGTTGTTACAAATTCTTCCCCCCTTAAATAAGATTCGTCTTTGAATCCTCTTTAAACTTAGGATCTTATTGTTGATCATATATTTAATGAGTTTCTAATAAACCACCAACTGTAACTGACTATATGTCCAACTCATTTGTCTTATCCACTATATACTATTACCTTTCGTCGACTTTCTATATGTTATCATTACACTACCGAACAATGAGATGATCATGCTAAATCTAAAATATCACGTCTTGGAAGTCGTAACTAGATTTGTACTTTTATTGTCTGTGTGATAGTTTATTCTACCAATTACACTGTGTCATCGCAGATTCTATTTAACTTAGCATTGAAGGCCTCTGCCCAGTTGATCATTCATCACTTGACTGCTAGGCTTATTCCAGTCTCCATCATTTTAATATCTAATATATACATTATACCTTTTTATCATACTTGGTAAGATGCTTCAGAGTTCGTGACTTCAACGAATTTCCCTACGGTCTTTACTGAAAAGTACTACCTCGTTCTTGTTTCATAAGATTTTCACTGAGTATTCTTAACTGCTTCATTTTGGACCTCTAGTTATGCTCAACATTCTTTATCTCCAGGAAATCTCTTTCTCTAGATCTTTAGTTATGCTTAACAATTATTTGACTTAATCAGGTTCTTAATAGCTAGTACCTTTGACCCTCGCTAAAAATACTGATGTCTCCATGGTCAGGCTTCCCATTCTTACTTTTCAGAATTGACAAGTTTACATGAGTGGTCATTGTCATTATTTAGCATGCTTCTTCTCGATGCCCTTTTTTTGCTCCACTTATCTATCATGATCTTAACATTCTTTCTCATCACTTAGTTATTTAACTCTCTATATTCTCCTTGCTGAACTTGAACTATTTAAGAACTTCCCTCTTCAACGGTACTGTCTAGTGATGATTCTTGTACGTAATGTGTTGCTTCTAGATAGTTTCCTAGTGGTCCTCTAAAGATCAGACTTACTTATACGGCTAAAGTTCATACTCTCATCGTATTTTACTTCCATTGTTATTGTAAATCAGGTTGTTGTTCCTTCACACCAACTCGTTTCCCAAACCTGGTTATATACTAGGATATCTCTTCTTTATAAATTTATTTTCTCATTCCTATACTATATTACACTTCTATCAATACTTACTTAGTATTCTCCTATTGTCGTCGCTCATTTACAATTTTACTTCCAAATCTTGTGCCAGCTGACCTTTTCATCTTCTCATTTACTCTGTTCTGTAACTGAAACTTCTACGGCCTATATCTCTGTCTCCTTATTTGAAGGATATTAGCTCTCACGTATCCCCAATATTGTTTAACACCATTCTCTTACCTCATTGACACTGTCTAACTAGTATTTCCTATCTTTATCTAATAATTTATCTTCTAGATCTCTCACTTGGAGTTATTTCTTTTCTATTCTGTTCTGGTACTACATTAAAAGGTTTTGTGTTTCTATCTTTTATCTCTATACTTCCACTTCTTTTCAGGGAGTATCTTAATTTAACCCTCAAGGTCCATCTTTGCTGCTCTTGTCTAACGAAGGTTGGGAGGGTGGTTGTTGTCCTGGAGTCTTCGGTGGTGGGATTTCCTTCACTATACATGTTGCAATTGCTTATGATGCTAATTCATAAACTTATAACTCTATTGTTTACATGTTCGTTGTTGGCTTCCTCACTAGGGTACTACTATTAGAAATTATACGAATTTTATGCTTCATAATATCGCCCCTTATTGTAAACCTCCATAAGGTTCATACTCTGTCACACTCCTGCTATACTCTGTCTATTATTCTTACTTAATAAGCTTTGCTATATTACTTGAATTTCCTACTTATCTTAGTTCCTTGAATTCCTTACATCTTCAAGGAATCTCATATTAAGTCTTTGCTCAAGCTATATTACCTATGATACTATACATGCTGAATTCTTTTATCACTTTTTATTTTCTGCTTACTGTTTTCATATTCTGTTTCTTTGTTTTACGCCATGCTATTGAGGCTAATAATGGTTAGTTCTTCTGATTTATTCCTATATTTCTGCTTTCTTCTTTTACTATAAACACAACTGTGACACTCTGTTTAACTGTCCGTACTGGTACTCTTGTCATTCCTAACTATCTCCAACTTTACGGGTCTATCCTTTCATACTTCCATAGCTTTCTACTGGCTTTAAGTTAATCTATGAACCTACTATGTTGATTTATTTTGTGGACTCCTACTGGCATTGTAAACCTCATGCTAACTTGCCTTAATCTTTGGATTATGTTGGGTTATCTTCTTCATTCCCTTGAAAACTTCCTTGATTCTTCTAGCTGATTTGGCCTCCAAGTTTTTTCACTTCTTAGGATAAACTCTCGTTGGGCTTCTTGCGATCATCTATATTTATACTGGTAGGGATTAGGGCAAACACCTTATGTCTCGATGAGTTTCGGTATCTTTGTTCTGGTACTTTGTGTCCTAATGAGGTCTATTTCTAATTTAATGTAGGTATGAGGTAGGCTCTGTCAGGAAGGCTTCCTTAACTGGTATGACTAAGTAGACGCAAACTAGGTAACTTAGGGTCTTGTCCTCATCGAATCACTTGGGGTAAGGTAACTAATTGTTTCCACTTATGACTTTTGTTTGTCTACTTATGGCCATGGGTCTGGATATCTGCAGTTCTCTAGATCTTTTTTAACATCTCTCGTCCATGGAAACTCCTTAGACTAGTCTCAATTTCTTACTTCTTTTTATCTTTTTATCTATTCCTAATTACTTGGGAAATTCGCTGTCTATATAAGGCACTTGAGGCTTCTAAATCTATTTAAAGAAATTTTTGAAAAGGAAAGGAATCTTACATTTACTGACCATTTTAACACTTGTTCGGGCTCTTCCTATTCTCTTTACTACTATAGATTCTGGTATTTCTTTATCGATTTAATTTTGTATCTCTATTTCTTCTTACTCTAGTTACTTAAGCATCCTTATTTTTTCATTTACTACCATAGGTTCTGATTCATCCTTATTTATCGGTTTCTACTTCTTTATCTCTTATTAAATCTGATTGCGGAACCTCTACTACATGTTCTTTCGATCATCTATCTATCCATTCACACTTTTCTTTCTAGCTTTCTCTTTCACTTCTTACTCCTTTGGGTAACTTTTCTTATATTTTAACTATCTGATTTTCATAGTGTTGTATGTACTTCTGGTAGTAGGTCGAATAACTTCAAGAAGATTCCTAATCTTGGATTTAGAGTATGCTTATTCTCGTGAGGAATACTACTCGAATAATCTAGGAAAGTTTGCTAACATGTCTGTAGAACTTTGAGGATGTACTCGAGGATCGGATACTAGAGAGGTAGTGCCTCGTATATGGGTATCCCAGACATACTACATATACAAGACCCTAACACTCTACCCACTCAGTCACCGACTCCCTAAACCATGCTCTGATACCGTCTTTGTAACATCTCTGTTCTGGAAGATGCTAGTGGCAAAGGATAGACCATACTAATTCCATAAGCCTCTGACTTCCTAACCATAAACAAATACTAGTACTATTTTCTCCAATTGATTATATTATGTGTGGGATCGTAGCCCAAACTCAAAAATTTATCATACAAACATAACATCTGAAATTGTAAACTCAAAATACACTTTTACAATGACTATCTTAAAATCAATGAATAATACAAAACTTTTACTTGACTCTGACTGGACTCTCCCTCTTCCTGACTTGGATTAATGGACTACATATCCTAGTGATTGCATCAGTATCCATCCTTCCGAGCTTATACTCCGAGAATAACTGCAAGAATAGAAAATTGGGAGTAGGGGGTTAGATCGATGTACGATCTAAGTGAGTAGACGAAAAGCTGAAATTCTGATATCAAAATATTTGACTCTAAAATCAAAGTTCGAAAAATAAATTTATATATGAGAACTATTTTCTGAAAACTTTTCTTGAAATCTCTTTTATAAAACTTAACCTTCCTGGAAATTGCTTTCTGAAAAATGTTTTTAAAATTTAATCTCTGAAAACTCTTTTTCTGAAAACTTGATGTCTGAATACTGGTATGTATCTGAAAACTTGACGTATGGGGGCGTTACTTATCGCCATCCCCCCATAAACCTAATTAGAGCCAGAAGTGTAAATCAATGACTTTAGGGAATTACGTATCACCGTCCCCCAAAGCATGTCAATATTGTCGTCCCCCAAGCCACTGAACTAGAGCCGGTAGTGCTGATCCATGGTACTACCTTACCCTGAAACTAGGGTTTATGGACGTTACGTATCGTCATCCCCCTAGCCCTGAAGTAGGATCTGGGGGAGTTACGTATCACCGTCTCCCCAGTTCTCTACATGTGCACGTGTTATCTGTCCATCAATTCCAAACTGTATCAACTTATATACTGGGGTGGGTTTTTCCCTCATGCCCGAAAAACATAAAACATATTCTGAAAAATTCTCAAATACAATTTAATTCATAAGCTTTTATGTAATAACTGTAATAAAGTGATCTATCACCCTAAGGCATAAAAAGTAAATCTGTTGCAAAAATAACAACATGAAATAATTTAAAATAGTAGTGTCCATTCACTGATTGGAATCTGGTTGGTGTTATATCACTTCATCAATGAAAAGTAAAATTTTTGCAATGGTATATAAATGCTAACTCGGTTAGGCTACGAACCATGAGATGGATTTTGGAATAAGGCTAAAATTTCTTAATTTAAGTCTGTGATAAAAATACAACTTTCACTCTTCCTAAATTAAGAAGAAGTACAAGTTATTTAGAAGTCAAAAGACATGCATCTACATTACGAATAAATGGAGAATACTACAATGGAATTGAAATGGTCAAAGGACCGTATATATTAATTGACAAAGGAGCAAGTAATTGTCATATAGCCAAAGATAAAAATTTTAATTTAAAATGTGAATCAGTAGAACCATAAGAATATAAAAATTTTGATCGAACGATTTTTCAATGCAACCAAATTTTGGTTGTTCCAATTATATTTGGCAATCATGAAATAAATATACCATACTAAATGGATAGTGAAATGGAAGGAGGAACATATCATGTCCTATTAGGAAATTCATTTTTAGAATCTTTAGAAGATTATAAAATAACCAAAGAAGGTTTTGAATTTACAAATGATGGTGAAATTATATTCTGCCCTAAAGTCAGGGAATAAAGATTAGATGCCAAATGAAATAAAATTCCCTTTATCTGTATACATCCAAATTGGATTTATAGAAAATAATGTAACCACTTGTGCTCTCTTTGTTAGACATTATGACCCATAGCGTCACTGTTTTGTAAGTGATATTGTATTATTGTACAAAATTAACTATGTGATAATGAAATTGCCTTTTACCGTTTTGTAATTTATTTACTTTGATATATAAATGGCAAAAGTCCATATGATTAGTTCCGTATTGAGATGATATGAGACAGTATCAATACATGAAGGTTTAATCATTAAATATCCCTAGTCGGAGTATTATCGAGATCGGACATCGATAATGCGGAATAGACTAGTATTGCACTTGTGCACGTTGTGAGGGCACAACGGCATAGTTCTCATATATTTAAGTATAGGATACTTATGCAAGTGCGATAAGAGGTTGTGTTTTACCGATGGTACGGAAAACAGCTTCGCTCTGGATAGACCCTGCGGAATCCCATTGGTAGTATGTCTGCGTGTCTATGGGAGACCGCATCAGGGTAGGTGTATATGGTCTTAACCTGAGACTTGCATCGCTAGTACTTGCGACAATCGGTAAACTTTGGTTTTGGTGGTTGGGGGCTTTAACCGGTTCTGTGTTCACCACTTCTGGGTTTATCAAGAATCGTAGTGTACTGGGTGTGATGTCAAGATGGAAGTGTCACTTCAGACATATGGAGTTGATGATCGCGCAGGATACAGAACTAGTACTCTATAAAAGGTTGCAACCGTCGGGGCAATATGACTAGGTCAGGATTGTCCGATTTAAAGAGACTAGTTGCTTGATGTCCGATATATGTTTTGTACGGGGCAGACACATCTCCAGCCCCAGGCCTAACATGTGATCGTCCGATACTGGATCGATGTACGCAATACTACGGTATACTACGTACTGTGATATAGATCTAATATTCCAATAAGAATATTTCTGGAGAATTGGGTAGGCATCGCGCTTTGCTAGAAGCCAACCTTGTCTTGTAATCGGTAAAAACGTAGTACAAGGTACATACGTGTTCGGATTATCCGACGGCCGTATTTACTGCCAACATATCCGGAGATCTCTCGGGTCGCTTCCTGAAGATTCACCTATGATATTTGATTTGAACTTTATTAATCTTGGATTAATTACGGAGAAACTTTATCTCGGATAAAATGCCTTATTTTGAGAGAGAACGATTAATTTGGAATTAATCGGTAAAATAATATATTCGATATATTAAACGAAATTAGATTTCGACGCGGAATTAAAATCGGATTTTAATTCGGGCGAACGAATTAATTTAGAATTAATTCGTTAGCGACGCGAATAGTGATTTCACTAGGCATAATTATTTAATTTACGTCGCGACGGAAATTCGTTAATTCGGAATTAGCGAAACCGAGCTCGAAAGTGTTTGCGGTCACATTCGTATTTTGAAACGAGTGGGGCCCGCAAGTCACATCGCGAAGTCACACATCACTTGACATGACTAGTTGATAGATGTCACAAGTCACTTTATTAAAGTGACTAGATATCACTATTCATGATGCAAGTTGGTAGAGGCATTTAATGCCTTTTTGGAGGGAAAAGTCTTTTGACTTTTTGCAAAGGATATACCAAATATTTGGTATTGGTTTTTTCATTATTGTTTTGAAAAGAAAAACATTGAAAAACAAAACTCCTCCTCTCTCTCTCAAATTGCCGTGACCTTCACAAGGGAAAAGGAAAAATTGTTTTTGCTTTCTCCATTTGCTAGCACATTCAAGGATCAAAAGAGGTGATAGGGAAACCATCAAAGAGCTTGGAATACACAAAGCTTGGAGCTTTCTTTCATTTCCTTCACCTTGGCCGAAACTTGTAGCTTGGAGACTAAAGGATCTTCTTCATCACAAAAGCTTTGTAAGTATGATTCTGCCATGCTTCAAGTTTATTATATATATTCATTTGTTGTATTTCATATGCTTACGCTTTCCTTGGGACAAATAATAAAACCAACAATGGTATCATGGAGCCATGTTTAAGCATGAATACATTAGGTTAAAATTTGGGTAAAATTGATTGAAGCATGTTCTTGTGAAATTTGATGAATGAGTATGCTTACATGTATATAAAATGATGTTATATGGAATCAATTTTGAGAAAAATACATTGGATGATTTTTCCCCAAAAATTTAGCCTTGGCCGAATGGGTGTATACATGGGATGTGTTGGAATTTTTTGTGTACAAGATCATTGGATGACTTAAAACGTATACGGGACGTAGATTAGTGATTCAATCGGATTGAAAAACAAATCGACACAAAAATTCTCACTTGGCCGAATACTAATGGACATGTAAAAGGACTTGATTTTTGTTAAAATAAATGTTGGACATGTGTTTTGAACAAGTGATGATTAATGAATTAAATTGGTGTTTTGGAAATATTTGGTTTAATGTATTAATCATGGATTTACACTTTAATTAATTGGATTTTAAAATTTGGAATATTAAAATTTAATTAATGGGCTTAATTGTAAAATTGGGCTTGTATTATTATATTTGGGCATAATGGGCTTGGTTGGGCCAAGTAGATTTGGGCCAAAAGAATTGGATCCAATTTGGGCCTAAATCACTCCATTAAGTCCAAATATAGTATAATGGGCTTTAAAGTTTAATTGGGCCTTATGGGCTTGAAATTGATTTTGTGGCATTTAAGGGTGATTCCTTATTTGGGTTTTGGTAATTGGGTTTGACCCACATTGACCAAAAGCCCAAGCCTTAATAAATCAATTGAAAGCCCATCGGACTTTAATTAAATGAACATTGGATGTTAGTTGGGCTTTGAGACCCAATTTGATTAGATTTATAATCAAAGTCTTTAAACCACATTAAAAGTGTAAACATTTAATTTGGAATTAAATAATTGAATTAGTATTGAATACGAATTAAATTAGATTTAATAAGTAGTTCGATACAATTCGCGAATTCGTACCTTATGTACTTTTTCACAAACGAGTTGGACTCGCGCAAAATCAAAAACCGTTGTTTGAACATTGGATGATCACTTTAACAAAGACTAATTAATTGGATTAGATTGGTTGTATAGCATGTCTTGATTGAATATATATGTATGTGATGTATGAATAGTGTATATCGGATGGATATTAGAAGGGAAAGGGTATTTTAGAAATTATTGTAAATTTAGAATTTATAAATTGGACCTGCGTGTCCAGCCTTATCTCTTTTATCTCTTTGTATTCTCTTCTCACCTAATTCCCCTCAATGTAAATGAGGTTTCTCTTATTGTATTATGTAATTGGGTAGAAGTAGAATAGTGCTAGCGGGGAGAGGAAAGGGAGTGATTTGTTATAGGAACAAGTTGTTTATATATCCATCCGCATATCACTATTAATTTACTTTACGCGCTTTATGATGTTTTAGAAGCATGCTTAAGGGTGTATGTGTGATGAGACCTAACAAAGATAATAAATTGGTTGCCAATTACGCAAAAATCCCTCAATCTATATTAAGCGATTATCCTTCCTTTGAATGATTCTTGTCGAAGATCCAATTGGCATTGGTTTGTTGGCCAAAGTCAAGACCTTGTCAATTAGGATGTACTTGAATCGTGAGAGTTTTGTTCCACATCGGTGTCTTGTCCAAGTTGTGATTTGTTGGCCAAAGTCAAGATCACTTCTTGTGCAACGACATTGATTACGAAACTATCCTTGTCAATGGGTCCCGCTTAACTGGAATCATTAGGTTTGTTGTGCCAAAGCCAAGGACTAGATGATTCGGAGGATATGGTTAGAAAATGTATTGGATACATTGGCATAAGCAATATGTTTAGGACTTGGATGTCCACCTAACCGGATCTAGGAATTGGATTGGATCCAATTGATCTGTGAGATCTACCTAGTTAAGTAGCATACAGCTTGTTGGCCAAAGTCAAGGTTGTGTGTTATTTAACGGGATCCTAGCCCACTAGGAAATAGGATTTCCCGAGTTCTCAACAGAGGGTTAGAGACTTGATGAAAATAGTGGGAGGCTAGTATGTGAATTTGCAATTTCGTTCAGATACTTTGCCTTACGCGTCTTTCAATATTATTTCGTCTATTTTAAAATTAGTTAGACTAATACATTGTTATTTTTTCTTGTAACAGTTTGACTGTACCCATTTCATCGTCAACTAGATAGTTAGACTATCGTGGTTGAGATGGCTAGCAAGGGAAATGTGCGTGACATCATCATGGGTGATAATGTCTTTAAAGGCACAAACTTCGCTGACTGGGAAATGAACCTCAAGATAGTACTTGGGGCTGAGAGGCTACTGTACACTATACAGACACCTCTCCCGCCTAGACCCACTGAGCCACTTGAGCTGGGGTTATGGAAAACTCACAGCGAGGATTGTGACACAGCTCAGTCTGTTATGTTGGCTTCAATGACTCAACACTTTCGTCGCCAGAATAGGGACTTGGATCCTTACAACATGATGGCTAGATTGTATGATCTCCACCGCACCAATAAGCGGATGGAGAGGTATGAGTTGGTGAAGAAACTCTTCCGCACCCGAATGACTGAGGGCGCATCAGTTGAGGCCCACGGGACTCAAATGATCGCCGATATTGATGAGTTGGGCAAGTTGGGAATAGTCTTGGAGGCTGAGCTGACTATAGACATGCTCTTACAGTCACTTTCTGATACTTGGAGACAAATCATAATCAACTATAAGTTGATGGACACGGATGACACTCTTGGAGAGCTGTTATCCATGTTGAAGGAGTCTGAGAAAGAACTCCAAAAAGGGGCTAAGCGCGAGGCGCACCATGCATCGACCTCTCAGAGGCCAAAGGCTGGGCTTAAGGCAACTGGAGGGGTGAGGAAGAAAAAACATAAGAACAAGGGCAAAGGCAAGTTGACAAAGGCTTCTGGGAAGCCAAGGGACAGGTCTCAAGATGTCTGCCTCAAATGCGGCAAAAAGGGCAAAGGACAGAGGGAGGATATCAAGGCAGGCAAGGCTCTAGCCTCTGGTACGTTTGTTATTGAAATAAATATGACTACTTCTAGTCTTAAAAATTGGATTTTTGATTCTGGTTGTGCTGCTCATATTTGTACTGATTTACAGGATCTGCAGAATAGCAGGATGCTGGCTTCAGGGGAGGTTGACCTACGAGTCGGAAACGGAACTCCAGTTGCTGTTTTGGCTGTAGGGACTTTTGTTTTGGAACTGCCCTCGGGGCATGTACTTAAACTTTTGAACTGTTATTATATACCTAGTTTAACTAGGAATATCATATCTGTATCTTTGTTAACCCAGCATGGGTACACTTTTGTATTTAGAAACACTGGGTGTTATTTATATAAAAATGATGCAGAAATTTGCACTGTTGTTGCAAATAATGGTCTTTATATTTTGAATATAAATGAATCTCCTAAACATAAAATGACAAACAAAAGGCTCAAAAGGAGTAATCTAAAAGATGAAGCTTACATGTGGCATTGTCGTCTAGGACACATCAACAAGACTCGCATATCCACACTTTCGAAGAGTGGGTACTTGGACGGATTTGATCCTAATTCATATGATGTCTGCGAATCTTGTCTTTTAGGCAAAATGCCTAAATCACCTTTTAGCGGTAAAGGTGAACGTGCCACAGAACTGTTAGCCCTCGTTCATAGTGACGTATGTGGGCTCATGTCTAACCAGGCTAGAGGTGGATATCATTACTTCGTAACCTTTACGGATGATGCGTCTCGTTATGGTTATGTGTATCTAATGAGACACAAGTCGGAAACTTTTGAGAAATTCAAAGAGTTTCGACACGAAGTAGAAAAGCAAACAGGCAAGAGTATTAAGGCATTGCGGTCGGACTGTGGTGGCGAATACTTAAGTTATGAGTTTCAAGATTACTTGAAAGAATATGGTATTCTTTCACAGTGGACTCCTCCTGGAACACCGCAATTAAACGGTGTGTCTGAACGGAGAAACCGTACCTTGTTAGACATGGTAAGGTCGATGATGAGTCGCACTGAGCTACCAATATCCTTCTGGGGATACGCATTAGACAGTGCAATACTTATTTTGAATAAGGTTCCGTTAAAGTCTGTTGAACGGACTCCATATGAGATATGGACAGGAAGGAAACCGGTTTCTCTTTCCTGAAGATTTGGGGATGCTGGGCATATGTTAAACGTTTGGAAGGAACCAAACTAGAACCGAAATCAGATAAATGCCTTTTCGTGGGATATCCTAGGGAAACCAAAGGATATTACTTCTATCACCCACAAGAGAACAAAGTATTTGTCGCTCTACATGCATTTTTCCTTGAGAAGGAATTCCTAGATGCAGTAGTAAGTGGGAGGAAAGTGGAGCTCGATGAAAATCGTAGTGATACTGTTCCTGGCAATGAATCAACGACGGAACATGAACAGACCATCCAGGATGAGTCTGTAACCACAATCTTCATATACACAAGGACCGCGTAGGTCGGAGAGAGTCAGGACAGTACCTGAGAGGTATGGGTACCTGATCTCGCCTCATGTAGATATTAATCTTATTGAGGAAAATGAACCGGCTACGTATGAGGAAGCAATACAGGATATTGATTCCGCTTTATGGCAAGAAGCCATGAAGTCCGAGATGGATTCCATGTATGCCAACCAAGTTTGGACACTGGTTGATGCACCAGAAGGCGTAAAGCCTATTGGATGCAGATGGATCTTCAAGAAGAAGACCGACATGGATGGCAACGTACAAACGTACAAAGCTAGGCTTGTAGCAAAGGGGTATCGTCAACAATATGGTATTGATTATGACGAAACTTTCTCACCCGTTGCCATGATTAAATCCATTCGGATAATGCTTGCAATAGCTGCATATTTCGATTACGAGATATGGCAGATGGACGTTAAAACCGCTTTCCTTAACAGAAACCTTTTGGAGGATGTTTATATGCAACAGCCTGACGGTTTTATCGTACCTAGACTTGCAAACAAGGTTTGTAAGTTAAATCGATCCATTTATGGATTGAAGCAAGCATCACGTCATGGAATCAGCGTTTTGATGAGATCATAAAAGAATATGATTTCGTGCAAAACGAAGATGACCATTGTGTATACAAGAAGGTTAGTGGGAGAGCAC
Source organism: Zanthoxylum bungeanum (assembly GCA_019454045.1). Classification (NCBI taxonomy): domain Eukaryota; kingdom Viridiplantae; phylum Streptophyta; class Magnoliopsida; order Sapindales; family Rutaceae; genus Zanthoxylum; species Zanthoxylum bungeanum. Next base: position 30,502 of record SKCR01036768.1, read on the forward strand.
TGACTTTTATTGTCCTTTATGTCGACGATGTACTGCTTATAGGCAATGACATTCTCATGCTAACGTCGGTGAAAGCTTGGCTTTCATTAAAATTCTCCATGAAAGATCTGGGAGAAGCAGTCTTTATTCTGGGAATAAAGATCTACCAGAATAGATCTAGAAAGCTTCTTGGACTCTCCCAGAGTACATATATTGATAAAGTGTTGAAGCGATTCAGCATGGATCAATCCAAGAAGGGATTGATGCCAATGTTACGTGGTATCTCTATGTCTAAGGACATGTGTCCTAAGACTCAAGAAGAGAGAGATAACATGAGTCGGATACCGTTCGCCTCGGCAGTCGGATCGATCATGTATGCCATGATATGTACGCGACCTGATGTGTCATATGCTTTGAGCATGTGCAGTCGCTATCAGGCCGATCCAGGTGAAGGTCACTGGATGGCAGTTAAAATATCCTTAAGTATCTTAGACGAACTAAGGATGCTTTCTTAATTTACGGAGAAGGAGAACTTACGGTATCTGGGTATGCCGATGCAAGTTTCCAAACCGACAAGGACGACTTCAAGTCGCAATCGGGGTACATTTTTTGTTTGAATAACGGAGCAGTGAGCTGGAAATCTTCCAAGCAAGATACTGTTGCCGATTCAACAACAGAAGCGGAGTATATCGCTGCATCGGAAGCAGCAAATGAGGCAGTTTGGATCCGAAAATTCCTAATCGGATTAGGAGTAGTTCCATTAGCTGCTGAGCCCGTTCCATTGTATTGTGACAATAACGGGGCTATAGCACAAGCTAAGGAACCAATGTCTCATCAACGATCCAAGCATGTTCTTCGGCGTTACCATCTGATTCGGGAGATTATACATCGTGGCGATGTAAAGGTCGAGAAGGTCGCATCAGATAACAACATTGCAGATCCGCTGACGAAAGCTATTTATCCGCATGTGTTTGAACGACATACACATAGTTCAGGTATTAGATGCTTGAGTGACTGGCTATAGGCCAAGTGGGAGATTGTTAGACATTATGACCCATAGCGTCACTGTTTTGTAAGTGATATTGTATTATTGTACAAAATTAACTATGTGATAATGAAATTGCCTTTTGCCGTTTTGTAATTTATTTACTTTGATATATAAATGGCAAAAGTCCATATGATTAGTTCCGTATTGAGATGATATGAGACAGTATCAATACATGAAGGTTTAATCATTAAATATCCCTAGTCGGAGTATTATCGAGATCGGACATCGATAATGCGGAATAGACTAGTATTACAGTTGTGCACGTTGTGAGGGCACAACGGCATAGTTCTCATATATTTAAGTATAGGATACTTATGCAAGTGCGATAGGAGGTTGTGTTTTACCGATGGTACGGAAAACAGCTTCGCTCTGGATAGACCCCGCAGAATCCCATTGGTAGTATGTCTGCGTGTCTATGGGAAGCCGCATCAGGGTAGGTGTATATGGTCTTAACCTAAGACTTGCATCGCTAGTACTTGCGACAATCGGTAAACTTTGGTTTTGGTGGTTGGGGGCTTTAACCGGTTCTGTGTTCACCACTTCTGGGTTTATCAGGAATCGTAGTGTACTGGGTGTGATGTCAAGATGGAAGTGTCACTTCAGACATATGGAGTTGATGATCGCGCAGGATACAGAACTAGTACTCTATAAAAGGTTGCAACCGTCGGGGCAATATGACTAGGTCAGGATTGTCCAATTTAAAGAGACTAGTTGCTTGATGTCCGATATATGTTTCGTACGGGGCAGACACATCTCCAGCCCCAGGCCTAACATGTGATCGTCCGATACTGGATCGATGTACGCAATACTACGGTATACTACGCTTGATATAGATCTAATATTCCAATAAGAATATTTCTGGAGAATTGGGTAGGCATCGCGCTTTGCTAGAAGCCAACCTTGTCTTGTAAATCGGTAAAAACGTAGTAAAGGTACATACGTGTTCGGATTATCCGACAGCCGTATTTACTGCCAACATATCCGGAGATCTCTCGGGTCGCTTCCTGAAGATTCACCTATGATATTTGATTCGAACTTTATTAATCTTGGATTAATTACGGAGAAACTTTATCTCGGATAAAATGTCTTATTTTGAGAGAGAACGATTAATTTGTAATTAATCGGTAAAATAATATATTCGATATATTAAACGAAATTAGATTTCGACGCGGAATTAAAATCGGATTTTAATTCGGGCGAACGAATTAATTTAGAATTAATTCGTTAGCGACGTGAATAGTGATTTCGCTAGGCATAATTATTTAATTTACGTCGCGACGGAAATTCGTTAATTCAGAATTAGCGAAACCGAGCCCGAAAGTGTTTGCAGACACATTCGTATTTTGAAACGAGTGGGGCCCGCAAGTCACATCGCGAAGTCACATCACTTGACATGACTAGTTGATAGATGTCACAAGTCACTTTATTAAAGTGACTAGATGTCACTATTCATGATGCAAGTTGGTAGAGGCATTTAATGCCTTTTTGGAGGGAAAAGTCTTTTGACTTTTTGCAAAGGATATACCAAATATTTGGTATTGGTTTTTTCATTATTGTTTTGAAAAGAAAAACATTGAAAAACAAAACTCCTCCTCTCTCTCTCAAATTGCCGTGACCTTCACAAGGGAAAAGGAAAAATTGTTTTTGCTTTCTCCATTTGCTAGCACATTCAAGGATCAAAAGAGGTGATAGGGAAACCATCAAAGAGCTTGGAATACACAAAGCTTGGAGCTTTCTTTCATTTCCTTCACCTTGGCCGAAACTTGTAGCTTGGAGACTAAAGGATCTTCTTCATCACAAAAGCTTTGTAAGTATGATTCCGCCATGCTTCAAGTTTATTATATATATTCATTTGTTGTATTTCATATGCTTATGCTTTCCTTGGGACAAATAATAGAAACCAACACTCTTGGATACGGGATCTGAGATCACGTTAATCAAATCTTTCTTATGGAAAGGATGGAACAGTATGGAAAAATCCATGACAATTCAAGGAATTACTGGAAATTCCAATATAGAAAAACATACTCAAAATCTATCCATTCTACTAGGTAGTAAAATCATAACAATTAAACGTGCATGTGCATATAATAACCTCGAAGTCGATGTACTTCTTAGAAATGATTTTATACAACAGTTTTCTCATATGGACAAACTCTGTATATGATTACATTAAAAACACCATGCGGATATTTAGTAAAACTTTCTAGAGAATTTAAACCATTTAGAGTTGAGCCAGCCCAACGTGGTGATAATTTAATATGGATTAAGTCAGAAATTAAAACATTAATTTATAAATGTAAGCAAGTTAATTGCTTGGAAGAAACAATTTTAACCATGGAAGATGTAAAAAGGCAATCGCAGAAAATTATGGAGAAAATTCAATAGAAAAATGGGACATTTAGAAAGAATATGCTGAAATAAGGTTAATAGATCGAACTACTATAATCAGAGTGAAACCTATGATTTACAATAGAGAAGATAAAAATGAATTTAATATACAAATAAAAGAGCTTTTAGACCTAAAATTAATAAAACCCAGTAAAAGCCCACATAGTAGTCCAGCCTTCATGGTAAGAAATCATGCAGAAGTAAAAAGAGGAAAAGCCCGAATGGTTATAAATTATAAAGAATTATATAAAGCAACACAATTTGATGGGTATTTTATACCCAATAAAAAGTATTTTAATCAACCTCGCCAAAGGAAAAAATTATTACTCTAAATTTGATTATAAATCAGGCTTTTGGCAAATAAAGTTAACTAAAGAATCTGTGCCTTTAACGACATTTAGCACCCCAAACGGACATTACGAATGGTTAGTAATGCCATTTGGATTAAAAAATGCACCTCAAATCTATCAAAGAAAAAAATGATAAAATTTTCTGTAAAAATAATGGTTATATGTTAGTATATGTTGATGACATACTTATATATTCTGAGACATACGAAGAACATATTAAGCATTTAAAAGAATTTTCAACAATATGTAAAGCTAATGGTATAATTTTATCTCAGAAAAAAAGGCTGAAATAAAGAAAAGTGAAATAGATTTTTTAGGTTTAACAATAAGTTCTAATGAGATAAAATTACAACCCCATATATATGAAAAATCAAAGAATTTCCTGATATTCTATCAGATAGAAAAATGATCCAAAAATTTCTTGGATGTTTAATTATTCTGAAAGCTTTATACCAAATTAGCAAAAAAGCGTGCAATACTACAAAAATTATTAAAGAAAAATAATACAAAAGGTTAGACTGTAGAACATACAGAGACCGTAAAAAATTAAAAGAAGAATGTAAAAATTTACCAAAATTAATATTACCAGAAGAAACTGATAATTTAATAGTTCAAACTGATGCTTTAGATTTATATTGGGTAACATTGTTGAAAACAGATATTGGAGAAATATATAGATATTCAAGTGGAACTTTTAATCAAGCAGAAATAAATTATTCAACTAATGAAAAAGAATTACTCGTAATTGTTCGAGGAATAAGAAAATTTACTTTATTTCTTCTGCCTAAAAAATTTATGGTTGAAACTGATAATACTCAAGTAAAGGGTTTAATTTTTAATAAATTGCCTCAAGAGCCTCAATTTAGAAGGTTACAAAGATGGCAAGTTATATTAAATTTTTATAATTTTAATATTACATAAATTAAATGATCTGAAAATTTCTTGGCAGATCATTTAAGCAGATATCCAGAACATGGATAAGAACTTGGTCAATCAGATCAATAATATCATGAGTAAATTACTCAAGGTACAACAAAGACAGCATTCTATAGAATAAGATTTCAAGACTTTTAAAGAAAATGTCATTCATGAAGTTATAAATTCCAAGTAAAGCTGTCATCTGTCAATGATGAGTATAATAAGCTTTTTGAAGCTGTAGACATTTATGCAGAAGATTTTGATTCTTTTGCAAAAGAATTCTGGAGTGAACAAGGAACACCGGTTCTTGGTGGATATTCACAAGATCTATATGAGGACGTTCAAGAAAATTTGCAAACTTAGGCAAATGTACAATCTCCACATCGAACTCAAACTGTGTATATTCCAGGCAACTTGCAGCCTCAAGCAAGCAGAAATCCTCAAGGCTTACAGCCAGTACCATCTTTTGGTGTAAAAGAAAGTTTAACCAAAGATTTATCTTTAAAACCAGATTATTCTTTAAAACATCGAACTTTTGTTATGGGTGGAAGCAGTAGTCAAAGTGAATCATACAAGTTAAAAAATTTTCAAAAAAGAAAAACAATTTTGTTTTCAATATAAAAACCCATTTCTCCATGGGAAAATGAGTATTTTGATTTTGCAAAACTTGTTTATGAAAAAAAACAAGGAGATGCTTATTTCCGTTTACAAGACAAACATAGTATTTATCCAAGGTTTACTTGTGTTCATGATTGTTCTCCAATTTTTGTAAAACGATTAGCAGAATATGGATATCTAGATAGACTATATCCATCTAAAAATTTAAAAGAAATTTCCAGTCTCTCTAGAGGTTTTCAAAATACAGTCAGAGATTTCTCTGATAATGAAAATATTTATTTAATATTTTATTCGATCAGTCTAGAATTTGATGGACAAATAATTTATGAAGATTTTCATTTAATTACCATTGGGTATGTAACAGAAGTCTCTTTAAGAGCATCTGATGTAGACTATAAAGTACCATATTTCAACAAACGGTGGATGCACTATCGAAGAGCACTTGGAATCAAGGTCATTGGAAATATGTTCAAAGAATTTTATGAAAAGGGTTATCAGACCTATGAAAAATGATCCGGATGGATGATTATCATGCCTTATAAAGAAGGAAGAAGATGTAAACAACTTGAAGAAAAATAATTGAGATAAACACAGACAAATGGCCCAGTTATGCAGAAACAGTGCTTGAAGCTTGTCGTCTATTGAAACACCAACATCAACAACAGCTAGTGGAAAGAAAAAATTAAAATGGACAGCCCATAAAGAGGTATCTACAAATGTAAAAAGAAGAAAAGATTGAGTGAAAAGGGTGGTGGACCACCATAAAAATATAGTCAAAAGCGTCGGCACCATGAAAATTAGACGCGTGTAAATGAAGATTCTTTCAAAAATCATCGGCACCACAGAAAGAAGCCACGTATAAAGTAAACTGTCGGCACCATGAAAATCCACCAAGTGTTGACAATGACCAGAGGTTAAGAGCCTATAAAAGAAGATGCTACAAGGAGAAAATTGAGTTCAAAATTTTGAGTTTTCGTTGTAATCTTTTGCTAGCATGTCAAAAATAATGTTTTGAGAAGATCAGAGGGAGTACTGAACTTCATATAAATTTTATGTTTATAATAATGTAAAATATTTTCATATAAATAAAAATAATCTTTAGGGCCTTACCTCATCTTCCTCGCTAAGTGCACTCTGCTACCATTCACCTTCTGCAGTAACCTTCGTCTATATGTCTTATGACGGACAACGTCTAATGGCCTTCCTGCCTAATCGAATCAAGTCCAGAATCGGCAAGCGCATGTATCGTTCAAGTAGTATAAAATATCGATCCCACGAGGACTTAATTCATACTATTATTATTAATTATTGATACTATTTATTTATAGATATCTAATTAAAAGGAGAAGGGAATGATTACTTTTGGTTGGTTAAATGTGGATTTTGCTGATCAAATAAATAAATAAATAAACAAAAGACAATACTAAAGAAAATAAACAAAAGGACACAAAGATCTAGGGTTTTGATTCCACACAATATTATTCTGATGATGAGTTGATTCTCTTATATAACTGTAATAAATCAGTTTGCTAACCTGGAACATGAAAATTTGCATAAGCCTCTGTCGATGGTCAGATGCAAACACCTAGATAACCCAATTAATCATATGTCTATGTTAACTAAGTTACCTGAATTCATTAAGTTCAAGTTCCAATAGAGACTATTCCCGCCTGACAGGTATATGTCTATCATGTAAGGAAATCTATTAAAGGGTTATCTATCCTCAAGGAAGATCGTGAGCTATTGAATTTAAGGCTGAAACCTAAAATCCCTTTATCAAGTTCGTTTTAAGTTTACCACATCAATCTTATTGGTGATCATGCAACAAGAAGCATTAGGCTTAAGATTCAACAAATAAACTAAAGAATTACCCATTATATAATTAAATCAATTATTAAACATGAGAATATTGTGTTTCATCACTTTCCTAGAATAAAAAATAAAATGCTGGGGTTAGAGGATCCACTTTTATAAATCTCACTTATTATAATATGGAAATTATCAGTGTTACCCAATTAAGTTTAAGCAGCCATAAAGGTGGTTTTATTATTTATCCATAAACAGTCATTTAGGCGGTAATCATCCGTCACCTAAAGACTGACCTTTAAGCGGTGTCGCATTATGGTACATAATTAAAACCAGTCATTAAGGAGGAATCAACTTTTAATCCATATTACTAAATTATAATTTTCATATTATAAATTAAGTTTGATTAATTTACCTTTACTATTTCTAATTTAGAATCTCCCATATTATAATATAAATTTGCTTGAAAATTACCAACCGACCATGTAGGCGGTATCCTAATTAAGTCAGATTTAGTTAATTCCAATCGATCATTTAGGCGATTTCCAATTAAGTCAGGTTAAAATAAATTTAATTAAGTCCAACCGACCAATAAGGCAGTTTCCAATTATCAGGTTTTTAGATAATTTATATTTTATAACTGAGTGAGATTAATCTAAATTATAAAAGTAAAAAGCTTCACCCTACCCCAACAGTAAATTAACTATTGAACATAAAAGAAATAAAAAGTCAATAAATAAAATAAATTACTGAAAGTAAAAGTGCATAAAATAAATTACTGAAAGTAAAAGTGCATAATTAAAAGTGCTGAAAGTAAATAAATAAAGAAAAATGCTTAAATTAAATTACAAAAACTTAAACAGACAAGATGCAATCCTTAAATTCCTTATGGAAACTTAAGGAATGCATGAAAATTCAAATGAAATTTTGCTGAATTTATAGGCACCAACAGATCTAGCACAACGTTAATTACGGCGTAAAAACCGGATCTGGTGACACGTGGCTGGCAGTTATCGGCATCTGAATTATTGTGCTGATGTGGCAATGATGTGGCGATGTCGATTTTCGACAGCATGTGATGATGACACGTGTCTGGCGCATAATAGCAGATTTTACGCATATTAACACAGTGCATTTTAGCAGATTCGATACACGTTAGCGGTAGCGAAGCAGAAGTGCTTCACGTCGCGATACCCAAAAGACAGTTTTCCCTTTTTTTTTCTGTTCTTCACTGCTTTGGCCCTGATTTGATTCCAGAGAGTCATGAAACTTTATTTATCTACAAAAAAACAAAAAACACATCAAAATATTCACAAAATTCAAGAAATTATATAAAATATTAGGTCAAATGAGTGAGAAATAGTGATACATTTACCACTCATCATACCCTCAAACCTAACATTTTGCTAGTCCTCGAGCAAAACAACAAAATAAAATAACATAAATATCTTTAAAATAAAATTAAGCTAAGCCACTTTCATAGGGATCACGGTTGCATTTAGCATATACAACAAGCCTTTAAACCCCTAGGTGTCCCTAGTGGATGAGTTGTAGTCTCGTGAGGGCTTATAGGAACGATACCCACAAACGTCAAACTAATTTATTCAAAAGTAAAAACATAATAAAACTAATGCACACAAAAGCAAAAGGACAAGAGAAAAGAGAATAAATAAACAGGTGAAACATCTTATCCAAGTTAATAGTTGTTTTCTTTCTTTCTAAATTATTGAATAAGTAAATTCTCCGATTATTTTTACCATTCTCTATATACACAATCAATAAAATATTAATCCACTTATTGTGCCCACAATTTTCATAAATGTTGTTGAAAAGAGAGTAATATTTTTGTCCTAAAGTTATATCAGAATTCACACTTTTTTTAACAATAGAATATTTTTTTCTAATTTTTTTTTACTGAAAAGTAAATAAAGCAACATCTGCAATCTATGTAACGAGCTTTAGGTCGGTGACTCCCAAACCAATTGGTTTTAGGGCACTAGGTGTTAAAAAAACCCATGCGGACTTAATTACTCGGATTTCATATGCCTTTTTTTATTTTTATAACATCTTTGATCCATGTAGCGTGCTTTAGGTCAGTGACTCCCAAACCAGTTGGCTTTACGGCACTAGGTGTTAAAACACCCCTAGGAACTTAATAACTCGGATCTTAGACTTTTTTTTTTATATATCCCATCACTTTTTTAGATTCTTCCTCCAATTAAACTAGAGTACTGAATATTAGAAACTTGTCAAATACAACTCATGTCCGTATGTTACCATGCATGTTGATACTACCTGTCAACTGAGCATGTGAAGATCTATTTTAGTTAGTTTTATAGAGAATTCACAAATTAAATAATTCAGAAGGAAATAAACAAAAATTAACTTTTTCGAAATAGGTTGAGAAACGTCTCAGGAGTGGAAATTCCTTACACAGCTATCTCATACCAATTTTACTTGATTAATCAAATGAAAAACTCAAAAACACAAAATATATAATTTTTAATTTTTAAAAAATTTTCAAATTTTTTAATTTTTTTGAAAATTTTTGACTAAAAATAACACAATAAAAACAAGATACTAATTAAATATTCTCATCCCCCAAACATAAATGAGATATTGTCCTCAATGTCTTAAAAGTAGAGAAATAGTTTAGAAATTGTACCCGGTTAGCTGAAATTCTACATCTAAATGAAGAATTAAAGGTTAAAATCCAGATTTATCCGACGCTTCTTACCACGATCATTATCAGACCAGTTTATCTTCGAAAGGATAGGGTCAGTTCGTGGTTCAAAGGTTAAGATTTGGTCAATTAAATCTGAGGTAATTCTGACAGTGAAGAGGAGTTCTTTGACAGGTTTTGACAAGATTCCATTTCTCTAGGCATCATCAAGAAATACACAAAGAAAATCATAAAATCCATCAACATTAAATAGTCCAATCAATTTCTAATATATGTTCAAGTTCGCCCAAGATAGTACTGTAAAAATTTCCTTCATTCTGCCCAAGCCTCCTAGCAAAGCTATAAAAGCATCAGCATGATTAATCATTTCTACCATTCGTTCAGACATACCTGGCACAATTAGTTCCTCTCCGTTTGATGGTCCAATAAGATTCGCATCTGCCAAGGGTTTTGAGATGATTCCCAAGACTTGACTGCCTTGCCTTTGAAATGATCCCCATTAGTCCAAGATTACCACCGCCACATATTAAATACATATTCCTTTCAGCTCAGACTCGACCCGAATCTTATGCTGCCGCTACATATTGTGGCTTAGTACCAACACTAGTATCAAAAAACACACAAATATTTTCAACTCGTATTCTTGAAGTTGCTTCCATTTTTTTTTTTTTTATGTATTTTTTTCTCAAGTCTAGATGCCTTCAAGAGTGCAATGATGAGTTGAATTTATAAAACCTAAAAAATGGTGAGTAATAATAGCACTAGTATCTTCTGAAGGACGATTATTAACTAAACAATAAAAGAAATCATGAAAGGTTAAAAAGTCTGGATCCGGTCTGCGAAAATAAAGATAATTACAATAGAAAAGAAAATCAAAGCAATGATTAAGGCAGCGGAATTGTGTACGTAATACGCCACTCGTTTGTATATAAATTCATTAGGATGTGTCTCAAGAATCCATTCCTTACTCAACAATTACTAATGAATTAGCTTTCATCTTTGTGATTGCCAAACACCATTCCTTTATCTTTAAATGCCCCGTTTGTGTTTTTTCCCTGAAAAACAACACATAAAATTAAAAACTCTACAACATGTATACAAAAATTATGAAAACATAAATTACAATAAATTACATGGGTTGCCTCCCTGCTAGTGCTAAATTTTTCATCTTCAGCCAGACGTGACTGAAATCCACATGTCAAGAAGGTTTCAGCATAGTCTTGGATGTTCGATTAAAGACAATCCCATGAGCATGGATTTTGAAGGGTCTCTTCCAATGGTCAAGTGGTAGAAAGAATTTTGTCTCATTCAGTGCTTCGACCACCTTTCTAAACTTTTTCGCTCCAGTGATTCCTGAAAAGAAAGAAATAAAATTTGGAGGTCTCGTACGGTGCTTGACTTTGAATGGAAGTTCCATTATGTCAAGCCTCTGGGTGATGTCTTTGATTTGTACTCCCCATAACAGTGATATTTCTCCTGAATGCCTGAGATCTTCAATATGGTCAGACATTTGCTCCTCCACTTGTACTGCATCTTGCTCCACGTTTTATTCAAAAATGTATTTTAAAATTTCCTTGTTCAGCTCTTCATCTGTCATCTGTGAAATGCATGCTCCATAAATGTCAACTTGAGGATGTAAATGTGTGTCTGATTTTAGGTCTTCATCCTCTGTCGTTGATATGATGGGCTCAAGTTGATCTTCTTCAAACATTTATGTAATGGAAGTTCCAAGATCTTTATTTTAAGGATACATAATTTCATCCTTAATTTTTATTAGGACGAACAACTCTGCTTCTTCATCCTCGCCAGAGTTCGAATAATAAAAATCAAATCGAGATTTTGCTGGTTTGGGCTTCTAAACTGACACATCAGATTCTTGATACTGCTCAGCCTCTTCCTCTGCTAAAGTGTCATCATGAAATGCTTGGTAATCGAAAGCTTCATCAGTGTTATCTGCTCTATGTACGACACAGAACTTGGGCAACGCTACTCTAGGCTCGCGGCCTAGTTGGGAGTATGGAATAGCTCGCGGGGGAACTAAACCGGAGATGTAACATGGAGTCACCACCCAGTATGAACTGGGACAAAGGTTTAAGGCCACACTCACCCCTCACAAGGGAAGACCTCAAACCGTTGGGTTCGGAATGGTCCCTTACTTATGTCATTTGTGATGGTATGATTTGTGCAATAAATTAACCGAATCTATTCAAGGTGTATGCTCAAGAATGTTTTAGATCTAATATGCATTCATAAGAGTAACTTCTAATCTAAGTTTGCATGCTTGGAAAGTAAGTTTTGAACGGCAAACAAGATATCACAGAACGAGCATATTGAACCATTAATCTAATTAACGAATAAATACTTAAACATGAATATAGGCTAAACTAAACGTCATGCATAAAGAATAAAGAAACGAAATGCCTAATTAACACAATCATGCTTTGAAAATTAACTGGTAAACCATACTAAACCAAGCTTTGAATAATAAATAAAACAACCTAGAAACTATCACATGCTCAAATACAAGTTCGGATGAGATGAAATATGTGTATCTTAAGTGGTACGTGGCGTTGTATCCCGAGTGCAGACCGCACTACCGTCCATTCAGAATCAGCTACGGAATTTACGTCCAAGTTTCCATCCGATATACCACAAAAGGGGACACATATCCCGCTCATCCATCAATCACATCATGCTTCAAACAACTCTCATGCAATAATATTTTAAAATAAATAAAATAAAACGAAAGAAGATAAGTAAAAAGGTGCCCTCAGGTCTAACCTCTTTTGTCGTCCAAGAAAGGGCGTTACACGTCCATTGGAAGGGTGAATGATCCGTAACTTTTCTGATTCACTAACTCAACATCTTTCCTCACTGTTTTGATGTTCGGGCTGCTGTTTTTAGACCACTATTTTGGTGGTAAGGATGCAGTTTTTCTGGACAGTTTTCTGGGCAGTTTTCTGGACAGTTTTGGGTGTGTTTTCTAGGCAGTTTTTGGGAAGTTTTCTGGGCAGTTTTGCTGGGCAGTACGCGAGTGTGTGCTTTGAGCGTCATGGCATCTGGCCTTTGTTTCTGTACGTGTGTGATGCTTGAAGGTGAGGTCTTGGTGTGATGGCTTGAATGAGGCGTAGGATGAGGGGTTGAGTGACTTGTATGAGGCGTGAGGCTGTGGCGTTTTAATGGACGTGAATTGCTAGGGCTTCGTGGAGGCTACTTGTTGAGTGAGTTGAAGGGCAGACTGCGTTAGTGGGCAACTCGGCAATGTGAGGCCAGGGTGTTAGGCGCAAAGAGGTGCCCGTGAAAAGCTGACTTGTAACGTGAAGGTTTGTTGCTAGGTGGCAGGGCTGAGTTGGTGCGCAGGATGAGGGGTTGGCATTAGTGGGGGCAGGCGTGACTTGTTGAATTGGGCAAAGATGTTACAGGCAGTTTGAATTCTTCCGTGAGTGGAGGAGTTACGTGCGATGATGAAGGCTAGGGGGGCTGTGCGTTGAATATTGAAGTTGAGGCTAGGGTTTATCATTTTTGTTTTGTCTATGCGTGTTTCTGGAGAGAGGCAGTTGGGTGCCGTGGGGACTGGTTTTAGGGTTTCATTGTTTGGGTTTTGTTTTGGGCACTGCCGAGTGAGAGAGAGGTGAGTGATCGTTTAGCGTTTGTGTTTCATTCTTTTTTAGAGTTGCCGTGTATTAGGAGTGAATGAGAGAGGGTTGGATATTTTCTTTGTATTTTCGGGAGGATTAGCCAGGGTTTGGTAAGGGGTGAATGGTTCTTTTTATAGGCCAATGGAGGGGGTTTACCGTGTTGGAGAAGGAATCAGATTTGTGAGATATTGTTTTAATTAAAATGTGATATGGAAAATCTTTAATTAGGGGAATTGATTGGATTTGTTCTTTTTAATTAAGGATATAATTTATTTAAATAGGTAGGTGATTTAATTAGATTAGGAATGTGTTTTATTTAAATTAGAAATTTAATTTAATTGGTTTTAATTTAATTCAAATTTTAATTTTAATTTGTGAGATGTGTTTTAATGGGCTTGGGTTAGGGATGTATTTTAAAACGGAGGTCCAACAAACGAACCCGAAGCGAAACAGGCGAGTTAAATCTGACCAAATGCTAATTTCTAACTTTACCCTTCCAACGTCCGTTTCCCGCGGCTTTCACAATCAAAGAGGTAGTGTCTCCATACGAGACTCATCATCGGGACTTATATGCAAAAATGCAGTGCCTACACTCCGTGAGATATGTAATTCAGGTTGTATGTTAATTGTCTAATTTGATTTGTCATTCTTTGTATGTATTCCGTTTGACTCTGAAATTGTTCATCAAATTGAGCTTCCTGTTTCTCGAACCAATCCTTGAGCATGTGAAGCATCTGATCTTCCTCTGATGGTTCTGGTTCTTAATAAAGATCATATGTTGATGGCGGATAAGATGGAAAATATGGGTCAGGAAATATGCAGGTTCTTTATATGAAGGTCTCTGATAGTTCTGCTACCCTAAAATATAATAGTGATTTATGCTCGGGTGGTTACCATCACATATCTCGCATCTCCCCATTGCGTTCTATTGAGCAAATGTAGTATTGCTTATTTCTGACATCGAGTGACAGTTGTTTGGCTGAATAACAGGCCTCAGAAAATCGGACTGTTATTCCCTGATTTGGGGTGTATCTTTACCTCTTAAAACTCGTAATTCCTTTATCACCCAATTAAGATCCATGTCAACCACCAGAAAACAAAAGAAGGAAATAAAAATTACAGATAAAAAGAAAATTAGATACAAGTAAATTCGATAGCTTCAAAATTAATAACTCAAGAAAAATAAGTCCCCGGCAACGGCAAAAACTTGACCGGGTAATCACACACGTATAATACAAGCGCACGTATCATTCAAGTAGTATAAAAATATCGATCTCACGAGGACTTAATTCCTATTGTTGTTATTAATTATTGATACTATTTATTTACAGATATCTAATTAAAGGGAGAAGTGAATGATTATTTTTGGTTGGTTGAATGTGTATTTTACTGATCAAATAAATAAATAAAAGAAAATATTAAAGAAAATAAACAAAAGACACAAAAATCTAGGGTTGTAATTCCACACAATATTATTCTAATAATGAATTGATTCTCTTATATAAGTGTAATAAATCAGTTTGCTAACCAGGAAAATATGCATAAGCCTCTGTCGATGGTCAGATGCAAACACCCAAATAACCTAATTAATCATATGTCTATGTTAACAAAGTTACTTGAATTCATTAAGTTCAAGTTCCAATAGTGGCTACCCCCGCCTGACAGATATATGTCTATCCTGTAAGGAAATCTAATAAAGGGTTATCTATCCTCAATGAAGATCGTGAGCTATTAAATCTAAGGCTGAAAACCTAAAATCCCTTTGTCAAGTTCGTTTTATGTCTACCACATCAACCTTATTGGTGATCAAGCAACAAGAAGCATTATGCTTAAGATTCAATAAACAAACTACAGAATTACCCATTATATAATTAAATCAATTATTAAGCATGAGAATATTGTGTTTCATCACTTCCCCAGAATAAAAAATAAAATACTGGGGGTTAGAGGATATACTTTTAGAAATCTCACTTTATTATAATATGGAAATTATCAATGTTACCCAATTAAGTTGAACCAGCCATAAAATGTTGGGTTTCTAAGATCAATCCCAAGATCATTTAAGCATAAAATATGTGTGAATAATCAACGAAGTTTGAGGAATAACTTACATTGATCGGCTAGGAAGGATGTGTAGACAATAAAAATTTGCCTCCTTTGAAGTTTCTCCAAGCTTGATCTTTTGAATTCCAAACTCAATGGATGTTTCCCTATCACTTTGAAAGACTCTTTAAGTGCTAGCTTTGGAAGAAATTTGCAACAAAATCTTCCTATTGATCTTTGTAGTTCACGGCAAAGTGAACAATTTTGAGAGGGAAAAGCTCTTTCACCGTGTGAAGACAAGAAGAGAGTAATGCGAGAGATTTTCTTGTTTTTGAAATTGTGTAATTAATTTTTTTTTTTTTAAAAAATTTCCTATTACCAAAATCCAAAGTTGGTAAAAGTCATTCCAAAATGACAAAGAGTGCAAGATAAACAACCACCAACTTCTATTACCATAAAGTAACAAAGTTGACTAGGGATGTGACTTGTGGGCCCCAATTTGATTCAAAATCCAAGTGGGCCCGCAAACACGTTTCGGGCTCGGGTTTGTTAATTCTGAATTAATGAAATTTCCGTTGCGACTTAATTAAATCAAATTAATTAAATAATAATGCCTCGCAAATTATTATGAAAGTCGCTTGTGAATTATTTCTAAATTAATTCGTTTGCTCGAATAAAAATCCAATTTTAATTCCGTTATGAAATCTAATTTCATTTAATATATCAAATATATTATTTAATCAATTAATTCCAAATTAATCATTCTCTCTCTTTTAGTTGATATTATCTCAGATAATTTCTTGCAGTAATTAATCCTAGATTAATTTTATCTCTCTTCTAATTAATCACAAATTAATTATGTTCGAGTCAAACATCATCAGTGAATATTCGGGACGCGACCCATGAAATCCCTGGATATGTTGGCAGTAAATTCAGTAGTCGGACTATCCGAACACTTGCGTACCCGGTACAACGTTCTTACCGATTTACAAGACATAGTTGGCTTTTAGTAAAGCACCGTGCCTACCCAATTCTCCAGAAATATTCTTTAAGGAATATATAATCTTTGTCATGCGTAGTATACGTAGTACTGCATATTGCGATCCAGTATCGGATGTCACATGCAAGGCCTGAGACTGGAATAGTGTCTGCCCCGTACGAAGCATATATCGGATCACAAGCAACTAGTCTCTTTAATCGGATAATCATGACCTTGTCATATTATCCCGATAGTTGCAACATAATAAAATACTAGTTATGTATCCATGCGTGATCATCATCTCCATATGACTGAAGTGATACTTCCATCTTGACATCACACCCAATACACTATGATTCTCAATAAACCTAGAAAAGGCGTACACAAAACCTGTTAAAGCCCCGAATGACCAAAACCAAAGCGTATTGATTGTCGGCAAGTATTAGCAATGCAAGTCCCAGGTTAAGACCAAATACACCTACCTTGAATCAGATTCTCATAGACACATAGTCATACTACCAATGGGATTCCGAAGGGTCTATCCAGTGCGAAGCTGTTTCCGTACCATCGGTAAAAACAACCTCCTATCATACTTGCATAAGTATCCAATACTTAAATATATAAGAACTATGCCGTTATGCTCCCACAACGCGCACAAGTGCAATACTAGTCTATTCCGCATTATCGATGTCCAATCTCGATAATACTATGACTAGAGATATTTAATGATTAAACCTGACACTGTCTCATATCTTATAATCTGGAACTAATCATAAGGACTTTTATCATTATATATATTCAAGTAACCTAATTACAAAGTGATGAAATAGTAATTCCTTTTTCACATAGTTAATTTGCACAAAACCACAATGTCTTTTACAAATAGTGACGCTACGAGTCATAATTATCCACAATCTCCCACTTGGCCTATAGCCAGTCACTCAAGTATCTAAAACCTGAACTATGTACATGTTGCTTAAACTTTTACCAAGGAATAACTTTCGTCAGTGGATCTGTAATGTTGTCATTTGATGCGAACTTCTCGATCTTCACATCGCCACGATGTATGATCTCACGAATCAGATGGAAATGTCGAAGAGAACATGCTTTGATCATTGATGAGACAGTGGTTCATTAGCCTGCGCTATAGCCCCGTTATTGTCACAATATAATGGAACGAGCTCAGTTGCTAACGGAACTACTCCTAATCTAATTAGGAATTTACGGATCCAAACTGCCTCTTTTGCTGCTTCAGCTGCAGCAATATATTCCACTTTTATTGTTGAATCGGAAACAGTCTCTTGCTTGGAAGATTTCCAGCTTACTGCTCAATTGTTCAAACAAAATATATACCCGAATTGTGACTTACAGTCGTCTTTATCGGCTTGGAAACTTACATCGGTATACCCTATTACCTCAAGTTATCCATCTCCATAGATCAAGAAAGCATCCTTAGTTCGTCTAAGATACTTAAGGATGTTCTTCACCGCTATCCAGTGACCATCACCTGGATCGGCCTGATAGCGACTACACATGCTCAAAGCATAGGAGACTTCAAGTCGCGTACATATCATGGTATACATGATCGATCCGACTGCCCGAGCGAACGGGATCCGACTCATGTTATCTCTCTCATCTTCATTTTTTTAGACACATATCCTTAGATAGAGTGATGCCATGTGACACTGGCAACAGTCCCCTCTTAGAATGTTCCATGTTGAATCTCTTCAACACTTTGTCAATGTATGTACTCTGGGAGAGTCCAAGCAGCTTTCAATTATTAAGCATGAGAATATTGTGTTTCATCACTTCCCCAGAATAAAAAATAAAATACTGGGGGTTAGAGGATATACTTTTAGAAATCTCACTTTATTATAATATGGAAATTATCAGTGTTACCCAATTAAGTTGAACCAGCCATAAAATGTTGGGTTTCTAAGATCATTCCCAAGATCATTTAAGCATAAAATATGTGTGAATAATCAACGAAGTTTGAGGAATAACTTAATTGATCGGCTAGGAAGGATGTGTAGACAATAAAATTTGCCTCCTTTGAAGTTTCTCCAAGCTTGATCTTTTGAATTCCAAACTCAATGGATGTTTCCCTATCACCTTTGAAAGACTCTTTAAGTGCTAGCTTTGGAAGAAATTTGCAATAAAATCTTCGTATTGATCTTTGTAGTTCACGGCAAAGTGAACAATTTTGAGAGGGAAAAGCTCTTTCACCGTGAAAGACAAGAAGAGAGTAATGCGAGAGATTTTCTTATTTTTGAAATTGTGTAATTAAATTTTTTTTAAAAAAAAAATTTCCTATTACCAAAATCCAAAGTTGGTAAAAGTCATTCCAAAATGACAAAGAGTGCAAGATAACCAACCACCAACTTCTATTACCATAAAGTAACAAAGTTGACTAGGGATGTGACTTGTGGGCCCCAATTTGATTCAAAATCCAAGTGGGCCCGCAAACACGTTTCGGGCTCGGGTTTGTTAATTTTGAATTAATGAATTTTCCGTTGCGACTTAATTAAATCAAATTTAATTAAATAATAATGCCTCGCAAAATTATTATGAAAGTCGCTTGTGAATTATTTCTAAATTAATTCGTTTGCTCGAATAAAAATCCAATTTTAATTCCGTTATGAAATCTAATTTCATTTAATATATCAAATATATTATTTAATCAATTAATTCCAAATTAATCATTCTCTCTCTTTTAGTTGATATTATCTCAGATAATTTCTTGAGTAATTAATCCTAGATTAATTTTATCTCTCTTCTAATTAATCACAAATTAATTATGTTCGAGTCAAACATCATCAGTGAATATTCGGGAAGCGACCCATGAAATCCCTGGATATGTTGGCAGTAAATTCAGTAGTCGGACTATCCGAACACTTGCGTACCCGGTACAACGTTCTTACCGATTTACAAGACATGGTTGGCTTTTAGTAAAGCACCGTGCCTACCCAATTCTCCAGAAATATTCTTTAAGGAATATATAATCTTTGTCATGCGTAGTATACGTAGTACTGCATATTGCGATCCAGTATCGGATGTCACATGCAAGGCCTGAGACTGGAATAGTGTCTGCCCCGTACGAAGCATATATCGGATCACAAGCAACTAGTCTCTTTAATCGGATAATCATGACCTTGTCATATTATCCCGATAGTTGCAACATAATAAAATACTAGTTATGTATCCATGCGTGATCATCATCTCCATATGACTGAAGTGATACTTCCATCTTGACATCACACCCAATACACTATGATTCTCAATAAACCTAGAAAAGGCGTACACAAAACCTGTTAAAGCCCCGAATGACCAAAACCAAAGCGTATTGATTGTCGCAAGTATTAGCAATGCAAGTCCCAGGTTAAGACCAAATACACCTACCTTGAATCAGATTCTCATAGACACATAGTCATACTACCAATGGGATTCCGAAGGGTCTATCCAGCGCGAAGCTGTTTCCGTACCATCGGTAAAAACAACCTCCTATCATACTTGCATAAGTATCCAATACTAAATATATAAAACTATGCCGTTATGCTCCCACAACGCGCACAAGTGCAATACTAGTCTATTCTGCATATCGATGTCCAATCTCGATAATACTATGACTAGAGATATTTAATGATTAAACCTGACACTGTCTCATATCTTATAATCTGGAACTAATCATAAGGATTTTTATCATTATATATATTCAAGTAACCTAATTACAAAGTGATGAAATAGTAATTTCCTTTTTCACATAGTTAATTTGCACAAAACCACAATGTCTTTTACAAATAGTGACGCTACGAGTCATAATTATCCAACAATCTCCCACTTGGCCTATAGCCAGTCACTCAAGTATCTAAAAACCTGAACTATGTACATGTTGCTTAAACTTTTACCAAGGAATAACTTTCGTCAGTGGATCTGTAATGTTGTCATTTGATGCAACCTTCTCGATCTTCACATCGCCACGATGTATGATCTCACGAATCAGATGGAAATGTCGAAGAACATGCTTTGATCATTGATGAGACAGTGGTTCCTTAGCCTGCGCTATAGCCCCGTTATTGTCACAATATAATGGAACGAGCTCAGTTGCTAACGGAACTACTCCTAATCTAATTAGGAATTTACGGATCCAAACTGCCTCTTTTGCTGCTTCAGCTGCAGCAATATAATCCACTTTTATTGTTGAATCGGAAACAGTCTCTTGCTTGAAAGATTTCCAGCTTACTGCTCAATTGTTCAAACAAAATATATACCCGATTGTGACTTACAGTCGTCTTTATCGGCTTGGAAACTTACATCGGTATACCCTATTACCTCAAGTTATCCATCTCCATAGATCAAGAAAGCATCCTTAGTTCGTCTAAGATACTTAAGGATGTTCTTCACCGCTATCCAGTGACCATCACCTGGATCGGCCTGATAGCGACTACACATGCTCAAAGCATAGGAGACTTCAAGTCGCGTACATATCATGGTATACATGATCGATCCGACTGCCCGAAGCGAACGGGATCCGACTCATGTTATCTCTCTCATCTTCATTTTTTTAGACACATCTCCTTAGATAGAGTGATGCCATGTGACACTGGCACAGTCCCCTCTTAGAATGTTCCATGTTGAATCTCTTCAACACTTTGTCAATGTATGTACTCTGGGAGAGTCCAAACAGCTTTCTAGATCTATCCCGGTAGATCTTTATTCCCAGAATAAAAGCTGCTTCTCTCAGATCCTTCATGGAGAATTTTAATGAAAGCCAAGCTTTCACCGATTGTAGCATGGGAATGTCATTGCCCACAAGCAATACATCATCACTGTATAAGACAATGAATGTCAGTGTGCTCCCACCAACCTTCTTATATACACAAGGATCATCCTCGTTTTGAATGAAATCATATTCTTTTATGATCTCATCAAAATGTTGGTTCCAAGAACGAGATGCTTACTTCAATCCATAAATGGATCGATTTAACTTACAAACCTTGATTGCAAGTCTTAGTACGACAAAACTATCAAGCTGTTGTATATAAACATCCATCAAAAGGTTTCCGTAAAGGAAAGCGGTTTTGACGCCCATCTGACATATCTCGTAATCGAAATATGCAGCAATAGTAAGCATAATCGACACCGTGTCATTGACGATAACTATTCGCTATAAGCCTAGCTTTGTACATTTGTACGTTGCCATCCATGTCGGTCTTCTTTTTGAAGACCCATTTGCAACTAATAGGCTTTACGCCTTCTGGTGCATCAACCATTGTCCAAACTTGGTTGGTGTAAATGGAATCCATTTCGGACTTCATGGCCTCTTGCCATAAAACGGAGTCGACTCCTTATATCGCTTCCTCATACATAGTCGGTTCTTCATCCTCAATAAGATTAATATCCACATGAGGTGAGATCAGAAACCCATACCTCTTAAGTCATTTTCTGACTCTCTTCGACCTACGCGGTTCTTGTGTATTCTAAGATTGTGGTACAGTCTCATCCCTGATGAACTGTTCATGTTCCGTCAAAGAATCGGTGCCAGGAACAGTATCACTCCAGCTTTCATCAATTTCTACTTTTCCTCCAACTTACCACTACATTTAGGAATTCCCTTTCGAGGAAAACCGTATATACAGCAACAAATACTTTGTTCTCTTATGGGTTGTAGAAGTAATATCCTTTGTTTTCCCTAGGATAACCTACAAATAGGCACTTATCCGACTTGGGTTCAAGTTTGGTACCATCCAAACGTTTAACGTATGCTCAGCATCCCCAAATCTTCAGGAATGAGAAACCCAGTTTCTTTCCTGTCCATATCTTATGCGGAGTTTGTTAAACAGACTTTGACGGAACCTTATTCAAAATAAGTATTGCACTATTCAATGCGTATCCCCAGATGAAAATAGGTAGCTCAGTGCGACTCATAATCGACATTACAATGTCCAACAAAGTTCGGTTTCTCCGTTCGGACACACCGTTTAATTAAGGTTTTCCAGAAGGAGTCCACTGTGAAAGAATACCATATTCTTTCAAGTAATCGAGAAACTCATTGCTCAAGTATTCTCCACCACGATCCGACCGTAATATCTTAATACTTTTACCGGGTATTTCTGCTTCGTGTCGAAACTCTTTGAATTTCTCAAAGGTTTCCGACTTGTGTCTCATAAGATACACATAACCATATCGCGATGCATCATCCATAAATGTACGAAGTATTCATATCCACCTAGCCTGGCTAGACATGGGCCCACATACGTCACTATGAACGAGGGCTAATAGTTCAGTGGCACGTGAACCATTACCGCTAAAAGGTATTTTAGGCATTTTACCTAATAAATAAGATTCACCGACATCATATGAATCTGGATCAAATCCGTCCAAGTACCCACTATTCGAAAGTGTGGATATGCGGTCTTGTTAATGTGTCCCAGACGACAATGCCACATATAAGTTTCATCTTTGTTACTTAGTTTAAGCCTTTTATTTGTTACATTTATATGTTTGAGAATGATTTATATTCAAATATAAAGACCATTATTCACTCAGCACTGCATATCTCCATATCATTTTTATACATAAAACACCTAGTGTTTCTAAAAATAAAAGTAAACCCACATTGGGCTAATAAAAATACAGATATAATATTCCTAGTCAAACTAGGTACATAATAACAGTATGAAAGATTTAGTACATGCCCTGAGGGTAGTCCAAAATATAAGTCCCAATGGCCAAAACGACGACTCATGTCCCATTTCCAATGTATGGATCAATCTCTTCTGAGGCCAATCTCATGCTAATTTACAGATCCTGCACATCAGTACATATACAAGTACGACAACCAGAATCAAAAATCTAATTTTTAAAACTAAAAGTAGACATGTTTATTTCTATAACAAACATACTTGAAGCCAGTGCCTTGCCAGCTTTAATCTCCTTCATGTGCACCTTGTACTCACGGAAGTCACGCTTCTAGTGACCCTGTTTGCCACACTATAGGCATATATCTTGGGATTTGTCTCTAACTCCGATCTTTCCAGCCATCTTAATTGCAATAGTCAAACTATTCAATTAACGATATTTGGGTACAGTCCAACTGTTACAAGAATAATAATAGAATATTAGTCCAACTAATAAATATATAAAATGACGAAATAATTTGAAAGCGCGTATGTGGTGAGTATTTGAACGAAATTGCAAATTCAGTACTAGCCTCCCACTATTTTTCGGCGAGTCTCTAACCCTCTGTTGAGTACTCGAGAAACCTAGTTTCCTAGTGGGTTAGGATCCTGTTAAATAACATTCAACCTTGAATTTGGCCAACAAGTTGTATGATATTTAACTAGGTAGATCTATAAGATCAATTGGATCTCATCCAACTCTTAGATTCTGTAGGGGACTCCAAGTCCGAAAAATATATACAATATATATGCCATTATATCAAATATATGTTCCTAACCTTTTCCTCTGAATCAACTAATCCTTGGATTTGGCTCAATAAGCTTAATGATTCCAGTTAAGCGGGACCCATTGACTTTGGAAAGCTTCGTAATCCATGTCGATGAACAAGAAGTGATCATGACTTTGGCCAACAAATCACAACTTTCCCAAGACATGCGATATGGAACAAAACCTTCATCATTCAAACACATCCACGATGGACAAAGGTCTTGACTTTGGCTAACAAACCATTATCAATCTTGGATCTTAAGAATGAATCACTTAATGGAAGGAAATCGCTTAATATTTTGTTGAGGGTTTTTCGGATAATTGGCAACCAATTAATTATCTTTGATTAGGTCTCATCATACACCCTTAATCATGCATTCTAAAAGCATAATAAGGTGCGATAAATAAATAATAATG
Organism: Zanthoxylum bungeanum; assembly: GCA_019454045.1. NCBI lineage: Eukaryota > Viridiplantae > Streptophyta > Magnoliopsida > Sapindales > Rutaceae > Zanthoxylum > Zanthoxylum bungeanum. Next base: position 54,818 of record SKCR01036768.1, read on the forward strand.
ATATGCGAATGGATATCTCACAAATTATTCCTATAACAAATCACTCATTTCCTCTCCCCGGCTAGCACTATTCTAACTTTTACCCGATTACATAATACATAAAGAAATCTCATTACATTGAAGGGAATTGGTAAGAAGAGAATTACAAAGAGTCGAGAGATAAAGGCTGGACACGCAGGTCCAATTTAATAAATTCTAAATTTATTACAATAATTTCCAAAATTATCCTCACCCATCTAATATCCATATGATATACATTATTCATACAATACATCCATGTATTCACACAAAACATGTTATTCAATCAATCTAATCCAATTAATTAATCTTTGAATTAAATGATTATCCAATGTTCAAACAACGATTTGATTTGCGCGAGTCCAACTCGTTTAAGAATAAGTACTCAAAGTGCGAATTCGTGAATTATATCGAACTACAATTTTAAATCCAATTTAATTTATATTCAATACTAATTCTTATTTAATTCCATATTAAATAATTACACTTTATTAATGTGTCTTTGCAACTTAGATTCTAAATCTATTCTTAATGGGTCTCAAAGCCCAATTAACATCCAATGTCCATTTAATTAAAGTCCAATAGGCTTTCAATTAATTTTTAAGACATGAGCTTGGCTAATATGGGTCAAACCCAAATGCCAAGGCCCAATAAAGGAATCACCATATTGCCATAAAATTAATTTCGGCCCATTAGGCCCAATTAAATTTAAAAGGCCCATTTATTACATTTGGACTTTATGGAATGGTTTTAAGCCCAATTTGGATCTAATCCAATTGTCCTAAACCAACTTGACACAACCAAGCCCATAAGGCCCAAATATAACAATCTTAGCCCAATTAAATTTAAGCCTAATTAATTAAATTCTAATATTCATAATATCACAATTTATTTAATTAAAGTGTATAGCCATAATTAATTAGTTAAATTAACATTTCCAAAACACCAATTTAATAAATTAATCATGCTTTATTATATTCAATTCATGTCCAACACAATTGAAACAAAATCAAGTCATTAACATGCTCTTTCATTCACAGCAATCATGGGATTTTTTTCATCAATATTGATTTCAATCAAATTAAATCATAATCAATATATATATCATACATTTTAAACACATCCAATGGTCTAAATCAAAAAATAACCATGACATTAGGGCTCTTACATATTCGGCCAAGCTATCATTTTGGGAAAAATAATCCAATTTATTTTCTCAAAATTAATGATGCATAACTCTAAGTTATCATAATCTAAGCTCAACCAAATCATCAATTTGAAGAAATCATGCATAAATCCCAAAAAACCCAAATTAAAGTATAAAAACCCTAAGTTCATTTCATGCTTAAATAGGCTCTGATACCATTGTTGGGTTTCTATGATCAATCCAAAGATCATTTAAGTATAAAATATGTGTGAATAATCAACGAAGTTTGCGGAATAACTTACATTGATCGGCTAGGTAGGATGTGTAGACAACAAAAATTTACCTCCTTTGAAGTTGCTCTAAGCTTGATCTTTTGAATTCAAAACTCAAGGAATGTTTCCCTATCACCTTTGAAAGACTCTTTAAGTACTAGCTTTGGAAGAAATTTGCAACAAAATCTTCCTATTGATCTTTGTAGTTCACGGCAAAGTGAACAATTTTGAGAGAGAAAAACTCTTTCACCGTGAAAGAGAAGAAAAGAGTAATGAGAGAGATTTTCTTGTTTTTGAAATTGTGTAATTGATTTTCAAAAAAAATAATAATTACCTATTACCAAAATCCAAAGTTGGTAAAAGTCATTCCAAAATGACAAAGAGTGCAAGATAAGCAACCACCAACTTCTATCACCATAAAGTAACAAAGTTGACTAGTGATGTGACTTGTTGGCCCCACTTTGATTCAAAATCCGAGTGGGCCTGCAAACACATTTCGGGCTCGGGTTCAGTTCGTTAATTCTGAATTAATGAATTTTCCATTGCGTCTTAATTAAATCAAATTTAATTAAATAATAATGCCTCGCAAAATTATTACGAAGGTCGCTTGCGAATTAATTCTAAATTAATTCGTTCGCCCGAATTACAAACCAATTTAAATTCCGTTATGAAATCTAATTTCATTTAATATATCAAATATATTAATTAAACCTAGATTAATTTTCTCTTTATTCTAATTAATCCCAAATTACTTATGTTCGAGTCAAACGTCATCGGTGAATCTTCAGGAAGCAACCCATGAGATCCCTGGATATGTTGGTAGTAAATCCGATAGTCGGACTATCCGAACACGTGCGTACCCGGTACCACGTTCTTTCTGATTTACAAGACATGGTTGGCTTTTAGCAAAGTACCATGCCTACCTAATTCTCCAGAAATATTCTTTAAGGAATATATAATCTTTTTTAGGCGTAGTATACGTAGTATTGCGTATTGCGTTCCAGTATCAGATGTCATATGCAAGGCTTGGGACTGGAATAGTGTCTGCCCCGTACAAAGCATATATTGGATCACAAGTAACTAGTCTCTTTAATCGGATAATCATGACCTTGTCATATTATCCCGATAGTTGTAACATAATAACGTACTAGTTCTGTATCCCTGCATGATCATCATCTCCATATGACTAAAGTGATACTTCTATCTTGATATCACACCCAATACACTACGATTCTAAATAAACCTAGAAGAGGCGTACACAGAACCTGTTAAAGTCCCGGAAGACCAAAACCAAAGCGTATTGATTGTCGCAAGTATTGGCGATGCAAGTCTCAGGTTAAGACCAAATATGCCTACCCTGAATCGGATTCCCATAGACACATAGTCATACTACTAATGAGATTCTAAGGGGTTTATCCAGAGTGAAGCTGTTTCCGTACCATTGGTAAACATAACCTCTTATCACACTTGCATAAGTATCCAATACTTAAATATATGAGAACTATGTCGTTATGCTCCCACAACGCACACAAGTGCAATACTAGTCTATTCCGCATTATCGATGTCCAATCTCGATAATACTACGACTAAAGATATTTAATGATTAAACCTTAGTGGATTGATACTGTCTCATATCTTATAATCTGGAATTAATCATAAGGACTTTTATCATTTATATATATTCAAGTAATCTAATTGCAAAATGATAAAATAGTAATTTCTTTTGTCACATAGTTAATTTGTACAAAAACCACAATGTCTTTTACAAATAGTGACGCTATGGGTCATAATTGTCCAACATAAAGGTGGTGTTATTATTTATCCATAAACTAGCCATATAGGCGGTAAATATCTGTCACCTAAAGACCGACCATTAAGTGGTGTCGCATTATGTTACATAATTAAAACCAGCCATTAAGGCGGAATCAACTATTAATTTATATTATTAAATTACAATTTCCATATTATAAATTAAGTGAGATTAATCTACCTTTACTATTTCTAATTTAGAAATCTCCTTTATTATAATATATAAATTTGCAAGATAATTTCCAACTGACCATATAGGTGGTATCCTGATTAAGTCAGATTTAATTAATTCCAACCGACCATATATGTGGTTTCCCATTAAGTCATGTTAAAATCAATTTAATTAAGTCCAACCGACCAATAAGGCGGTTTCCGATTAAGTCAGGTTTTTAGATAATTTATATATTATAATTGAGGGCGATTAATCTAAATTATAAAAGTAAAAAGCTTCACCCTACCCCAACAGTAAATTAACTACTGAACATAAAAGAAATAAAAAGTAAATAAATAAAATAAATTATTGAAAGTAAACGTGCATAATTAAAAATGTTGAAAGTAAATAAATAGAGAAAAATACTTAAATTAAATTACAAAGACTTAAACAAACAAGATGTAATCCTTAAATTCCTTATAGAAACTTAAGGAAGGCATGAAAATTCAAATGCAATTCGTCTAAATTTATAGGCACTTATAGGTCTGGCACGTCGCGACGAGTAACCCTTGCGCATCGTGATATGCCGTTAATTGTGGCGTAAAAATCGGATCTGGTGACAAGTGTCCGGCGGCTATTGGCAGTTGAATTATTATACTAATGCGGCGATATCGATTGTCGGTAACTTATGATGATGACACGTGTCCGGCAGACATTAGCAGATTTAACGCATATTAACACGGTGCAGTTTAGTAGATTCGGCTCACGTTAGAGGTCACGACGCAGAAGTACTTCGTGCCACGACGCCCGAAAGATAGTTTTACCCTTTTTGTCCATTTTTCACAATTTTGGCCCTGATTTAATTCGAAAGTCCTGAAACTTTATTTATCTACAAAATAATACAAAAAACATCAAAATAGTCACAAAACTCAAGAAACTATACAAAATATTAGGTCAAATGAGTGGGAAATAGTGATATATTTACCACTTATCACAACCCAATGGCTAGTAGCCGTTGGGCTGGGGCAGGTATAAAAAATTAGGGATTTCCCAAATTACCCCTAATATTATTAATAAATCGGTAAATTTTAGAGGAATTTTTGGTATCACAAAAATATTCTAAAAATATATAAATATAGATCATTTTTCATTATTTCAACACAACGATTTCTCAACTCTCAATTCCTATAATTTTCTCATTCTCAATTCTCTCAGCTACAATTACAATTTATCTTTCTCAATTCTCTAATTCTTTAAAATTTCTTAAACAACAAATGGCAAGCTTATCTGAGAACACAATATCAAATGTGCCAACCTAAGAAAGCGGCCGTAGTATCGGTTCACGTAGAAGAAAAGTTAGGTCTCGTTCCTCGGATGTTATTAAAATTCATTTTCATTTAATCGATACTGAAAATGAAGGTCTAATAGCAGTATGCAACCATTGTGGGGTTTCTTACAAATTTACTGGTGAGTACAGCAATCTGAACAAGCACCTAAAAAAACATTATGCCATTGAGCTAGGACTTGATACGGCGCAAACTAAAATGAGCAGGTACGTATCATCTAGTAAAGATATGAGTTTTTTAGATTTATTTAAATATTATGATACTAAAAATAGAGAAGAATTTAGTAAATTAATTTGCATGGCACATCTTTATTTAATTTTGGTGAAAAACTTGCTTTTACTAATTACGTGCAAAAAGCTTTAAATTCTGCTTCTTGTAGAATGACTTGAAATCTGGTATAACTTGGGTCAAGTGAAATAGCTTAGTATCCATTTCATAGAAGCGCTCATGTGTTGCCATTATACCTCGAAGTTGCCTGTCACACTCGACCATGGCATTCTGTTCTAGCCCCACCATTGCATCTATGATCTTCTTAGCTATATATCATGTGATTGGCCATGTTGGCACTTGCAAAAGCTCTACCATTTTATTGTGTAACATCCCACCTAAGCCAGGATGTTACCGGTAAGAGATAAGGAAACCCATCTTCATAAGCCTCTGATTCTGACGAAATTCCAACATGACCTCTGCTAAAAATTATGAAACCTGGACCACAATCCAGCACCTCGAGACGGCCTGTTATGCAATTCAAAACATATGCAACCATCATCTTGCCTCAAGCCAGAACTAAATGAACATAATGTAAATAACTTGGCCGCTGGCCAGAACTCGAAATAATACTATACTATTACATAACCCTTGCATATGAGATACAAATGCAAATATGAATACAAGGGGTCGTGAGGACCCATAACTCGACCCAAGACTCAATGACTCTCTTGACTGTAATTGGGGAGATCCACTATCTTCAAAGTCTTCACTGAAATCCTGTTGGCTCAGTATGACTGCTACTGACTTGCAAAACTAACAAACTGTTGTGGTGTGAGTCATAAGACTGAGTAAGTAACCATGCTCATAACTTGAGCATCAAACACACATAAAATATGAATTTTGTTTCTGTATTAGCCTGAGTTGTCTATGTGACCCTGCAATTATGTATTAGGTCTGAGTTAGCTATCTAGTTATTATTCATTTACAAACATATTACTTGTTACTGATCCGTTTATCTGATCACTCACATACTTTAAATTATGTCTATCGTTTATAGCTTTAAACATCTTAATATATATATACACACACATCAAGTTTCTATATCACTGTCAACCATGTCAAAACCCAACCAGGATTTTACTGCGCTATTTTGATATCTTTTTTCCGTCTTGTACAATCGATGCTAATCCTGATCAGACAATTAATAAAAACTTTCCTACTTTCACATTCTTGAAATATCATCAAATCGAAAATATAAAATTATTCTTTCTTTCTAACATTCATCACACTATCATGAATCATGTATAGATGTATATGTAATCATATTATCATGCACTAGTATTTACAAAATATTCTTCCTATGTAAACATACAACTCATACAAACACCAATCATATATAGACATATAAATGTAATAATGCTATCATGTATTAATATCAGCTATATGCATCTCAAATGATAACCAAAATGTATGATTTATATGCATAACTTGTAAACTACTTTCTACTTTAACATGTTATACTACTTAGAAAATACTTCCTGAAAACCTTTTCTGAAAAACTATTTTCTGAAAATTATTTTCTGAAACTCTGTTTGAAAACATCTTAATAAAATTTATCTTTCTGGATACATGCTTTAAATCTCTAGTTTCTGGAAATTGTTTCTAAATTCTGTTTTCTGAAAAACTATTTATTAAAATATGTCTTTTGAAAAATACGTACTGATGATCTGAAACCTGTGTACTGAAAAAATATGAAAACTGAAAACTGCTATACGTCCAGGAAAACGACTCAACTGGACGTGTTCGGGAACAACTCAATCGGGTCTCTGGAAACTGGTGGTATTCAATGCCCAGGAAAACGACTCAACTGGGCATCTCTGATATGGTGGTGCTCTACGCCCAGGAAAATGACTCAACTGGACGTAGAGTTCTATGTCCAGGAAAACGACTCAACTGGGGGTGTGGATCGATGCTACCACCCAAGCTCTGAACTAGAGTCCAGGTACACGAACCTAATCCGTCATCCTAACTCTACATGTGCACATGTCTCTGAATCCGTCAATTCTATCTCTGTATAAGTTACATACTACGGTGAGTTTTTACCTCATGCCCCAAAAATCATAAAACCATATTCTATACCTCAAAACTGTAAAAAATTATTTTCTGAAATACATTTCTTTCAAAAGAAAAACACTTAAAACTTTTCTTTTAAATACTTTAAATTTCAGAATCTTTCTTAACTTTAATTCAATTTTGAAAATAATAACACACAAATATGCATATACATTTCTTATGTTTTCACTTACCATAACCATACTTTATTTTGTGCTTATCTTATATTATCATATATGTACATGCATTCATTCATGAATACTTATGACACATTGAAATCATTTATAAACATGCACTCTCGATGATCACACAAAATTTATCTTTATATAGTCATATTGATATATACTTATATATATATATATATATATATATATCAACATGCTCAAGTTAACATGTATTAACATTTCAACCATATTATCATATCATAACATTTTATATTCTTCGTTGTTATAACAGTTAATGATTATACTTAATTGTACACATTTATTTGAAGATAATGCTCATATCAAGTTAATGATTTCATAATATGCTAATACACATTTACATCCCTCACTACTATGCAAACTCATAACCTCAATTTACATGCATTCATGCCACAAGAATATCTGTGCCAACACTTCTCATACCAACTCACCAATTCCATAATTATGCATACACACACGCAATCAAAGCTATTCTACTATATCAAACTTCACACATATACAAACTTTAAATTCTCAATTCCTAAACTTATTTAACCATTTCCCAAATATCAACATGTGCTCAAAGATCTCATTTACATATATTCATATGCTCATATACTCTATGTTCATTTAAACATGCATCAAGATACTTGTACACAAAAAAAATACTTTCTATATACAAGCTTACTTATTTCTCCGTGCATACTTACCCGCTTTTGTACTTATATGTTTAATTCCTTATAATTTATCATCTTTTAAACTTTAATCTCATTCCTTAGGATGTAGTTTCTACAACCCCCAATCCTAAGTATCATTATATTATACCCACAAGTATTTGCTCACGTTTCATGTATTCACATATACTTTATCATTCTTATACTTTCAATCTAAGGCTTGTTAGTATCTTACTCATATATACATATATATACACTTAATATTTTATGGTTACAAATATATTTATAAATTTCTTTATTATCTAAATTCAAATAAAACAGGTCTCAAGTATTCATCACATAGATTACTTACCTGGCTAGGCGGACACTCGTGATCCTGGTCCGATCAAGATATCGAGGCCATATACGGACTCCAAACAATTCCACGAACACGCTGGAATCGATAGAATTCTGATCGGAGCTATTATTCACGTAGGAGTTACTATTCATATGTGGTTTTCTTCCTCGTTTCGTGTGATTCCGGGTATGAATTAGAGAGACCGTTACCACCATCTCGTAGTACTTGTCGAGAGCTTCGATTTAGCGGGTGGCTTGAGCTGTGAAACGAATCGACGAGCCAGAACCATCAAACCCATTTCACACGGCTGTTTCTCCCTTCCTATGCCGTTTCCGGCCATATTTTGGGTAATCACCGGCCACAATGTGGCCGACCAACACTAGATGAAGTTGGTGGTGTCGTCACGCACCGTCGGGGGTGGCCGGATGGCCGTTCGTCGGCCACACTTCTTCTTTCTCTCTCATCCATCTCTCTTTCGTATTTCCTTTCTGGTTTCTTCTTTCTTTTGTATTTCATTGTTTTCTTTTTTTGTTAAATAAAAATGGTAATACAAAATATCTCCATCCAAAAATTACCAAAATGCCCCCACTTAAAAGGTTATTTTCAGAATTCATCAATTTTGAAGCCCTTCTGATGTGATTTTTGAAAAGTGTTCAAAGAGTCTGATGGTTCAAGAATCAACCTAATCGGAGTTCATTTGCTATTTTTATTACCGAAACGGCAAACTTTACACGTAATAAAAATAATTGTGTAACTAATTTTTGAGACAACGCTTCTTCTAATTGCGACAAATCTTCACTTTATATTATTCTGATTCATACATCATCGCTTGAACTCTTATTCTTTATTATCAACCTGTTATGAGACTATAACTTCAATCCGAGAACATTCTAGAACTGTCCCGAAAATTTGGGATGTTACATTCACTCCTCTTTATAAAATTTCGTCCTCGAAATTTCTCCACCCTTATAATTACTGATTCGAACCTGATCATATGTGCGAAAACTATCTTATTCTAAACTCCACTAATATCACTAATCTTTTCCAACTATGAACTAACTATTATCTATAAGCTAGGATCCATAACAGCTCAAATACGGCTTTAAACTGACCATACTGTTCTGGTTCTCATCTCTAACTATACTGATCTGGTTCTCATCTCTAGTCATCTGGCCTCACAAGGGCCATATATTAGCACTGTCTAATTTTTACAACTTCTCTGATTTAAAAGACCGTAAAAACATTAACTTAAGTTAATCTCCTCCCATACGAAGATAGCTAATCTATGCACATCAATTGAGTCACCCTTGGACTCATATTCAAGCAAATAAGGCATTGAATAATAAAATCATAGCATATCAAACTATCATAGAAAGTACATACAAAGACCTACATGGTCTTTACAAAACTGAAGACAATCTTTGACAGCCGGATCCCCACTGTTGCAGTCACTGACTTCCAGACCATGTTACTGACTCTGACTCTTAAACCATGCTAAGATACCAACTTTGTAACATCCCCCCGAAGCCAGGATGTTTCCAACATGACATAGGAAAACATATCTCCATAAGCCTCTGATTCTGACGAAATTTCGGCATAACCTCTGCTAAAAATTTTGAAACCTGGACACAGTCCAACACCTCAAGACGACCTGTTATACAATTCAAAACATATGCAACCATCATCTTGGCCTCAGGCCAGAACTCAATGGGCATAATGTAAATCATTTGGCCTCCGACCAAAAGCTGAAATAATATTATACTATTACATAACCCTTACATAGGAGATATAAATGCAAATACAAATACAAGGGATTGTGAGGACTCATGACTTGACCCAGGACCCAATGACTCTTTTGACTGTAATTGGGGCCTGTCTTCAAAGTCTTCACTGAAATCTTGTTGTCTCAGTATGATTGCTACTGACCTGCAAAATTAACAAACTATTGTGGTGAGAGTCATAAGACTCAGTAAGTAACCATGCTCATACCTTGAGCGTCAAACACACACAAATCTGAATTTTATTTTTATGTTAACCTAAGTTGTCATTGTGACCATACAATTATGTATTAGGTCTAAGCTAGCTATCTAGTTATTATCCATTTACAAACATATTACTTGTTACTGATCTTTTTATCTAATCACTCATATACTTTAAATTTTGTCTATCGTTTATAGCTTTAAACATCTTAATATATATACACACACACATCAAGTTTATATATCACTGTCAACCATGTCAAACCCAACCACGCTTTCACTGCGCTACTTTGATATCATTTTTTCGTCCTGTACATTCGATGCTAATCCAGATCAGACAATTAATAAAACTTTCGTACTTTCACTTTCTTGAAATTTCATCAAATCAGAATTATAAAATTATTCTTTCTTTCTAACATTCATCACACAATTATGAATCATGTATACATGTATATGTAATCATATTATCATACACTAGTATTTACAAAAGATTCTTGCTATGTAAACATACAACTCATACAAACACCAATCATATATACATATAAATGTAATAATACTATCATGAATTAATATCAGCTATATGCATCTCAAATGATAACCAAAATGTATGATTTATATGCATAACTTGTCAACTTCTTTCTATTTTAACATGTCATACTATTTAGAAAATACTTTCTGAAATGCTTTTCTGAAAAACTATTTTCTGAAACTCTATTTGAGAACTTCTTAATAAAACTTATCTTTCTGGAAACATGTTTTAAATCTATGGTTTTTGATAACTGTTTCTAAATTCTGTTTTCTGAAAACTATTTACTAAAATCCGACTTTTGAAAACTACATACTGATGATCTGAAAACTATGTACTAAAAAATCTGAAAATTGAAAACTGCTGTACGTCCAGGAAAACGACTAAACTGGACGTGTCCAGGAACAACTCAACCGGGTCTCTAAAAACTGGTGGTACTCTATGCCCATGAAAACGACTCAACTGGGCATCTCTGAATCTGGTGATGCCCTATGGCCAGGAAAACGACTCCACTGGACGTAGAGCTCTATGTCCAGGAAAACGACTCAACTGGACATAGCCACCACTAGAACTGGTGGTGCGCATCGATGCTACCGCCCAAGCTCTGAACTAGAGTCTAGGTACTGGAACCTAAGTCGTCATCCTGGCTCTACATGTGCACATGTCTCTGAATCCATCAATTCCATCTCTGTATAAGTTACATACTGGGGTGAGTTTTTACCTCATGCCCCGAAAATCATAAAACCATATTCTGTATCTCAAAACTGTAAAAAAAATATTTTCTGAAATATATTTCTTTCAAAAGAAAAACACTTAAAACTTTTCCTTTAAAATACTTTGAATTTCAGAATCTACTTTAATTCAATTTTTGAAAATAATAACACACAAATGTGCATATGCATTTCTTATGCTTTCACTTACCATAACCATACTTTATTTTTTGCTTATCTTATATTATCATATATGTACATGCATTCATTCATGAATGCTTATGACACATTGAAATCATTTATAAACATGCACTTTCAATGATCACACAAAACTTATCTTTATATAGTCATATTGATATATACTTACATATACATATTTACATATATATATATATATATATATATATATATCAACATGCCTAAATTAACATGTATTAACATTTAAACCATATTATCATATCATAACATTTTATATTCTTCTTTGCTATAACAGTTAACGGTTGTACTTAATTGCACACATACATATGAAGACATTGCTCATATAAAGTTAATGATTTCACAATATGCTATATACATATTTACATCCCTCACTACTATGCAAACTCATAACCTCAATTTACATGTGTCATTCTATAATTTAACATTCTTTAAACTTTAATCTCATTCCCTAGGGTGAGTTTCTACAACCACCAATCCCAAGTGTCATTATATTATACTAATAAGCATTTACTCACATTTCATGTATACATATATACTTTATCATTCTTATACTTTCAATCTAAGGCTTACTAGTATCTTACTGCTTATATACATATATATACTTCCTGTTTTATGGTTACACATATATTTATAAAATTTCTTTATTATCTAAATTCAAACGAAACACTTCTCAAGTATTCATTGCATAGATTACTTACCTGGCTAGCGGACACTCATGATCATGGTCCGATCAAGATTGCGAGGTCATATACGGACTCCGAACGATCCCAAGAACGTGCTAGAATTGATGGAATTCCAATCGGAATTAGTGTTCACTTCAAAGTTACTATTCATAATAGTTTTCTTCCTCGTTTCGCATGATTCCGGGCATGAATCAGAGAAACCATCATCACCATCTCATAGTACTCATCGAAGACTTCGATTTGGCGGGTGGCTCAGGCTGTGAAATGAACCAACGAGCCAGAAACATTAAACCCATTTTGTGTGGCTGTTTCTCCGTTCCTGCGTCGTTTTTTGCTACCTTTTGGGGAATCGCCAGCCACCACTGTTGGGTTATCTAAGAACTAATCCAAGATTATTTAAGCATAAAAAAGTGAATACGCAAAGAAGTAGCGGAAATACTTACATTGATCAGATTGGATGTAGGTGGAAAGTTCAAAAATTTCCTTGAAACCTTTGAGCTCCAAGTTTTCCTTGATTTGTATGTTGAGCTCCAAGCCTTGGTGAATGAATTCCAAACTCTAGGGATGTTTCCATATCACCTTTGAATGACTCATTTTGTGTGCTAGCACTTGGAAAATTTTGTAACAAAACTTCTCTCTTGTTCTTTGAAACTCACAGCAATGAGGGTTTGTAAGAGAGAGAGTGATTTTTGTTAAAATAAAAAGTGTAAAAATGATTTTCAAAAAAATCAAAACATATACCAAACATCAAAGTTTGGTTAATGTCTTTCACTTTTCAAGATAATGTGTCTAACAAGTTATCTCAAAAAAGCTCTACTAACTTCCATCAAATAAAAGTTAAGTATTTGACTAATGATGTGACTTGTTGCGGGCCCCACTTTAATTCAAAATCTGAGTGCACGCGTAAACATGTTCCGGGCTTGAGTTCGTTAATTCATGATGAACTCGCTCCAACTGTTAGGAAGAGACTATAAGATCAAATCTATATAAGTCTCAGCCTCAAAAGTTATGCCTAGCTGACCCACCTGTTCGATGTCAGTAATCATCTGTGACACATGGTGCTCAACAGATGTACCCTCTGACATGCAAGAGCGAAAGAGCTTCTTCTGCAACTCATATTTATGCGACCTAAGGTTAGATTGGTGAAGGTCCTTCAACTTCATCATCATAGTATAGGGATCCAATCCCTTATTCTGATGACAAAACTGAGGGTCATCGCAGCGAGCATGACGGATTGAGCAGTTGAGTTGTCATCACTGTGAGTCTTCCAAAGCTCAAGCTTAAGCAGGTGCTCAACTCCGGGCTTAGGGTCGAGAGTTCTCTCTATCATATAGAGCATTCTCTCAGCCCCTAGGACAATCATGAGGTTCATGTCCCAGTCAGGAAAGTTTGCGCCATTAAAGACATTTTCGCCCATGATAATGTCTCTAACTCCGATCTTTCCAACCATCTTAATTGCACTAGTCTAACTATTCAATTAACGATATTTGGGTACAGTCCAATTGTTACAAGAAAAATAATAGAATATTAGTCCAACTAATAAATATATATAATTGACGAAATAATTTGAAAACTCGTATTTGGAAAGTATTTGAACAAAATTACAAATTCAATACTAGCCTCCCACTATTTTTCGATAAGCCTCTAACCCTCTATTGAGTACTCGGGAAACCTAGTTTCCCAGTGGGCTAGGATCCCGTTGAATAACACACAACCTTGACTTTGGCTAACAAGTTGTATGATATTTAACTAGGTAAATCTCTAAGATCAATTGGATCTCATCCAACTCCTAAATCCGGTAGGTGGACCCCTAAGTCTGAAACATATATACAATATATATGCCAATATATCCGATATATTTTCCTAATATTTTCCTCTGAATCAACTAAGCCTTGGCTTTGGCTCAACAAGCTTAATGATTCCAGTTAAACGAGACCCATTGACTTTGGAAAACTTTGTAATCCATGTCGATAAACAAGAAGTGATTTTGACTTTGGCCAACAAATCACAACTTGCCCAAGACATGTGATATGGAACAAAGCCTTCAAGATTCAAATACATCCGCAATTGACAAAGATCTTGACTTTGGCCAACAAACCAATGCCAATCTTGGATCTTCAGAATGAATCACTCAATGGAAGGAAAACGCTTAATATTTGTTAAGGATTTTTCGCGTAATTGGCAACCAATTAATTATCTCTGATTAGGTCTCATCATACACCATTAAACATGCATTCTAAAAACATAATAAGGCGCGATAAATAAAATAATAATGATATGCGAATGGATATCTCACAAATTATTCATAGAACAAATCACTCTCTTTCCTCTCCCCAGCTAGCACTATTCTAACCTCTACCCAATTACATAATATAATAAATAAACCTCATTACATTGAGGGGAATTGGTGAGAAGAGAATTACAAAGAGTCAAGAGATAAAGGCTGGACACGCAGGTCCAATTTAATAAATTCTAAATTTATTTAAAACAATTTGCAAAATTTCCCTCACCCATCTAATATCCATCTGTTATACATTATTCATACCATACATCCATGTATTCACACAAAGCATGTTATTTAATCAATCTAATCCAATTAATTAATCTTTGAATTAAGTGATCATCCAATGTTCAAACAACGATTTGATTTGCGCGAGTCCAACTCGTTTGAGAATAAGTACTTAAAGTGCGTATTCTCGAATTATATCGAACCGATTTAATTTGTATTCAATACTAATTATTATTTAATTACAAATTAAATAATTACACTTTTAATGTGCCTTTACTACTAAGATTCTAAATCTAATCTTAATGGGTCTCAAAGCCCAATTAACATCGAATGTCAATTTTAATTAAAGTCCAATGGGCTTTCAATTAATTTATTAAGGCATTGGCTTTGTCCAATATAAGTCAAACCCAAATGCCAAGGCCCTATTTGCTATAAAATTAATTTCGGCCCATTAGGCCCAAGTAAATTTAAAAGGCCCATTTATTATATTTGGATTTAACGGAATGGTCAACCAAGCCTATTAGGCCCAAATATAACAGTTTTAACCCAATTCCAAATTAAGCCTAATTAATTAAATTCTAATATTCTAAATAGCACAATTTTTTTAATTAAAGTGTATCGCCATAATTAATTATTTAAATTAACATTTCCAAAATACCAATTTAATTAATTAATCATGCTTTATTATTTTCAATACATGTCCAACATTATTGAAACAAAATCAAGTCATTAACATGCTAACCGACTGGCGCACCCCGCTGCTCTCTCTGCAGTCACTGCACTGCCCGAGTTACACTCGCTCACCGTTATAACATGATTTTTTTGAAAAAGAAAGGCTTTTCATGCATCTATTGTTTACTATTCAACCTCCTGAATGATTCACCTCAATCGACATCGACTCTAGAGAGTCCAGGAAAGCTTTAACTTTCCAAATCAATGTGTACGGAAAATGGCTTGCTTCTTCTTTCAGAAATTGGTTTGGATGACTTACAGTCAGCCCCTGCCAAGATGAATGATGTGAAAGCAGATTTCCAAGATCCCCTGATGGAAGTGAACTTAGAAACACAAGACGAACAAAAGATTACATATATAAGCCAAGTGCTAGGTATACTGGAACAGTTTTTCTGTTTAATGGTCTAAGAAATCAAAATCACAATGAGCTTAGGGTTCATCATGTATTCGGCCAAGCCAAATAATTTGGGAAAAATTATCTAATTAATTTTTTCATAAAATTAATTATGTATAACTCTTAGTTATTATAATCTAAGCATACTCAAATAATCAATTGGATAAAATCTTTCTCCAGGCAAAAATACCCAAATTCAATATTATAAAGCCCAATCAATTTCATGCTTAAATAGGCTTTGATACCATTGTTGGGTTCTCTAAGAACTAATCCAATATCATTTAAGCATAAAATAAGTGAATACGCAAAGAAGTAGCGGAAATACTTACATTGATCGGATTGGATGTAGTTGGAAAGTTCAAAAATTTCCTTGAAACCTTTGAGCTCCAAGTTTTCCTTGATTTGTATGTTGAGCTCCAAGCCTTGGTGAATGAATTCCAAACTCTAGGGATGTTTCTCTATCACTTTTGAATGATGCGTGCTAGCACTTGGAAAATTTTGCAACAAAACTTCCCTCTTGTTCTTTGAAACTCACGGCAATGAGCGTTTGTGAGAGAGAGAGAGTGATTTTTGTTAAAATAAAAAAGGTCAAAATGATTTTCAAAAAAATCAATACATATACCAACATCAAAGTTTGGTAAATATCTTTCACTTTTCAAGATAATGTGTCTAAAACGTTATCTAAAAAAATCTCTACTAACTTCCATCAAATAAAAGCTAAGTATTTGACTAATGATGTGACTTATTATGGGCCCTACTTTAATTCAAAATCCGAGTGGGCCTGCAAACACAATCCAGGCTGGGGTTCGTTAATTCCGAATTAACGAATTTTCCGTTGCAACTTAATTAAATCAAATTCAATTTAATAATTATGCCTAGCAAAATTACTATTAAAGTCGCTCGCGAATTAATTCTAAATTAATTCGTTTGCGCGAATTAAAATCCAATTTTAATTCCGTTATGAAATCTAATTTCATTTAATATATCAAATATATTATTTTAATCGATTAATTCCAAATTAATCGTTCTCTCTCTTTTAATTGAATTTTATCCCAGATAAATTCTCACAGTAATTAATCCTAGATTAATTTTCTCTCTGTTCTAATTAATCACATATTAATAATGTTCGAGTCATACGTCATCGGTGAATCTTCGGGAAGTGACTCAAGACATCCCTAGATATGTTGGCAGTAAATCCGGTCGTCGGACCATCCGAATACGTGCTTACTCGGTACCACATTCTTACCGATTTACAAGACATGGTTGGCTTCCAACAAAGTGCCATGCCTACCCAATTCTCCAGAAATATTCTTTAAGGAATATATAATCATTGTCAGGTGTAGTATACGTAGTATTGCGTATTGCGATCCAGTATCGAATGTCACATGCAAGGCCTGGGGCTGGAATAGTATCTGCCATGTACGAAGCATATATAGGATCACAAGCAACTAGTCTCTTTAATCGGATAATCATGACCTTGTCATATTATCCCGATAGTTGCAACATAATAGAGTACTAGTTTTGTATCCCTGCGTGATCATTATCTCCATATGACTGAAGTGATACTTCCATCTTGACATCACACCCAATACATTACGATTCTTAATAAACCCAAAAGAGGCGTACACAGAACCTATTAAAGTCCCGGACGACCAAAACCAAAGCATATTGATTGTCGCAAGTACTAGCAATGCAAGTCTCAGGTTACGACCAAATACACCTACCCTGAATCGGATTCCCATAGACACATAGTCATACTGCCAATAGGATTCCGAGTGGTCTATCCAGAGCGAAGCTGTTCCTGTATCATCGGTAAACACAAACTCCTATCACACTTGCATACGTATCCAATACTTAAATATATGAGAACTATGCTGTTATGCTCCCACAACGGGCACAAGTGCAATACTAATATATTCTGCATTATCGATGTCCAGTCTCGACAATACTACGACTAGGGATATTTAATTATTAAACCTTAATGCATTGATACTGTCTAATATCTTATAATCTGGAACTAATTATAAGGACTTTTATCATTTATATATTCAAGTAATCTAATTACGAAATGATAAAATAGCAATTTCCTTTGTCACATATTTAATTTGTACAAAAACCACAATGTCTTTTACAAATAGCGATGTTATGAGTCATAATTGTCCAACAATCTACCACTTGGCCTATAGTCACTCACTCAAGTATCTATCACTGTGTTGAAACTCTTTGAATTTCGCAAAGGTTTCCGACTTGTGTCTCATAAGATAAACATAACCATAACGCGATGCATCATCCGTAAGGTTACAAAGTATTTAAATCCATCTCTAGCCTAGCTAGACATGTCCCCACATTCGTCACTATGAACGAGGGCTAACAGTTCGGTGGCACATGTTCCTTTACCACTAAAAGGGGTTTTAAGCATTTTGCCTAATAAACAAGATTCGCAGGCGTCATATGAATTTGGATCAAATCTGTTCAAGTACCCACTCTTCGAATGTGTGGATATGCGAGTCTTGTTAATGTGTCCCAGACGACAATGCCACATATAAGTTTCATCTTTGTTACTTAATTTAAGCCTTTTGTTTGTTAAATTATATGTTTGAGATTGATTTATATTCAAAATATAAAGACCATTATTCACATCAACACTGCATATCTCCATATCATTTTTATAAATAAAACACTCAATGTTTCTAAATACAAAAGTATACCCATATTGGGCTAATAAAGATACAGATATAATATTCCTAGTAAAAATAGGTACATAATAATAGTTTGATAAGTTTAGTACATGCCCTGAGGGCAGTTCCAAAATATAAGTCCCAACTGCTAAAACGGCGACTCGTGTCACATTTCCAATGCGTAGATCAATCTCCCATGAGGCCAGTCTCCTGTTAATCTATAGATCCTGCACATCAGTACATATATGAGTACCACAACCAAAATAAAAAATCCAATTTTTAAAACTAGAAGTAGACATGTTTATTTCTATAACAAACATACCTGAAGCCGGTACCTTGCCCGCTTTGATTTCCTTCATGTGCGCCTTGTACTCACGACAGTCACGCTTCCAGTGACCCCGTTTGCGACACTGCAGGCATACATCTTGGGATTTGTCCTTTGCCTTCCCAGAAGACTTTGACGATTTGGCCTTGCCCTTCTTCTTCTTTACACCTCCAACAGCCTTTAGCCAAGCCTTGGCAGAGTGAGATGTTGAAGCGAAGTGCGTCTCGCATTTTTTACTCTTTGAAAGCTCATTTGCTGCCTCTTTCAGCATAGACATCAACTCTCCAAGAGTGTATTCTTGGTTCAATATATTATAGTTCATGATGAACCCGTTCCAGCTGTTAGGAAGAGACTGTAAGATCAAATCTATAGAAGTCTCAGCCTCAAAAATTATGCCTCCCAGCTGTTCGATGTCAGCAATCATCTGTGACAATGGTGCTCAACAGATGTACCCTATGACATGCAAGAGCGAAAGAGCTTCTTCTGCAACTCATACTTCTGCGACCTAAGGTTAGATCTGTGAAGGTCTTTCAACTTCATCATCATAGTATATGGATCCAATCCCTTTTTCTGACGATGAAACTGAGGGGTCATCGCAGCGAGCATGATGAATTGAGCAGTTGAGTTGTCATCGATGTGAGTCTTCCAAAGCTCAAGCTCAACCGACTGCTCAACTCCGGGCATAGGCCCGAGAGTTCTCTCTATCATATAGAGCATTCTCTCAGCCCGTAGGACAATCCTGAGGTTCATGTCCCAGTTAGGAAAGTTTGCGCCATTAAAGACATTTTCGCCCATGATAATGTCTCTAACTCCAATCTTTCCAGCCATCTTAATTGCAATAGTCTAACTATTCAATTAACGATATTTGGGTACAGTCCAACTGTTACAGGAAAAATAATAGAATATTTGTCCAACTAATAAATATATATAATTGACGAAATAATTTAAAAGCTCGTATTTGGCAAGTATTTGAACAAAATTGCAAATTCAATACTAGCCTCCCACTCTTTTTCGACGAGCCTCTAACCCTCTATTGAGTAATCGGGAAACCTAGTTTCCTAGTGGGCTAGGATCCGATTAAATAACACACAACCTTGACTTTGGCTAACAAGCTGTATGATATTTAACTAGGTAAATCTCTAAGATCAATTGGATCTCATCCAACTCATAGATCCGGTAGGTGGACCTCCAAGTCCGAAACATATATACAATATATATGCCAATATATCCAATATATTTTCCTAATATTTTCCTCTGAATCAACTAAGCCTTGGCTTTGGCTCAACAAGCTTAATGATTCCAGTTAATCGGGACCCATTGTCTTTGGAAAACTTCATAATCCATGTCGATGAACAAGAAGTGATCTTGACTTTGGCCAATAAATCACAATTTTCTCAAGATATGTGATATGGAACAAAGCCTTCATGATTCAAACACATCTGTGATAGACAAAGGTCTTGACTTTGGCCAATAAACCAATGCCAATCTTGGATCTTGAGAATGAATCACTCAATGGAAGGAAAACGCTTAATATTTGTTGAGGGATTTTCACGTAATTGGCAACCAATTAATTATCTCTGATTAGGTCTCATCATACACCCTTAAACATGCATTCTAAAAGCATAATAAGGTGCGATAAATAAAATAATAATGATATGCGGAAGGATATCTCACAAATTGTTCCTAGAACAAATCACTCCATTTCCTCTCCCCAACTAACACTATTCTAACATCTACCCAACTACATAATACAATAAAGAAACCTCTTTACATTGAGGGGAATTTGTGAGAAGAGAATTACAAAGAGTCAAGAGATAAAGGCTGGACACGCAGGTCCAATTTAATAAATTCTAAATTTATTACAATAATTTCCAAAATTGCCCTCACCCATCTAATATCCATCTGATATATATTATTCATACAATACATCCATGTATTCACACAAAGCATGTTATTCAATCAATCTAATCCAATTAATTAATCTTTGAATTAAGTGATCATCCAATGTTCAAACAATGATTTGATTTGAGCGAGTCCAACTCGTTTGAGAATATGTACACAAAATGCGTATTCTCGAATTATATCGAACCAATTTAATTTATATTCAAATACTAATTCTTATTTAATTCCAAATTAAATAATGACACTTTTAATGTGCCTTTACCACTTAGATTCTAAATCTAATCTTAATGGGTCTCAAATCCCAATTAACATCCAATGTCAATTTTAATTAAACCCAGAAGAGGCGTACACAGAACCTGTTAAAGCCATGGATGACCAAAACCAAAGCATACTGATTGTCGGAAGTACTAGCGATGCAAGTCTCAAGTTAAGACCAAATACACCTACCCTGAATCGGATTCCCATAGACACATAATCATACTACCAATGGGATTCCATGGGGTTTATCCAGAGCGAAGCTGTTCCCGTACCATCGGTAAACACAACCTCCTATCACACTTGCATAAGTATCCAATACTTAAATATATGAGAACTATGTCGTTATGCTCCCACAACGGGAACAACTACAATACTAGTCTATTCCGTATTATTGATATCCAGCCTCGATAATACTACGACTAGGGATATTTAATCATTAAACCTTAGTGGATTGATAATTCCTCATATCTTATAATTCGGAACTAATCATAAGGACTTTTATCATTTATATAATCAAGTAATCTAGCAATGTAACAGACCGGTAATGTGCAACATGCCCAGCATAGTAAATAATTGTGTGAAGCATGTTAATAATCATTATATGTTAGAAAAATGATTTCCATGATCTAGGAATCCCGACTGGAGACTCGGGATAAATTTTCAAGTTTTGACGTTTTTCTGCTAAACTTTACGTTTTCTACAGCTGTTAGTAAAATAGCCATAATTTCTTCGTTTTAACTCCAATATTGACGAATAATATACCGTTTCGAAGGGAAAACATAGGCGCACAAACTTCATATTGAATATTCCCTCAAATTCAGACCCGAGATAAGTCAAAAACGCATTATTTTTGACTGACCTGCAATGTGACGAAAATGAGGAGTAAAAAGAAATTTTCATTTAAGCCCAAAATCCCATTTTGTTTCTTCAAATCCAACCCACTCCGAATTACCTAGGGGACCCTAGATTTCTCTAGAAAAGACTTACCAAGCCAAGATAGATATAAAAGCCACCAAGCCCCTTATTTTTGATGATGGCCAATTTTTTTTTTTTTTTTTTTTTTAAAAGAAGAATAAAAAACTGAGGAAAGAAGAAACTTTTCTAGGATTTTCTAAAATCCTTTGTTAAGAAGTGATGAAAATCAAGCATAACCAGGATTATGGAGATTCATACAAGCCCTAGGAAGCAATTGGAGTAAGGTGGCAAGTTGACTAAGGTAAAAAAATTCTATTTATAACTTATAAGTTGTGATTTTGCATTAATGGTGGAATTTTATGTTAATATAAGTACATTTGAATTTAATGGGCATAAATAAGTTGTTTAGTGTGATGATTATGTTGTATTATTAATTTTAATCTAAACCCTAGGTTGGCTATGATGGAGTAATGAAATGAAAGGAATGTGTGGTTGGGATTAGGAGTAATATTGCTAAGATGAAATGTTGTTGATGGTGCAATGGAAATGGGAAAAATATGATCATTGATAATAGCCAATTTCGACAGTAAAGAAAAGGAGGTGAGGGGGGGCTGATTTGTTTTATTTAGTGAAGTATTAGGTTGTTGGAGATGTAATTAATGTGGAAATGGAGGGATATATAACTATAATTTGGAAAATAATGATAAGGTAACTAATTGCACACCAAGTGTTCGACAAATTGCCCCAATGGACTAAAATAATTATTTGGACAAATTTAACACAAAGTAATATGTGTTATAGACATTATGAAGTCCGAAGAATACAACAAATTAAATAAAATAGGAAGAGCGGCAAATGGGCAGTGAGTTCTAGAAAATAGAGCATTCTAGACATGTCACATTTTTGAATTCATAACTTGAGTTTTAGATCTCTGATTGAGAAGACGTAAAGTTCTGAGTAAAATAGATACCATTGTGAGTAACATATCCAACAATTAGAATTTTTGGAGTTAAGATGCTAATGTAGAAAAATCTCCAAAGTCAACTGATCGGCAGTAAAGTCTACACCTGTGACCTGATGACCTAGGCTCGATTTTTTTATTTCCAAAATGAGTTGCGGGTGTCCAAACGAGACACATAGGAACCCGACATTTAAAAAATTTAGAACCATTGGACTTCATAAGAATTTTTTGTGGAGTTTCGAAGTGAAGTGAT
This sequence comes from Zanthoxylum bungeanum, assembly GCA_019454045.1. Lineage (NCBI taxonomy): Eukaryota > Viridiplantae > Streptophyta > Magnoliopsida > Sapindales > Rutaceae > Zanthoxylum > Zanthoxylum bungeanum. Next base: position 78,120 of record SKCR01036768.1, read on the forward strand.
CAGCAGGGACTGATCTGATTCTGCCCCTGCTGAACATGTGGTAGAAATCAGTTTGTTTACAGAGTTTCGGGAATCAAAATCAGGATCCGTCAAAGTTAGGATAAAGTAGACTCATAGGGGATTTATTTATAAAAATTTCAAGTCCAAATTCCTTACCAATGTCTCCTAGAAAAATTCCAAATTCTGACCCAAAAACCTGGAAAATTCTGGTTCATATATTCTTATAAGTTCATTAAATAATTCTTTGTTCTAACAATCCCTTTATTCTTATAGATCAATGTCAGTACTCGCAACCACCGTCGACGCCGTGAAAGGACACCATCAAGCCCAAATCAGTGAGTGAAGATTTATTTTCTTTTTACAAGTTGATTCTATGCTTACTTTTTCAGCTTTAATATCTATTTCAAGACTTATTTTAAAAGCTTTAGGGTGTTACCCTTGTTTAGTTTTCGGATACTTGTAACCAAGGATTTGATTTAAAGTTTTTTAAAAAAATTTAGCAGTATTTATAAGTTTTCCGGGGCATGAGGTAAAAACTCACCCCAGTATGTAACTTGATATAGTGGAATTGACGGATCCAGAGACATGTGCACATGTGGAGGACTGAGGGAACACTCTCATATCTTCGAGCCGGGCTAGGGGGACGGTGATACGTAATGTCCCTAGATCCTAAGCGCTCAGATGGTACATTCCTGGGTGGAGATGCACCTATGGGTGGAGATGCGCGTACGGGCGGAGATATACGCGTACGGGTGGAGATGCGCCTATGGGCGAAGATGTGGTAACCTGGGGAATGCCCCAAGGTTCCAGTTAGGCGTATGAGGGGTCGGCGATACGTAACGCCCTCGTACGTCTAGGTTTTCTAATGGAGATTCAGATTTCAGAAAAAAGTTTTCAGTTTTCAGATTCTCAGTATACAGATTTCAGAGTTTCAGTACATAGTTTTCAGAATTAAGATTTTTAGCAACGAGTTTTCAGAAACTAGATTTTCAGAAACAGTTTTCAAAAAAACTAGAGTTTCCAAGACGGTTTTCAGAAAGATGAAGTTTCAGAAACAAAGATTTCATATAAAGACATTTTGAATATATGTTTTTGAGTTCAAAAGATTTTTACATTAGTTTTCAATTATAGTCCACTCACTTAGATCGTACGACGATCTAACCCCCCCACTCCCAGTATTTGTTTTGCAGGAATTCCAGGAGAACGAGCTCGAGAGGATGGATACTGATGTAGTCATCAGGGTGGGAGTCCACCAGCATTGAGTCATAACGCATGAGAGTCCAGTCAGTGTCAAGTAAAAGATTATTGTATGCATTAGTGCAATATGAGTCATTATTGAGTATCTGTCAATGTTTGTAAAGAAGAGTATTCAAAGTACACAAACATAAGCCATAAAAGTATTTTAAATTGAGTTAAGGTGTCTATGCATAGCATTGCATCTGAATAGATTATAATACAATCAGAAAGTCAAAGGCCTATGGGATTAGTCATGTTATCCCCTGCCGGTAACATCTCTCATTCTGAGGATGTTACAAGCAATTTCCTTTGTCACATAGTTAATTTGTATAAAAGCCACAATGTCTTTTACAAATAGTGACGCTATGGGTCATAATTTTCCAACAACCACGTGTCTGGCCTGCACTGGAAGAAGTCGGCGGTGCCAGCGCGCATCATTGGGGGTGGCTGGATGGCCGTCCGTCGGCCACACTTCTTCTTTCTCTCTTTTATCTCTCTCTTTCGTATTTCCTCTTTGGTTTCTTCTTTCTTTTGTATTTCATTATTTTCTTCTTTTTTTTGTTGAAATAAAAATGATAATACAAAATATCTCCATCAAAAATTACCAAAATGCCCCCACTTGGTAATTTCAGAAATCAACGATTTTGAAGCCATTCTGACATGATTTTCGAAAAGTATTCAACATGAAAGTTGTTCATCTCGGAAAAATGAGTCTGATGGTTTGAGAATCAACCCAATCGGAGTTTTTTTGCTATTTTCATTACCGAAACGGTAAACTTTTTGTGTATAATAAAAATAATTACGTAACTGATTTTTGAGACGATGCTTCTTCTAATTGTGACAAATCTTCACTTTATATTATCCCGATCCATATATCATTGATTGAACTCTTATTCTTTATTATCATCCTGTTTTGAGACTATAACTTCAGTCCGGGAACATTCTAGAACTCTCCCAAAAATCTGGGATGTTACATATTGGTCGTGACATCTAATGTTCCTTGAGTGGCTGGATTCGTGTCATACGTCCACGGGTGCAAGGGAAATAAAATCTTTATTACATGCTCGGGTTTGACCACCTACACTAATTCTCAGTATACAGTTTTCAAAGTTTCAGTACATAGTTTTCAGAATTCAGATTTTTAGCAACGAGTTTTCATAAACTAGAATTTCAGAAACGGTTTTCAAAAAAACCAGAGTTTCAAAGACAGTTTTTATAAAGATGTAGTTTCAAAAATAAAGATTTCATATAAAGACATTTTGAATATATGGTTTTGAGTTCAAAAGATTTTTACATCAGTTTTCAATTATAGTATAGTCACTTAGATCGTACGACGATCTAACCCCCCCACTCCTAGTATTTATTTTGCAGGAATTTCAGGAGGACGAGCTCGGGAGGACAGATACTGATGTAGTCACCAGGGTGGGAGTCCATCAGCATTGAGTCATATAGCGTGAGAGTCCAGGCAGTGCCAAGTAAAAGATTCTTGTATGCATTAGTGCAGTATGAGTCATTATTGAGTATCTGTCAATGTTTGTAAAGAATAGTATTCAAAGTACACATACATAAGACATAAAAGTATTTTAAATTGAGTTAAGGTGTCTTTGCATAACATTACATCTTAATAGATTAGAATACAGTCAGAAACTCAAAAACTTATGGGGTTAGTCCTGTTATCCCCTGCCGGTAACATCTCTCAGTCTGGGGATGTTACAAAGATGGTATCAGAGCATGGTCTAGGGAGTCAATGACTGCAGTGGGTAGAGTGTTAGGGTCTTGTATACTCTGTATGTCCAGGATACCCATATATGAGGCACTACCTCTCAAGTATCTGATCCCTGAGTACGTCCTCATAGCTTTACATACAGGTTAGTAAGCATTCCCAAGCCATTTGAATCTTTTTCCTCATTCTAGTTAAGGAACATTCTGTAATCATCTTAGATTACTTTTCGAAGTTCAGTATAAGCTAGGGAACCCGATAATAAGGTCCAAAGAAAGTTATTCGAGAGAGCAAAAGAGAAAATAGGAAGCTAGAAGAAAAGATGCATGGAAGCTTGAACCAGTTAGAGACAGAGATGTATTGAGAGAGAGTGAAATAGAAAGGCTTAGAGATATCCACCTAGAAGAGTATAAAGAGAAAGATAAAGATAGAAGAGAAGTAAGACAAGATAGAGGATATAGAACCAGAGCAGTAAGCAAAACACAACAACCCATAGCAGTAAACGAGAATAACGGAAGCCCCAACAAGTAATTGAGTTGCCCAGTAGAATTAAGATTCCATTCCTACTCAAGAAATATTTCCAAGTAAATCCAATAGTCTACGAGATCCTCTCATAGCTAGTGAGTTCTACGAGTATAGGAGAATAGCCAGAGAAACAATAGAAGTAAGAAACCCAGAGTAGTAGTAAGGGCCCCAATGGACCTAGATGTCAAAAAGGATTTGAAGGATTCTAAATACTCAGACCTCGACCCAGATCCTCAAGTGTGAAACAGGAACTGTTAGCTACCTTAGCCTTAGCAATCTGATAGAGACAAAATCTTAGACTATCTAGTCTTTGAATTCTTCAATGACACCAGACAAAAGAGTTTCCCTGACAGAGCCTACCTCATAGGCAGAGATAACCATAAGAGATCTGACAAGAGTTCACCCAGGAATTTAGAAGGCAGACTAGCCCAAAGTCAGTAGAAATCTATGAGAGTATTCATGAATAGACCTGTGAGGATAAAAAGAGTTAGAAATAACTAAAGCAATAGTATGAAACATAAAATAGAGCGTTATAGCCAAAACTTCTAATAAGAATAAAAAATGAGAATTAGGAAGCAGAGTAAGAAGAAAAGGTTAGATAGAGATAGAGAAATGGAGACAGATAAGAAATGACAAAATGCTATAAAGAAGAAGAAAGACTTTAGATCTTCCAAAACATAAATTTATAAGTGTAGGCACTTGATTTTTGCATATTAGTCCCGATGATGAGCCTCATACGGAGGCATGCGGGAAACGGACGTCGGAAGGGAAAATTCAGACATCAATACCTTATTGGATTTTATTCGTTTGTCTAGCTTCGGGTTGCTCGTTGGATCTCTGTTTGAAAACTTATTCTTGGCCCAAAACCTCCCACAAGCTAGCACTCATGCCCAACACACAAGCAAGAAACCTTCCATTACCACACAAACACAATCTCGAGAAACCTTCCATTGCCATGAGCCACTCACTCCATCACCGAATAAGCCCTTCAAATTAGCCCCAAAATAGCAGCACATTCACGCCCAAAATAGTCCACTAAATAGCCCATATTCACACACAAAACATCCCCCGAGCAGCCCTTCATTCACGCACAAAACAACCCCCGAACAGACTCCTAAACCACCGCACAAATAGCCCCCGAATAGCCCTTCATTCACGCATAAAACAGCCCCCGAACAGCCCCCTAAACCACTACACAAATAGCCTCTGAATAGCCCATATTCACCCCAAAATAGTCCCCAAACTGCACCCTTAAATCACAAAAATTGCACACTTAAATCACAAAAACTGCACTTTAAAACAACCTTTCATCACAAAAAAAACTACACTTTAAAATAACAGTAAAAACAGCAGCAAAATAGCAAAAATGGCAGCCCAAAATAAAGAAAATAGCAGCCCAAAACAGAGAAAACAGCAGCCCAAAACAGTGAAGCAACGAAGGAAAACAACGAACCAGTAAATCGGAAAAATTACGGAGCATCAACCCTTCCGACAACCGTGTAGCGCACTTCCAAGAGACGACTTAAGAAGTTAGACTTGAGGGCACCCTTTTATCTATTCCCGTTCTTTTTTATGTTATTTATTAATATTTCTTTGCATGAATATTATTGGTTAATGTACGCTATGGCCATGGGATGAATGGAATATTTGTTATCTCTTGCGGTATATCTGATGGAAACCCAGAAGTAAATTTTGTAGCCGAATTCGAATGGACGGTAGTGCGGTCTATACTTGGGAAACAACTCCACGTACCGTTTGAGAGACACACATATTTCCTTTCATCCAATCTTGTGTTTATCCATGATTCATTAGAAATAGTATGTTATTTTTATGCATGATTAGTTATCTTTTTCGCAATAGGAACTCAATCATATCTATTCTATGTTTATTTTTATATTGTTATTTATTTATATTTTTGCGTTTCTCAATTTAATGTGTTCATGAGATTGTATGCTTGTCGTTATTTCGACTTACTTTTATGCATAAAAACTTAGATACATGATTTACTTTTATGTATACGAACTTAGATGTAGGCTATTCTTGCATATGTATGTTGCGTAGACTTGGTTAGATTATCGTACTAATCTTTTAATTACAAGTGGTATAAGTAAGGGACCATTCTGAACCCAACGATTTGAGTTCTTCCCTTGCGAGGGGTGAGTGCGGCCTTAAATCATTTTCCCAGTTCACACTGGGTGGTGACTCCATTATTCTCTGGTTTAGTTCCCTCGTGGCTATTCCGTACTCCCGACTAGGCCGCTAGCCTGGAATAGCATTACCAACTTCTGTGTCCTATAGTCTGGCGACTCCACTAGGGATAGAGAATCGGCCCCGAAATAATATCTTGTAGTGTTTGTGATTTGTGCTTTAGTTAACCATGTCTACCGTGGATTGAAGAGGTTTAATCAAAGGCATTATTAGAGGTGGGTAATGGTTTGGTGTCTTCCTTTATTCACTACCTTTCTATCGCTGAAGGAAAAAGCTGTGAAGGTACATAGATAATCATTTACTCGAAGCTTACTGTGATGGACTAATTTGGAGGACTTGTTGTTTATTCCTGTCACTAAGGTGATAAGAGCCTAAGAGGCTTGGGTATTTAAGAGAGTTCGCTCCACCCTCCCTCTATAGAATCTACAATAGGAAATCCATTTGAAAGTCAGTCACGCATTATAACTCGTTGGCACGTACCTTAGCATATAAAAAAGGTTATGATCACTCGGTCGCTCGAATCCCTGAGTGGAGAGACCTAGTTGTGGGTAACCATTCACCGGCGAGAGCCTTTGTCTACACTCCCGTGAACCCACATGTGAACCCTAGTTGTAGGAGCATTAGAAACTATTCCTTTATGCTTGTGTTTGGGACCATCGACATTTGGATTCAGTTGGACTTTTTGTCATGAGGTATGGGCTTTGTGGGCCATTTAAACTGGGATGAGTCTGTGCTTTATGAAAATTGGGACAAAAGATTCTAAAATGCCAATGGGCCACTTTGTGTTTTGGCCCCTTACCATTTGAAGTTATTTAGCCATGTTATCGCAAAAGTGTAAACATGTTGGGCCTTTTCAATTGGGACAAGTTTGCACCGCGCAATAGTATGATTGAATGCTTTAAAATGATAATGGGCCAACTAGTATAAAAATCTTAATGGGCTTATATATTCCATGCATCGTACGCATACATGCTAACTCATAGTTTTAAAAGACACCATAGATACTCGTTGGGTTAGGGAAGTGGGAAGACTAGTCAAAAGACCACTAGCCAATATGAGCGAATCAGTTAACGAGGGATCTCGTAAGGATCAACTAGAAACCAGTCTCACCAAGATTACTGAACAGTTGCAAGCTTTGACCACCGCTATGGCCAATATGGTTGTGCCACATGCTGGGGGAGGTTCTGAGAATGAGGGGCGTGAGGACCTTCCGAACAGGTTGAGTAATGATATCTCTGTCTTTGATGATGACATGGCTGAGTATGCTGCGAGAAGGATAGTTGGGTCTCAGACAGAATTGTAGAAACTCAGAGATCACGTAGAGTCAGTTACCTGCAAGATGAGGGGTAAACATGAAGATTTGCTAGACTATGAGGCCATGACCTTTGAAGAGTAGCTGTCGGCTCAATTCAAGATCTCTGACATAGCTAAATTCAATGGGAATGGGGATCCGAGGGTCAATCTCCGGCAGTATGTTTCTGTGATGAGTTCAGTGGGTCTGTCGAAGCGTCAAGTCCATAAGATGTTTGGGTGTCGCTTGAGGGAGCACTCGTGGTATGGTATCATGGCATGGAAATGAAGGTCAAGGACGATTGGAGAGCACTAGTGGAGGCTTTCCTGAAACAGTATGTCACAGATTTGGAGATCGGCTTGTCGCTCCGTGATTTAGAGAATACCAAGCAGAAGTCGGAGGAGAGCTTCAAGGATTATGTGGATCGCTGGAGAAGCCAGCTTCTGAAAATGCAAACTGGGCCCTCGGATAAGGCTCAGATCAAGATGATCATCAAGGGCACCAAGCCATCTATTTATAGAAAACTGAGGAGGATGACCTCTATGATCGGTGACTTTCGACAGTTGAGGGAAATTTTTATGGACATTGAGGAAGAAGAAGCTGAGAACAGAAAGTTTTATGGCCTGAATAGAAGACCTTTTGGGCGGCCTTCTAAGACCAAGCCCGCTACTGTTGAGATTGCTGCCGTCAGAAATAGGTGATTCTCCAATGTTGGTAGACCTTTGTCAAAAGTGTTTGAAAAGCTGAAGACGCAAGGACTCCTAGAACCCTTAGAGCCTAAACCACTTCCAGACCATATACCACCCAACCTTGACCTAAGCCTATATTGTCACTTCCATCAGATGAGAGGCCACGAAATTGACAACTGCACCCGCCTTAGACATGAGATCCAAAACCTCATTGACGCCCATAAAATACCCGATCCAGAAAAAGAACAACCCAACACACACAGAAATCCTCTACCAAACTACCACTTTGTTCCACCACCCACCTACATAATCAACTCCGGCCTACCTGAAAGCTTTGTCCTCCGAACTCTCAACCACCAAACTTCTTGCATGAGGATATGGGATGGCAGCAGTGAAGAACCATGTGTTGAGGAAGAAGACAAAGTTGCAGATGATGAAAATGTTTTCCTTGGTTTATTTGATTACAATCCCGAATTTTTAATAAAGACATTGATTTTGCCTACTTGTTTGAGTATTTCCTCATAGTTAAAGCATTAGTCCAATGATGAAAATGTTTGCTTTAGGGTATACTCCCGAGCACTTAATTTTTCCTCAATACTCACGATAAGTGCGAGATGTACTCTCATCCGATATTTTGAGTAGTTGATCTCGGCTAGACTCACGAGCACTTAATTACAGGATCTTAGTAGTAGAATCTTGAGTAGTCGATAAGATGACTAGTTGAAGAGATAGCGGATCAGTGAATGACCGTTCGCTTAGATGTTCATCCTGATTTACTTGTGTTGAAGAAGAAAAAAGTCTCTGAAGAAGAAAAAATAAACCACATATAACCGATAAGCGTGAAGCTACCCATGGGCGAGTATTAGGACCACCATTAGGAGAAATGCTACCTTAAAGGGTAGGTGTGGTGATTGAAAAAAAAAAGACGAAAGAAAAAAAAAAGAAAACCATATCATATTGAGTACGTAGAAGTATTTACAGAGCATGATCAAAACATCTAGGTTGGTTTGACCCCCTCGATCCCATTCTTCGAAACAAAATCATTGAGTTGGCTTACCTAAGGATCAAACTATAAAAGAACCTTAGCACACACACACTTTGAGTCTGGTTTAGATCATTTATTCAAATGGTCGGATTTGAGTCGCATCGAGTACTTTGAAGGCTCTCTAGTTTCGACACTGAGCATCATTTGAGGGCAGTACTATGTACAACTATTGGAACTACCTCGTAAGAGAGAGCAGTACAGTATGTTGGTATGGAAACGTCACATCATATGATCTACTTTGCCGAGTGCAAGCAAATGAAGAGTAGAAAGCTAAACCAAGTCTGGGGGCGACCAGTCTACTACCCCGTGAATAAGGGATATAACGAGATATTGAGTCATGGGACCAAAGGAAATTGAGCAATCACCAAAAGAGAATTGACAGAAAGGAACTGTGAGTAGGCCCAATGGACGACCAAAAACTTTTGTAGGTAAATGGCACCAAGGAGCACAAGGAAGGCCTAACCCATCGGAATAGGAAATACACCCATGCATTTATATCACATACATGTAATTTTTGTTTTGTATTCGCAGGTTTTTAGCGACAAAGACCATCTCATCAAGTAACGGTTCAAAAATGAGCCACCTCTCATCAAGTAATAGTTCAAAAATGAGCCATCTCTCATCAAGTAACGGTTCAAATATGAGCCACATATCTTATCAGTAACGGTTTAGAAATGGTCCACCATCTCACAAGTACGATTCGGAAATGGACCACCATCACATTAGCAACGCCTTAAAATGAGGTTTAGCATGCCGGAAATAGCGCTCCGATAATGGAGCACAATTCGAAAATGGACAACTATCACATCAGCGACGCCTTAAAATGAGGTTTAGCATGCCGGAAATGGCACTCCGAAAATATAGCACAGTTCGAAAATGGACAACCATCACATCAATGACGCCTCAAAATGAGGTTTAGCATGCCGAAAATGGAGCACATTTCGAAAATGGACCACTATCACATCAGCGACGCCTCAAAATGAGGTTTAGCATGCCGGAAATGGCGCTTCAAAAATGGAGCATGATTTAGAAATGGACCACCATCACATCAACGACGCCTCGTAAATAAGGTTTAGCATGCCGAAAATGGCATTTCGAAAATGGAATACGGTTCAGAAATGAACCATAATCTCAACTCAGTAACAGTTCGGAAATAGACCAACTCTCATCAGTTCAGTTCGGTAGTGATTCCTAGAGATCACAACATCTTGCAAGGATGAACCTCAGGGGTCGCAACACCTCACCACCAGATCAACTCAACAATAGGTAAGTCAAGCAGCAGCTGGCGAGACAGATAAGTAATTTTTTGAGGGAGTAAAGGAAGAAAATCCAGAGTAGTACAAAGATTAAGGAAAGAAAGAGTAAGGTTTACTCGACCAATAGAAAATCACAATTAAATCAAATATCATAGAACCCACAGGTAATCTAAGATAGTAGAGATCTATAGAGGACCATAAGAATAAAACTACGAAGTTGGAGATACTTAAGAAATGATATGAATACCAATATGGACGTGAGGATAGAGTGATCGAATCAATAGCTATAGTAGGATCAAGAAGTTGAGATTTAAGAACCAAATAGAGGAATGATTCACAGTCACCTTAGTAAGAACTATAGTAAGGAAATAGGATATGAAAGTGGTGGAATCCTAAAAGAGAGTAGAACCAGTAAAGAAGAGTAACTAGTTTGATGAATCCAAAGGATCATAGACTGGAAACTTAAAAAAGAAAAGATTTAAATAACTATTTTAAGAATGGGCTAAGTGCCGAAAACCTTCACGAAACCAAGGACCTTCAAGGGAATAAACAAAGGTTAAGTACAAAAGAACATGGAAAATGATTCATAGGAAGATAGTGAAAAACTTATAAAGAACCTCATAAATTTAAGAATAAGGATTTTAGTAGTTGAAGCAAACGAAGTTTTCAATAAAGAAAGTGAGTAAGGAGTAAATGACTAAGATAAGAAAGGAACCAGCATAGCATAAGGAGCCCCTTAAAAAAGATAGCAAAAGGATTATAGTAGTACCCTGAGAAAGAGCGTAGTAACCGCAGGAAGTTAAGTAACAAGAAGGATAAAGGGACAGAATAAGGAACTTTTTAGAGAATATGTTTCTGGAAGGACTTGTATAGGATGTGAAGTGATTAATTGATGAAAAGAACTATGAATAGAGTTAGGAAAGATAATTCAGAAAAGTTTTAACTATAGTACTCAGCATAGAAAGAGATCTCAGACAAATATACAAAAGAATCTTAGGCAGAAATATAAGTCACTGAGACCTCAAAACTAGCTCCCACCCTCCCAACCCTCGAATCGATTCCGATAATAAAAAGTACTGGAAGTGTAACCTTAAGGTACTCCAGAAGCGAGTATAAGAGTAGTGATAAAAGATTGAAATGTATGACCCTTAAGGACATATTAGAACAAGTATCCTTCGAGTAATGTATGAACTATAGCAGATTCAGACATATAACGAAGTGGAAAAATGGGTAAATAAAAGGTTAGCTGATATAAGTATTAAAAAGTAAGATTGTGAAGAAGTAATGACAACAAGAGAGGAAATACTAAGTAAATATAGAAGAAAGTGTAGTATGGTATATAACAAAGACAACAAGTTTACCACAGTATGAGAATCAACAAAGAAAGGGCATTTTAGCATACAAATAAGTACAGAAGGCGAGTAGAGAATAAAAAGGGAAGATCAAAGAGATGAGATCTGCAGATGTAGCCTGAGAATGAACAAGTGAGACTTTGGGAGTCAGAAAAAGAAGTTGTTATATTAAAATAGTACCAAAATAAGGTAGCAGTCAAATAATAACAGATATTTCGAGAAATTAAGGTATGAGGATATGAAGAAAAGGCAAACAATACATTTTGGCAGTAAAATCTAGAGTAGGAAAAGACACTAGATAGGTATACATGAGAATCTTAGACAAAAGTATGTGTCACCAAATCATCATAGCAGAAGAGTCCCAAGACAAGTACCCACCTTCGCAACCCTTGATCGACATCAGTAACAAAGATGGCATCAAAGATTTAAAGGGAAGCTATTAGATAAGACAATAAAAAGAAGGAGTACTAGCAGTGATAAGAATGTAAGATGACAGCATTAAGTATAACCAAGGACATATGAGAGCTGATATCCTTCGAAGATACTAAGCAAATGGTGATAAAAATATATTATGGTTTAGAACCTAGAAAAAATGAATTTTCGAACTATGGAGTAATGGTAAGAATGTGAGTAACAAAATTAAAGTATGAAAGAATATAAGCTTTAACCATAACCAAATACAAAGGAACCACTAGGAAATATCAATAAGTCAGAAAACCCCAAAACCCCTTAGGCAGCAGAAATTTTGGAACTTGAAGAAGAGAAGTTTATAGACTGTTGAAGGTTGTAAGAAGTGTATAGGAAGTTAATAGCTAAGTGATGAGAATGGATATTGAGATCAAGATAGACAAGTAGAGTAAAGGAATACTAAGTACAAGTATGAAGATATAAGAAAATTTAGTAAGAATTAAATGTACCAGTCACTAAGAATTTGATCAAATAAAATAATGTTTGATCATAAGTAAAGACCCGTGGGGGAGATATTGGAGATAAGGAGTATGAAGGTCAGCTAAAGAATCAGAAAGATATAAGTCAAAGATACTCAGTAGTAGTATTATTAAATAAGAACTTAGAAAAGAGAAAAAAAGGAAGAACAAGTAAAATTAACTAAGACTGGAGCCAAGAAGATGAGTATAGAAGGATCACAAGATACTCTCGAAACTAGGAAAACCGCAAGTTGGACACCAAAAAGGATTCGAGGACGAATCATATTTAAGAGGGAAAGATTGTAACAGACCGGTAATGTGCAACACGCTCAGCACAGTAAATAATTATGGGAAGCATGTTAATAATCGTTATAGGTTATAAAAATGATTTTCAAGACCTAGGAATCCCGACTGGAGACTCCTGATAAATTTTCAAGTTTTGAAGCTTTTCTGCTAAACTTTCCATTTTCTACAGCTATTAGTAAAACACAGCCATAACTTCTCTGTTTTAACTCCAATTTTGACGAATAATATATCGTTTGGAAGGGAAAACATAGTCGCACAAACTTCATATTGAATATTTCCTCAAATTCATACCCGAGCTAAGTCAAAAACGCATTATTTTGCCACTCACCTACACTGTGAAGAAAATGAGGAGTAAAAAGAAATTTTCATTTAAGCTTAAAAGCCCATTTTGTTTCTTCAAATCCAACCCACTCCGAATTACCTAGGGGACCCTAGATTTCTATAGAAAAGAATTACCAAGCCAAGATATATATATATATATATATATATATAAGCCACCAGCCCCTTATTTTTCCTAACATTTTCCTCTGAATCAACTAAGCCTTGGCTTTGTCTCAACAAGCTTAATGATTCCAGTTAAGCGGGACCCATTATCTTTGGAAAACTTCGTAATCTATTTCGATGAACAAGAAGTGATATTGACTTTGGCCAACAAATCACAACTTGCCCAAGACATGTGATATGGAAAAAAAGCCTTCATGATTCAAACACATCAGCGATGGACAAAGGTCTTGACTTTGGCCAACAAACCAATGCCAATCTTGAATCTTGAGAATGAATCACTCAATGGAAGGAAAATGCTTAATATTTGTTGAGGGTTTTCGCGTAATTGGCAACCAATTAATTATCTCTGATTAGGTCTCATCATACACCCTTAAACATGCATTTTAAAAGCATAATAAGGTGCGATAAATAAAATAATAATGATATGTGGATGGATATCTCACAAATTATTCCTAGAACAAATCACTTAATTTCCTCTCCCCAGCTAGCAATATTCTAACTTCTACCCAATTATATAATACAATAAAGAAAACTCATTACATTGAGGGGAATTGGTGACAAGAGAATTACAAAGAGTCAAGAGATAAAGAATGGACACGCAGGTCCAATTTAATAAATTCTAAATTTATTACAATAATTTCCAAAATTGCTCTCACCCATCTAATATCCATCTGATATACATTATTCATACAATACATCCATGTATTCACGAAAAGCATGTTATTCAATCAATCTAATCCAATTAATTAATCTTTGAATTAAGTGATCATCCAATGTTCAAACAACGATTTGATTTGCGCGAGTCCTCATTTGAGAATAAGTACTCAAAGTGCGTATTTTCGAATTTTATCGAACCGATTTAATTTGTATTCAATACTAATTCTTATTTAATTCCAAATTAAATAATTACACATTTAATGTGCCTTTATCACTTAGATTCTAAATCTAATTTTAATGGGTCTCAAAGCCCAATTAACATCCAATGTCAATTTTAGTTAAATCCAGAAGAGGCGTACATAGAACCTGTTAAATTCCCGGACGACCAAAACCAAAGCGTACTGATTTTCGCAAGTACTAGCGATGCAAGTCTCAAGTTAAGACCAAATACACCTACCCTGAATCGGATTCCCATAGACACATAATCATACTACCAATGGGATTCCGTGGAGTTTATCCAGAGCGAAGCAGTTCCCGTACCATCGGTAAACACAACCTCCTATCACACTTGCATAAGTATCCAATACTTAAATATATGATAATTATGCCATTATGCTCTCACAACGCGCATAAGTGTAATACTAGTTTATTCCGTATTATTGATGTCCAGTCTCGATAATACTACGACTAGTGATATTTAATGATTAAACCTTAGTGGATTTATACTGTCTCATATCTTATAACTCGAAACTAATCATAAGGACTTTTATCATTTATATATTCAAGTAATCTAATTACAAAATGATAAAATAGCATTGTAACAGATCGGTAACGTGCAACATGTCCAGCATAGTAAATAATTATGCGAAGCATGTTAATAATCTTTATATGTTATAAAAATGATTTCCATGACCTAGGTATCCCGACTGGAGACTCGGGATAAATTTTCAAGTTTTGACGTTTTTCCGCTAAACTTTCCGTTTTCTACAGCTGTTAGTAAAATAGCCGTATCTTCTTTTTTTTTAACTCCAATTTTGACGAATAATATACCGTTTCGAAGGGAAAACATAGGCGCACAAACTTTGTATTGAATATTTCCTCAAATTCAGACCTGAGATAAGTCAAAAACGTAGTAATTTGCGACAGACCTGCACATTGATGAAAATGAGGGGTAAAATTTTTTTTTCATTTAAGCCCAAAAGCCCATTTTGTTTCTTCAAATCCAACCCACTCCGAACTACCTAGGGGACCCTAGATTTCTCTAGAAAAGACTTACCAAGCCAAAATATATATAAAAGCCACCAAGCTGCTTATTTTTGATAATGGCAAACTTTTTTTTTTAAAAAAAAAAAGAAAGAAAACAAGGGAAAGAAGAAAATTTTCTAGGATTTTCTAAAATCCTTAGTTAAGAAGTGATGGAAATCAAGCATAAGCACGATTAGGGAGATTCATACAAGCCCTAGGAAGCAATTGGAGTAAGGTGGCAAGTTAACTAAGGTAAGAAAATTCTATTCTATAACTTATAAGTTGTGATTTTGTAATAATGGTGGAATTTTATATTAATATAAGTACATTTGAATTTAATGGGCATAAATAAGTTGTTTAGTGTGATGATTATGTTGTATTATTAATTTTAATCCAAACCCTAGGTTGGCTATGATGGAGTAATGAAATGAAAGGAATGTGTGGTTGGGATTAAGAGTAATATTGCTAAGATGAAATGTTGTTGATGGTGCAATAGAAATTGGAAAAATATCATCATTGATAATAGCCAATTTTGACAGTAAAGAAAAGGAGGAGAGGGGGGGCTGATTTGCTTTATTTAGTGAAGTATTAGGTTGTTGGAGATGTAATTAATGTGGAAATGGAGGGATATATAACTATAATTTGGAAAATAGTGATAAGGTAACTAATTACACACCAAGTGTTCGACAAGTTACCCCAATGGACTAAAATAATTATTTGGACAAATTTAACACAAATTAATATATGTTATAGACATTAGGAAGTCCGAAGAATACAGCAAATTAAATAAAATCAGAAGAGCGGCAAATGGGCAACAAGTTCCAGAAAACAGAGTATTCTGGACAGGTCATATTTTTGAATTCATAACTTGAGTTTTAGATCTCTGATTTCCAAGACATAAAGTTCTGAGTAAAATAGATACAATTTTGAGTAACATATCCAAAAATTAGAATTTTTGGAGTTAAGACGCTAATATAGAAAAATCTCCAAAGTCAACTAATCGGCAGTAAAGTCTGCACATGTGACCTGATGACCTAGGCTCGGTTTTTTTATTTCCAAAATGAGTTTCGGGTGTCCAAACGACGAGCCATCAGTGCCGAAATAAACTAGACACATAGAAACCTGACATTTAAAAATTCAGAACCATTGGACTTCATAAGAATATTTGGCGGAGTTTCGAAGTGGAGTGATCAGCAGGGACTGATATGATTCTGTCCCTGCTGAACAGGTGGTAGAAATCAGTTTGTTTATGGAGTTTCGGGAATCGAAATTAGGATCCATAAAATTTTAGGTAAAGTAGACTCATAGGGGATTCATCTATAAAATTTTCAAGTCCAAATTCCTTAGAAATATCTCCCAAACAAAGTCCAAAATTTGACCCAAAAACCTGGAAAATTCTGGTTCATATATTCTTATAAGTTCATTAAATAATTCTTTGTTCGAACAATCCCTTTATTCTTATAGATCAATGTCAGGACTCACAACCATCGTCGACGCCGTGAAAAGACACCGTCAAGCCCAAATCGGTGAGTGGAAATTTATTTTCTTTTTTCAAGTTGATTCTATGCTTAGTTGTTTCAGCTTTAATATCAATTTCAAGACTTATTTTAAAAGCTTTAGGGCCTTAGCCTTGTTTAGTTTTCGGATACTTGTAACCTGGGATTTGATTTAAAGTTTTAAAAAAAAATTTAGTAGTATTTATAAGTTTTCCGTGGCATGAGGTAAAAACTCACCCCAGTATGTAACTTGATATAGTGGAATTGACGGATCCAGAGACATGTGCACATGTGAAGGACTGAGGGGACGCTCTCATATCCTCGAACCGGGCTAGGGGGACGGCGATACGTAACGCCCCTAGATCCTAAGTGCTCAGATGGTACATTCCTGGGAGGAGATGCACCTACGGGCGGAGATGCGCCTACAAGAAGAGATATGCACCTACGGGAGGAGATGCGCCTACGGGCAAAGATGCGGTGACCTGGGGAATGCCCTAAGGCTCCAGTTAGGCGTATGGAGGTACGTAACGCCTCATACGTCAGGTTTTCTAACGAAGATTCAGATTTCAGAAAAAAAATTTCAGTTTTCAGATTCTCAGTATATTGTTTTCAGAGTTTCAGTACATAGTTTTCAGAATTCAGATTTTTAGCAACGAGTTTTCAGAAACTAGATTTTCATAAACAGTTTTAAAAAAAACCAGAGTTTCAAAGACAGTTTTCAGAAAGATGAAGTTTCAGAAACAAAGATTTCATATAAAGACATTTTGAATATATATTTTTGAGTTCAAAAGATTTTTACATCAGTCTTCAGTTATAGTCCACTCACTTAGATCGTACGACGATCTAACCCCCCCACTCCCAGTATTTATTTTGCAGGAATTCCAGGAGGACGAGCTCGGGAGCACGGATACTGATGTAGTCACCAGGGTGGGAGTCCACCAGCATTGAGTCATATAGCATGAGAGTCCAGTCAGTGTCAAGTAAAAGATTCTTGTATGCATTAGTGCAGTATGAGTCATTATTGAGTATCTGTCAATGTTTGTAAAAAAGAGTATTAAAAGTACACGGACATAAGACAAAAAAGTATTTTAAATTGAGTTAAGGTGTCTATGCATAACTTTGCATCTGAATAGATTAGAATACAGTCAAAAAGTCAAAGGCTTATGGGGTTAGTCATGTTATCCCATACTGGTAACATCTCTCAGTCTGGGGATGTTACAAGCAATTTCCTTTCTCACATAGTTAATTTGTACAAAAATCACAATGTCTTTTACAAATAGTGACGCTATGGGTCATAATTCTCCAATAACCACGTGTCCGGCCTGCACTGGAAGAAATCGGCGTTGCCAGCGTGCATCATTGGGGGTGCCGGATGGTCGTCCGCCGGCCACACTCATTCTTTCTCTCTCCTCTCTCTCTCTTTCGTATTTCCTCTCTGGTTTCTCCTTTCTTTTGTATTTCATTGTTTTCTTTTTTTTGTTGAAATTATTTTGGTAATACAAAATATCTCCATCAAAAATTACCAAAATGCCCTCACTTGGAAGGGTATTTTCAGAAATCAGTGATTTTAAAGCCCTTCTGACATGATTTTCAAAAAGTGTTCAACACGAAAGTTGTTCATCTCGGAAAAAAGAATCTGATGGTTTAAGAATCAACCCAATCGGAGTTCGTTTGATATTTTCATTATCGAAACGACAAACTTTTCACGTATAATAAAAATAATTGCGTAACTGATTTTTGAGACGACGCGTCTTCTAATTGTGACAAATCTTCACTTTATATATTTCGATCTATATATCATCGCTTGAACTCTTATTCTTTATTATCATCATGTTCTGAGACAATAACTTCAGTCCGAGAACATTCTAGAACTGTCCCAAAAATCTAGGATGTTACTATTGGTCGTGACATATAATGTTCCTTGAGTGGCTGGATTCGTGTCAAACGTCCACGGGTGCAAGGGAAATAAAATCTTTATTACGTGCTCAGGTTTGACCACCTACACTAACTCTCACTTACACTCAAGCTTTTTGCTCTCTCATTTATGTGAAACAAAATTAGCCAACCATTTACAATGAGTTCTCCACCCCATTTTATATTATGTCAAATTCTATTATTACACCAACTCATAATGTCAGTCATATTCATAAGCCATTATTGCATAGGATCTCTTCCCCAATTACCCTACAGATAATAGCCCAGCCGTCTGACACCGCTATGACCTGTCATCTGAACTTCATTAAATTACTCATTATTGGTAACTATTACACGCTATTCCCATGTGCCAACCTGTATTCCAACCACTCATATGTAGTTATTGTTAGTGTTGGTGCTCGGAGTACCAATCCAGATTATATTTATGTCCGATTCATAAATACGAGCAATTATATTTTCCATAATATTACTAATTTTATGGTAGCACCCTTATCTTTTATATGCTTATGCGATCTAATTGCGATTAGATATCTGATTATGATTAGATCGAAACTGAATCTGGTTCAGTGATACGTGCATATTAGACAAAGCCCTAAGATTTATAGTATAGTGCGCAGTTACAACCTTATTTGTAATTAACATTGGGAAGCGCACTATTAGTTGTATATCCTTAAATAAAGTTCCTGGTCAAGATTTGCTAACACGGGTCGGTTAGTAAAATCCGCTGAAACCAATACATGTTGTTGGACAATTGTGACCCATAGCATCACTATTTGTAAAGGACATGTGGTTTTTGTACAAATTAACTATGTGACAAAGGAAAGTGCCATTTTATCATTTTGTAATTAGATTACTTGAATATATAAATGATAAAAGTCCTTATGATTAGTTCCGGATTAATAAGATATGAGACAATACCAATCCACAAAGGTTTAATCATTAAATATCACTAGTCGTAGTATTATTGATATTGGACATCGATAATACGGAATAGACTAGTATTGCACTTGTGCGTGTTATGGAAGCTTAACGGTATAGTTCTCATATTTAAGTATTGGATACTTATGCAAGTGTGATAAGAGGTTCTGTTTGCCGATGGTATAGAAACAGCTTCGCTCTGGATAGACCCATCGGAATCCTATTGGTAGTATGACTATGTGTCTATGGGAATCCGAATCAGGGTAGATGTTTTTGGTCTTAACCTAAGACTTACATCGCTAATGCTTGCAACAATCAGTACGCTTTGGTTTTGGTCGTCCGGGGCTTTAACAAGTTCTGTGTACGCCTCTTCTGGGTTTACTGAGAATCGTAGTGTATTGGGTGTGTTGTCAAGATGGAAGTATCACTTCAGTCATATGGAGATGATGATCACGCAAGGATACAGAACTGGTACTCTCATATACTGTAACTATCGGGATAATATGACAAGGTCCTGATTATCCGATTAAAGAGACTAGTTGCTAGTGATCCGATATACGCTTCGTACGGGACAGACACTATTCTAGCCCCAGGCCTAGCATGTGACATCTGATACTAGATCGTAATACGCAATACTTAGTATACTACGCCTGATATAGATTATGTATTCCTTATAAGAATATTTTTGGAGAATTGGGTAGGCACGGTGCTTTGCTAGAAGCCAACCATGTCTTGTAAAACAGTAGCAACATGATACGGGGTACGCACGTATTCGGATAGTGTGACGACCGAATTTAGTACTAGCATATCCAGGGATCTTATGGGTCGTTTCCCGAAGATTCACCGATGACGTATGATCGAGCATAATTAATCTAGGATTAATTTTGAGAGAGAGAAAATTAATCTAGGATTAATTGAGACAAGAATTTATCTGGGATAAAATTCAAATAGTAGAGAGAACGATTAATTGGAGTTAATCGATTAAATAATATATTCAATATATTAAATGAATTAGATTTCATAGCGGAATTAAATTGGATTTTAATTCGGGCGAACGAATTAATTTAGAATTAATTCGTAAGTAACTTTAATTAAATTGATTTAATTATGTCGCAACAAAAAATTCGTTAATTCGGAATTAACGAACCCGAACCTGAGCCCGAGCGAAGTTGCGCATTGAGATTGTTCGACTTAAATTCAGAATTTGCAAGTGGTGGGACCCACTTGACTTGCATCAAACTTTTGACTTGTGATGGAAGTGGTTGAAATTAAGTGTAAGCCTTGGATTGCTTTTTCAACACTCAAAACAATCTCTACACTCAAGCTTTATTTTATTTTCATTTTGAATGACTAATACCAACTTTTGAAGATTTGGTATTTGAAAATTTGAATTTTGAAAAATCAAAAAAAAAAAAAAAAACACAACTCACTCTCTCCCTTTTTTTTTTTGTAATTGTCGAAAACTACTTCCCCCTCTCACTCTCTCATTGTCGTGAGCTTTAAGCTCATGGTTCTTGATTTTTGCTTCAAAAATCTTGATTTCTAACAAAACAAAGGAGTCAATAAATGTGTTAGGGAAACGTATCCCTTGAGTTTGGAATTCAAGGGAAGGCTTGGAACACTTCTCAAAGGCAAAATTTTGTATCTCTACATCCCATTAGCCGATCAATGTAAGTGTTTTCCCGCAAACTTAGATGGATTATTCACACGATTTCATGACTTAATAAATCTTTGGCATGTTCTAGGAACTAACAATGGTATCAGAGCCAATTTTAAGCATGAAATATATAAGGGTTCATATATTTTAATTTGGGTATTTTTGCTTGGAGCTTGTTTTGTCTAAATTGATTGTTTGGTTATGCTTTGATTATGATAACTTAGAGTTATGCATGATTAATTTTGAGAAAAATTGATTAGATTGATTTTCCCTAAATTCCTTTTGATGGCCGAATATATGAACCCTAGATGCTCATGGTGATTTTTGAATTTTAGTCCATTTGATGTGTTTAAAGCATGATGAGTATATTGATTTGTGATTTAATTGGATTGAAATCAAAATTGAATATAAAAATACGTGATTGTCGTGAGTATTGGAAGCATGTTGGAGATTGATTTTGCTTCAATTATGTTGGACATGAATTGAATATGTTAAAGCATGATTAATTAGGTAAATTGGTGTTTTGGAAATATTAATTTAACTAATTAATTATGGCTAATACACTTTAATTAAAAATTGTGATATTTGGAATAAATTAGTCTTCAATTTGAAATTGGGCTAATGTTGTTATATTGGGCTTAATGGTCTTGGTTGGGCCAAGTTGGTTTAGAATAATTGGATTGAATCCAAATTGGGCCTAAAACCATTCCATAAAGTCGAAATATAATAATTGAGCCTTTAAATATTTAATTGGGCCTAATGGGACAAAATTAATTTTATGGCAAATGGTGATTCCTTATTGGGCATTGGTTGCCAAAGTCCTTGCCTTAAGAAATTAATTAAAAGTCTATTAGACTATAATTAAATTAACATTAGATTTTAATTGGGCCTTTCAGACCCATTAAGATTGGATTTAGAATCTAAGTCTAAAAGACACATAATTAAGTGTAATTATTTAATTCAGAATTAAATATGAATTAGTATTTGATATAAATTAAATCGGATTAAAATTATAGTTCGATATAATTCAAGAAGATACACTTTGAGTACTATTCTTTAACGAGTTGGACTCGCGCAAATCAAATTGTTGTTTTGAACATTGGATGATCATTAATTCAAAAGATTAATTAATTGGATTAGATTGATTGGATAACATGTGTAGTGAACAGAGATGTGGGCGATGTTGTCTGGGCTCGCGGTCCATCGAGAGTACGGAGTAGCCCACAGGGGACTAAACGGAGAATAAAAGAGTCGCCACCCAGTGTGAACTAGGAAATGATTTAAGGCCGCACTCACCCCTCATAAGGGAAGACCTTAAACCGTTCGGTTCAAAATGGTCCCTTACTTATGTCAATTGTAATAAATGGATTTATGCAATAATAAAACCAAGTCTTATGCAGCACATGCAAGATAATTTAAACAAGACACAAGTTTGCACACTCATAGACGTAAATAGAAAATGAAAGCAAATGCAAGATAATTTAAACAAGACAAACCAGTTGCACACTTATAGACGTAAATAGAAAATGAAAGCAAATGTATAATTCTACAAACATATTAAACAAAGAAGCACGAGAATGTAAATAAATAATAACAATGAATGCAATAAAAAACCAAGTCTTATGCAGCACATGCAAGATAATTTAAACAAGACACAAGTTTGCACACTCATAGACATAAATAGAAAATGAAAGCAAATGTATAATTCTACAAACATATTAAACAAAGAAGCACGAGAATGTAAATAAATAATAACAATGAAAGCATTAATAATAAAGAAAGATAATTAAGTAAGTACTGCAAAAGAAATAACCCAAATAGGCAAACATGCATGAAATAGGATAAAAAAAAAAAGAGGTATGTCCACTACATGCGCGTTCATGTAGCATTCGAGAACACATTCGAACGAGATTACCAAAGTGGTATCTATAATGGCATGAACAAGTGCGTGAATGTTTCTCAAACGGTATGTGGAGTTGTATCCCAAGTACAGACCGCACTACCGTCCATTCAGATTCGGCTACGAAATTTATGTATGGGTTTGCATCCGATATACCATGAGAGGCAACACTCAAGCATTAACATAGAATGAATACAAATCGATAATGAAAAATAACAAACAAAAAAAAAATTGAATAACAAAATTAGAAGGAAAAATATGCGACCAAGAGCCTTGGCCGACATCTATATGGGATCTTGTATGCCCAATTGGATGTATTTAACATCCAACCAAGCGTACCTCATCCGGCACGGTAAAATAACATGGTAAGGATGCCCTCATGCATTTCCCTAAAAGGATGACCTTTAATCCGACGTAATTAGCCCATGCGCACTAAATAACGATGCATGAATAAATAAATGAAATCACATACATAAAGTAAATAACAGAATAATAAAATAGATGCGACCAAGAGACTTGGTCGACATCTATATGGGACCTTGTATGCCTGATTGGACATATTTCACATCCAACCAAGCGTAACTCATCCGGCGCGGTAAGATATTATGGTAAAGGCTACCCTTAGGCATTTCCCTCAAATGGGGGACCTTTAATCTGACGTAATTAGCCCATGTGCACTAAATAATGATGCATAAATAAATAAATGGAATCACATACAGAAAGTAAATAACAGAATAATAAAAGAGAAGTGACCACGAGACTTGGCCGACATTTATATGGGACTTCGTATGCCCGATTAGACATATGTCACATCCAACCAAGCGTACCTCGTCCGTTGCGGCAAAATATTGTGGTAAAGGCTGCCCTTAGGCATTTCCCTCAAATGGGGACCTTTAATCCGACGTAATTAGCCCATTGACCGGCGAAAACACACACGTATAATGCAAGCACACGTATAGTTCAAGTAGTAGAAAAATATTGATCCCACGAGGAATTAATTCCTACTGTTGTTATTAATTATTGATACTATTTATTTACAGGTATCTAATTATAGGGAAAAGAGAATGATTGCTTTTGATTGGTTGAATGTGGATTTGATAAAATACTTAATAACACAAAAGAAAATACTAAGGAAAATAAATAAAAGACTCAAGGATATAGGGTTGTGACTCCACACAATATTATTATAAATATGAATTGATTCTCTTATATATGTGTAATAAATTAGTTTGCTAACCTGGAACACGAAGATATACAAAAGCCTCTTCCGATGGTCAGATGCAAATACCCAAAATAACCCAATTAATCATATTTCTATGTTAATCAAGTTACCTGAATTCAATAAGTTCAAGTTCCAATTATGGCTACCCCCGCCTGACAGGTATATTCCTATCATGTAAGGAAATCTATTAAAGGGTTATCTATCCTCAAGGAAGATCATGAGCTATTGAATCTAGGGTTGAAACCTAAAATCCCTTTTCCAAGTTCATTTTAAGTTTTACCACATCAATCTTATTGGTGATCAAACAACAAGAAGCATTAAGCTTAAGACTCAATAAACAAACTAAAGAATTACCCATTATATAATTAAATCAATTATTAAGCTTATGAATATTGTGTTTCATCACTTCCCTAGAATAAAAGTAAAATACTGGGGTTATGGGATCCACCTTTATTAATTCTAATTTAGAAATCTCCCTTATTATAATATAGAAATTATCTGTGATAGTACCAACTGACCATATAGGTGGTATCCTCATTAAGTCAGATTTAATTAAGTCCAATTAGCCATAAATGCGGTATCATTATTCGTCCATAAACCAGCCATATAGGCGGTAATTATCTGTCACCTAAAGACCAGCCATATAGGCGGTGTCACTTTATGTCAAATAAATAAAATCAGCCATTAAGACGGTAATCTTTTAAGTTTGAATTATAATTTCCATATTATAATTAAGGGAGATTAATATAAATTAAAATAATAAGTTTCACCCTTCCCCCAGCGGAAATCTAACTACTAAACATAAAAGAAAAGAGAAGAAAAAGAAACTACTACTATTACTGAAAATAAAAATACATAAATAAATTACTAAAATAAACACATAAGATGCAATCCTTAAATTCCTTACAAAAACCTAAGGAAAGCATGAGAATTACAAATGAAATGGCTTGGTATTTATAGGAAAATCTAAAGGTTTCCACCAATTTCTTCACCGATTGCTCTACCAATTGCTCCACCAAACATGGCTCCCAACATGGTGGAAGTTTGAAAATTTTTTTTTTTAATTTTTTTAATTTATTTTATATTTTGAAAATGACTATAGTAATTACTCAAAATATACTAGATTATTCATCGATTTCGGCCTTTCCAACTTCAGAATTCGAAATTATTTAAATCTTCAAAGTTGTAGATCTTTGAGTCGACTTTAATCTGCAACTTGAATCCGCTCAATCGAATATCGGATGAAAACGTTATGGCCAAAATACCAAACTTGCGCAAAACTGAAATTTAGGACTGCACTTCGTGAAGCTTATAGTAAATTTTCGTTTTTGACCTTTTTTTCCTCCCGATTTTATCATTTTAGCCCCGAGTTGATTCCATTAAGTCCCAATATTATTTTTATCTATAAAATAAACAAAAACACATCAAAACGTTCATAAAACCCGAGAAACTATTCAAAATATTTGGTCAAAAGAATAGAAAATATTGATATAATTACGACTCATATTAGGTCAGTTTTATGGAGAATTCACAAATTAAATAATTCAAAAGGAAATAAACAAAGATTAAATTGTTTCGAAATAAGTTTGAGATACGTATCAATAGTGGAAACTCCTTACACAGCTATCTCTTACCAATTTCACATTTTTAGTCAAAGTAAAAAACACAAAAACGTAAAGATTTTTGTAATTTTTGAAAATTTTTTTTTTTTTTGTATTTTTCGAAAAGTTTTGGACTAAAAATAACACAATAAAAATAAGATACTATTAACTATTCCCCTCCCCCAAACCTAAATGAGGCATTGTCCCCAATGTCTTAAACAGTAGAAGAAGCGTTTAGAAGATCATACATGGTTAACTGAAATTCGCCGAAAAAATTTACCGATTAAGATCTATGTCCAATTTACGCTTCTTACCATGATCGCTATCTAACCAGCTCAACTTGGAAAGAATAGGGTCAATTTTTGGTTCAAAGGCTAGGATTTGGTCAATTAATTCCTCGGCCTTTTTTTACAGTTAGGAAACTATCTTGTACTGATTTTGTGACGAACTCATGTCTTTTGGCTTCTGTAAGAAATACAAACAGAAAATCGAAAAAATGTTCAATGTTGAGTAATCCAATGGGCTTCCGATGAATGTTCAAGTGCGCCGATGATGCCACTGTGAATATCTCTTCAATTGTTCCGAGCCCACCTGGTAAGGCAATAAACGCATCAGTAGTATTGACCATTTCAAGGAGTTGTTCAGACATACCCGAGACAATGTGTTCATCTCCATTTATTTTTCCGATTATATGTTCGTCCGCCAAAGTTTTTGGAATGATTCCTAAAACATGACTGCCACCCTCTTAGACAGCATTTGAAATGCTTCCTATCAATTCAAGATTGCCACCGCCATATACTAGGTGCATATTTCGTTTTGCTATGACTCTCCTCAATTCCTTTGCAGCCTCAATGAACTCTGGTTTACTACCAGAGTTTGATCCACATAAAGCAAAAATTCTCTTGACTCGCTGCTGTGAAGTTGCTTCCATTTTCTCTCTCATATTTGGATGTTTATCTGAATGTGTAGAAGAGAAAAATAACGAGCTGAATTTATAGATCCTGAAAAGGGTGAGTAAAAATAGCACTAGTACATGTCAAATGACAATGAACATTAAAATAAATCGTGAAAGTCAAAAAGTATAGATCCTATCGGTGAAAATAAAAGAAAATAACAAAAGAAAAGAAATCAAAGCAATTATTAAGGCAACGGAATTATGTACGCAATACGCCACTCGTTTGGTATATAAATCCATTAGGATGCGTGTCAAGAATCCATTTCTTACTCAGCCATCACTAATGACTTAAATCTCATCTTTGTGATTGCCAAACACCATTCCTCCTTAAATGCTCCGTCTATGCCTTTCCCTACAAAAATAACACACAAAATTAAAAACTCTACAACATGTATACACAAAATATAAAAATAGATATTAAAACAAATTGCATGGGTTGCCTCCTTGTTAGCGCTAAATTTTTCGTCTTCAGCTAGACGTGACTGAAATCTATCTGTTATGGAGGTTTCTGTGTGGTTTTGGACGTCCGACTGAAGACAATCCCATGAGCATTGCTTTTGAAGGGTGGTAAAGTGACAAAAAGAATTTTGTCCCATTCAGTGCTTGTGCCACATTTTTATTCTTTGTCGCTCCAGTGGTTCCTGAAAAGAAAGAAAGAAAATCAGGAGGTCTCGTATGGTGCTTGATTTTGAATGGAAGTTCCATTTTCTCAAGCATCTGGGCGATATCTTTGATTTGTACTCCCCAAAACAGTGATGTTTTGCCTGAATTCACTGGATCTTCAATAATGTCAGACATTTGCTCCTTCATTTGCTCTATTTCTTGCTCCATCTTTTCTTCACAGATATATTTTAGGATTTTCGCATTCAATTCTTCATCTGTCATATGTAAAATGCATGCTCCATAAGTGTCAACCTGAGGATGTAAAGAGATGTCAGATTTTAGGTCTACATCCTCTAATATGACTGGCTCAAGTAGATCTTCTTCAAATATTTGTGCAATGGACGCTCCAAGATCTTCATTTTGAGGATACAAAATTCCATCCTCATTTGTTGGTGTCGTTGGTACTAACAGCTCAGCTTCTTCATCCTCATCAGAATCTGAATAATAAAAATCAAACAGAGACCTTGCTGGTTTGGGCTCCTGAACTGATACTTCTGGTTTTTGATACTGCTCAGCCTCTTCATCTATTAAAGTGTCATCATGAAATGATTGGTACTCGAAGGCGTTGTCAGTTTCATCTACTTCTTGAGGTATGTAGCTCTGGTTTTCTGTTAATTGTCATGTTTGATCTGTCAGTCTCTGAATGGATGCTGATTGCCTCTGAATACTTTAGAGTTGATTCTGGAATATTTCAAGCATTGTATCCAACTTTTCATCTTATTTCTTGAACCACTCTTTGAGCATGTCAACCATCTGATCTTCCTCTGATGGTTCTGGTTCTTGATGAATATCGTAGGTAGATGGTGGATAAGATGGAAGATGTGGATCTATGAAATATATTGGCTCTTCATACCTTGATTAATTCCGATAATTCTGCCACTCTGAAATGTATGTACATTGATTGCTCGGGTGGTTACCATCACATATTTCACATCTCCCCTTTGTGTTCTGATGAGAAAATGTAGTATTGATTAGTTATGACATCAAGTGATAGTTGTTGGGCTGGACAACTGGCCTCAGAAAATCGGACTGTTGCTCCCAGATTTGGGGTGTATTTTCTAGTAAAGCTCGTGATCTCTCAATCTCCCAATAATGTTCCATTTCTCAACCACCTAAAAACAAAAGAAAGAAATAAAAATTATCGATAAAAATAAAGAAAATTAGATACAAGTAAATTAGATAGCTTCAAAATTAAAAACTCAAGAAAAATAAGTCCCCGGCAACGAAACACAAAAACTTGACTGCCATAAACATACATGTATAACGCAAGCGCACGTATCGTTTAAGTAATATAAAAATATCGATCTCACAAGGACTTAATTCCTACTGTTGTTATTAATTATTGATACTATTTATTTACAGGTATCTAATTATAGGGAGAAGAGAATGATTACTTTCGATTGGTTGAATATGGATTTGATAAAATACTTAAAGACACAAAAGAAAATACTAAGGAAAATAAATAAAAGACTCAAGGATCTAGGGTTGTGACTCCACACAATATTATTATAAAGATGAATTGATTCTCTTATATATGTGTAACAAATTAGTTTGCTAACCTGGAACACGAAGATATGCAAAAGCCTCTTCCGATGGTCAGATGTAAATACCCAAAATAACCCAATTAATCATATTCATATGTTAATCAAGTTACCTGAATTCATTAAGTTCAAGTTCCAATTATGGCTACCCCCGCCCGACAGGAATATTCCTATCCTGTAAGGAAATCTATTAAAGGGTTATCTATCCTCAAGAGAGATCGTGAGCTATTGAATCTAGGGCTGAAACCTAAAATCCCTTTTCCAAGTTCATTTTAAGTTTTACCACATCAATCTTATTGGTGATCAAACAAAAGAAGCAGTAAGCTTAAGACTCAATAAACAAACTAAAGATTACCTATTATATAATTAAATCAATTATTAAGCTTATGAATATTGTGTTTCATCACACTTCCCTAGAATAAAAGTAAATATTGGGGTTAGGGGATCCACCTTTACTAATTCTAATTTAGAAATCTCTCTTATTATAATATAGAAATTATCTGTGATTATTACCAACTGACCATATAGGTGGTATCCTTATTAAGTCAGATTTTAATTAAGTCCAATTAGCCATAAAGGCGATATCATTATTTGTCCATAAACCAGCCATATAGGCGGTAATTATCTGTCACCTAAAGACCAACCATATAGCCGGTGTCACTTTATGTCAAATAAATAAAACCAACCATTAAGGCGGCAATCCTTAAGTTTGAATTATAATTTCCATATTATAATTAAGGGAGATTAAAATAATTAAAATAATAAAAGCTTCACCCTTCCCCCGGCGGAAAACTAACTATTAAATATAATAAAAAACTACTATTACTGAAAATAAAAATACATAAATTAAATTACTAAAAAGAAACACACAAGATGCAATCCTTAAATTCCTTACAAAAACCTAAGGAAAGCATGAGAATTACAAATGAAATGGCTTGGTATTTATAGGAAAATCTAAAGGCTTCCACCAATTTCTCCACCGATTGCTCCACCAAACATGGCATCAAACATGGTACCAAATATGTAAGCATGTTTGGTGGAAGTTTGACATTTTTATTTTTTTTTAATTTTATTAATTTATTTTATATTTTGAAAATGACTATAGTAATTACTCAAAATACACTATATTATTCATCGATTTCGGCCTTCCAAACTTCAGAATTCGAAATTATTTAAATCTTCAAAGTTGTAGATCTTTGAGTCTTCTTTAATCTGCAATTTGAATCCTCTCAATCGGATATCGGATGAAAACGTTATGGCCAAAATACCAAACTTGCGCAAATTGAAATTTAGGACTACACTTCGTGACGCGTACAGTAAATTTTCGTTTTTGACCATTTTTTCCTCCGGATTTCATCATTTTAGCCCCGAGTTGATTCCATTAAGTCCCAATATTATTTTTATCCGCGAAATAAAAAAAACACATGAAAAGGTTCATAAAACCCGAGAAATTATACAAAATATTAGGCCAAAAGAGTGGAAAATATTGATATAATTACCACTCATCACCCATGCGTAATAAATAACGATGCATAAATAAATAAATAGAATAACATACAGAAAGTAAATAACGGAATAAAAAAATAGATGCGGCCATGAGACTTGACCGACATCTATATGGGACCTCGTATGCCTGATTGGACATATTTCACATCCAACCAAGCGTACCTCGTCTAGTGCGGTAAAATATTGTGGTAAAGGTTGCCCTTAGGAATTTTCCTCAAATGAGGGACCTTTCATCCGACGTAATTAGCCCATGCGCACTAAATAACGATGCAAAAATAAATAAAAGAAATCACATACAGAAAGTAAATAACGAAATAATAAAAGAGACAGTAAATGAACATAAAAATTAAATAACAAAAATATTAAAGAAAGTGGCCCTCAGGTCTTACCTTTTAAGTCGCTTCTTGGAAGTGCATCAAGATGTCGCCAAAAGGGTTAATGATCCGCTTTTTTTCTGTTTCGCTGATTCACTATTTCCACTCTTTTGGACTGCTGTTTTCTCTATTTTTGCTTCTAATTGGTGATTATTTGGGACTATTTTTAGGTTTTAGGCTATTGTTTTTGTGGTTCAGGGGTTTATTTTCGGAGGGTGCTTTCGGTGGTTCAGGGACTATTTTATTGGGTTTTTAGGGACTGGTTTGCTGGTTGATTTCGGTGTGATGAAGGGGCTTTCTGTTTCAAGATTTTGTTGTTTTCTCGGTGCTAATTTGTTATTTCTGTTTTGGTTGGCTGGTTTTGTTGCTTTGCTCTTTGGTAATGAACTGGATGTTACTGATTGGTTTGGCTATTTATTATTCGGTTGTGGGGGCTACTTTGTTGTTGTTGAAGGTTCGGTGAGGGTTGTTTGTTGAGAGAGGAGTTATTGGTCGGTGAAGGGTTGCTTTATGGTTTATTCGGTGCTAAGGCAGTGTGTGTCTTTGTGTGAGTGTGTCAACAAGTGTGTGTGTGTGTCCTTACTGTGAATGTGTGTTGAGTGAGAAGAGTGATGGTGGTTAGAGAGAGAGACGTGAAAGAGTCCAAAGAAGTGTGTGTTGTTCGGGTTTATTTAGGGTGTTTACCGAGTGTCTTCCCAAAAGAGAGATAGAGGAGAGATGGGGAAGGTTGGGGTCTCTTTCTTGATGTCATGAGTGCGTGTTTTTTTTATTAATTTAGCTGTGTCGATGTTTTAAAGAGAGAAGAACTGGTGGTTGCTGAGAGCCTAGGGTTTATTCATTTGTGTTCTTGTTGCCAACCTGGCTTGTAAGAGAGAAGAGAGAAGAGAGAGAGTGGCCGAGGGTAGGGTTTTCTTATCTTTGTCCAGTGAGAGAGATATGCGAGAGGTATTTAGGGTTTCTTTGGGGGGTGTTTTGAGTGTTTTTTGTGAGTCTTAGGGTGTTTGATTTTTGAGTTGATGAGAAAGAGGGGAGAGAGAGGCATAAAGAGAGAGAGTCTTAGGGTTTGGAATTGTTATCTTTTTACAGTTGCAAGCTAGGGTTAGGACTGTGCTTGGGTTTTCATAAGTAGGGAAATAAATCATGCAAATAAGGGTTGTATTTTAATAAATTATTTAAGGAAATGATTTTTGTAATTTGGTGGGGATTGGATTCAAAATATTTTTAAATTTAGAAGGGGATTTAGAGGGATTTTGTATGTGATTAAAATGTCTTGGATTGGGTTTGAGAGTGTGGGCCTAAAAGGGTTGCATGGGTTTTGGATGGGCGTGTATGAGTATGTGGGTTTTTATGGGTTGTGGGGGTTTTGGGCTGAGGCTAATATTTAAAACATAGATCAACTAAGCGAACCCGAGGCTAAACAAATGAGTTAAATTTGATAAGGTTTTAATTTTTGAATTTTTCCTTCCGATATCTGTTTCCGGTGACTTCCGTGACTTATCAGATAATACCTTCACACGAGGCTCATCATTGGGCTTTATGTAAAATTCAGTGCCTACAGTCGCCCCCACTTTGATGGGACTGATGTATTGTGTGATAGTGACAATCCTATCAAAGTCATGCATGCATTTTTACTTACTTGGCTCACCAGCTATCGTCGAACTTACCTGTTGTTTTGAAATGCTTCGAACTAAGTTGATCTGGTGGTGAGGTGCTTCGACCCCTGGTTCATTCCCAAACCGTTATTTTGAGAGTTGAGGGCGAGGTACTTTGATCCCTGGGTTTTGTTCCCGAACCACCGAGTGGGTTTTGTTCTCGAACTGAGTTGAGTTGATGGCGAGGCGCTTTGATCCCTGGGTTTTTTTCCCGAACCACCTAGTAGGTTTTTTTCCCGAACTAAGTTGAGTTGATGGCGAGGTGCTTTGACCCCTGGGTTTTATTCCCGAACCACCGAGTTGGTTTTATCCCCGAATTGAGTTGAGTTGATGGTAAAGCATTTTGACCTCTGGGTTTTATTCCCAAACCACCGAGTGGGTTTTATCCCCGAATTGAGTTGAGTTGATGGCGAGGTGCTTTGACCCCTGGGTTTTGTTCCCGAACCACAAAGGGGGTTATTCCCGAATTGAGTTGAATTGTTAGTGCTTTAGTCCTTTTGACTCTTCGATCCACTGGGGAGTTTGTTTTTTTTTTTCTTTTTTTTGGGATGAGGTGCCTCGACCTTTGGGATTCTTGATTTAACTGCTGATAATGTGGTTGTGTCATTTCGCCTTATGATTCGTCCTCATTCTCGAGGTTTTTTCTCCATCCTAAAGTTACTCGCCTTTACCACTTTTCCTTTCCTTTAGAGCCTGCAACCACAAAATAAAAATTGTACGTATATGACATGTATGCATGGATGCAGTTCCTATTCTGATGGGTTAGGCCTTCCTTGTGCTTCTTTGGCGCCCTTCGTCTATTAATGTCTTTGGTCGCCTCCAGGCCTGCTTATAATTTTCTTCTGTCAATTCTATTCTGCTTCTCACATACAATTAAAATTCCCTTGGGGTTTTCACATGTTCCAAGATTAAATGCATTCATCTCTATTGAGTTAATTTCAAGTACGCTCATGTCACGCATGTTATGATGTAAACTAAAAAACTTCAAGCAAGTAAGCAAAACAATGTCTTTATGACTAATAAATACAGAACTACAAAAATAAACGTCTTTGTCATCTGCAGCTTGTCTTCTTCAGTTTTATTGGTTTCTTCGAGCGTCAGATTCTCCGACTGCAATAGTTCTTCTTTCTATTCATTCTTCTCTTTGTCACTGCTCGAGAAGTTTTCCCAGGAATCTATCCCCTATTCTATTTCATCTTCACTATTGTTGTCCCATATCCCTATGTAGGAAGCTTGGGTG